>JAJMAM010000005.1:0-556712 GCA_030572655.1 Ogataea allantospora
CTCCCCTCCCTCTCTATTACCCGGACAACTCTTTTTTTTCTTCATTCCTTCTACTTCCCCCCGCCCACCCCATCCACCTACTCTACTATTTATCTTCCTCCCTTTTTTTTCTCACGCGTCCGACTTTAAAAGGCTTCGCCGGATTGCACAGTGTTAGAGGTGTTTTGTTTTGTTTTGTTTACTTCTTGTTACTTCTGTTTACTTTCGCTCTCTCTCCCTCTCTCTCCCTCTCCCCCCCTTTTATTTTCATCACTTTTTAATTTTCACTTCTCACCTCTCGCCTCTAGTTTCTATTATACTTCGTTTCGGTTCCGATTTCGGCAACATTGATCAACTTTTGAATGGTCGATAATTGATAAGAAATCTATATAACAGCTCTTCAGCCTTGTTTCTTTTATTTAGCCATTCAATTCTGTTTTCGTTCACCTTCACCTGGTCCAAAACTCTTTGGAATCGCTTTTAACTATTTTAAAGGTGTCTAGTCCTTAGTTTGTTGATATTGAATCAAATCCTTGAAGAAATTGCTACCTACTATTGTTACTTACTTACTTACATAGTCTCCTGGAGGAATGAGACAACTTGAGGAGTGATCGGGCTGGTCTTTGTACTAATAATAATATCGTCGTGAATTGCCCCTGGAGACTCGAAAATAGTGGCGGATCCATTATCCAAACCTGCGTTTGAGACCCACTGCAGAATACTGTCTTTCAACACTTCATTTTCACCATAGGAGACGAACATGTTGTTATAATCCGGTAAAACGGTGTCCCAATTGATCGTATCAATGTACGCATTAAATGGCTCAGATTTCAAAAGGTCAATATCCGGCTCATATTCCTCTCCCATTCCCCTTAGCGCCTTGGCTGTAAGAATGTCTTTCCCAAAATTGGAGACAAAAGTTCCGGTATCGCTAGGATACAGGTTGACCCAAGGGGAGTACAGTATCATTCCTTTGATATCATTATTCTTAGGCAGACGTTGAGCCCCCTCGACAGGATACTTCATATGCCTTGCTAGTTGAAGGCTTAACGTTCCTCCTGCAGAATCTCCCATTAGCCAAATGTTATCGCTGGTCTTTGCAAGCTCATTGTAAGTTCTTGCGGCTTGATCCAACTGAGTAGGATACTTGGAAACAGTTGCCAGATCGTAATCCAAGAACAAAATTGAAATTTTGTCGTTTCCTGTTTTCTGATAGACCACTTTCGCCATCTCAAGAAAGAATGGAAACAATCCAAACACAAAACCTCCTCCGTGACTGTAAAGAATCACTGGATCATCTTTTGTTCTTCCTTCTGCTTCTGAAAACCATTGAACTCTTCCATCTTCGATACCTCCCACTTCAAGTACCTTACCAAAACCTGGAAATTGATCCGCGCCAGTTGGTCCAATAATGTCCATATTGAGCTGCAGACCAGGGTTTGGCGTCACCTCGGCAATCAGGGAGATAGGAACACCAGTAAATATGGCTGTTCCTAGAACAGCAACAAAACTTTCCGCATACTGAGCGATATTCATCCCAATTGTAGGCAACGAAACAGGCTTGAATGGTGCAGCAGCAACCAAGACCAGTAAAAAGCCGGTCGAAATAATCAATTTAGTCTGCATAATTGGAAATCAATAACTATGAATATCATCTTCGTTATATATGATTTCTAGTCGGTATATTTTTTGTCGATGATTGTTGCTGTTACTGATGGAGTTCCTAATAATGGATCCTCGGATCCATAAACTGCTAGAAAGTGGGGAAATAACCGGGAAGACCTTTAAAATTCCTAATGGAAGACCTAAACGCACAACCTCTAAAGTTTTCGTCCGTTGTCGCCCAAGTACTCTTGATTTTGAAGTAGCTGCTGCATAGAGTGTTGAAAACTCGTCTCCTTTGAAAAGAGCAAATCCAAATTCTCGACGTTCAGTTTACGAGACATAACAAATTGATCTCACCGGCTCTTAATGATTTGGAGTTTGGAAATGACAAGTTTAGAACTATGGCTCGTACTATATTCTGAAAGTGCGGGTCTGTTCTGTTGGAGTTCACTAGTTCCGAACGATTAAGAGCTAATAAATGTCCAATTTAGAACTATTGCACACACTATATTTTGAACTTGTGGGTCTGTTCTGTTGAAATACAGTACAATAACCAACAGAACATCCGGAAATGTACGGGAAATATCTTTTAACATCAAGTTTCAAAAGTCATTGGATATCCAAGCGACCATGTGGTGCCGAAACAAATGTTGCCCCAAATTCACAAAGGTGCCTAAGCGGAGACTTTACGTCACGGATATTATCCGATACAAGTATATTGCATGGTTGGATATTTTTTACGCACACCGAAAACTGAGCTAAATTCTTAGATGTTTGAAATAAACACAATCATACCTCGATTATTTTACTCAAACTGCATATAATAGGAGGATAGGTCCAAATACTCCAAATACTGATCTGCCACCTTGATCAAACTTCCCTTATATTCAGGACCGAGTTCAGTATCTCTTAGGTATCTAGAACTTTGTTCTGATCGGAGAAGAGATAGTAAAATATATCTGCAGTTTAACAAGTAGATCTTAAAGCTATATTTTGAGACACGGAGCATTAGGACTGTGCTCAACGGATAGTTAAAATAGTTATGTCACTATAAAGGAAAATTTAATAGATTTTATTCTTTTTTTGGACTTAACTATATAGGCGAACCCCGTGCCGACAAACACGTCGTAGTTTTTGCGAAAAAAAGCTTTTTATTGTGCCTGAGCTTTTGCTCCTTCTTCTCAAATTACTGATTCGAAGTCAATAAAGAGTTTCTAGCTGTTAGGTCGACCTGGAATTTTCTATTCCGGATGATTTTCTTGCTCCTTGCTCTTTATTTATCCCTCCTTCTTCAGTTTTAGAGGAAGGGACGGTTGTTTATTATGCAGAACACAGTGTTTAGGGAATGTCTACTCACCATATGCTAACTGAGGCGGGTACGAAAGTGATGTAAATACTTCATTCATGTAGTATCATCAGAATATGTACTTGGGGTTACCACATCGTGGAACGTCTTCTCATATGTATCGCAGATGATCTGAAACTGCTTCGCAATATCATCTCCATGAACACCATTAACTTCCAAATAAGCACATTTCCGAACAGATTAGCTAATCTAATTGCGACTAGTGTGTTATTTATGCTGCCAGACTTCGTGTGAACTTCTGTCTGGAGATGGAGACTCCTCGGATGGGCTTCTAGCTGTCATTTCTGAAATACAGGAATTGTTATCCGTGTGCTGATAGGACGGTGATGATATTTACGTTCATATTATGGGATCTTACGATAATAATTATGAGTTTTCCAATGTTTCGAACTCTATCGGCGAAAATGCTCATCCTTACAGGCCTGGTGTGAAGCCAGAAACTTCCGAGTGTTTTGTGCCAAACCAAATTCAACTTTTCCGAGGCGCATGTGGTAAAGATGCTCGCATCATGATGGCTGGTACAAATTGGCCAACTCTGGGAGAAGCTTAAGGTCCTTACGGTGCTCGATCAAAAGATACCCATCAAATTCCCTTAAAATCTATTTCTAAATATTTCACCAACTAGTCATTGATTACCTTCAGATTGAACATTTTATCTCGGATCAACGGAAATAATCACCTTCAAAAATGGTGTGAATGGTGTGAGATCTACAAGACTACCTCCTGCCTGGATGAGGATGAATGATTACTGAATTTGCTAAGCCTTTTGTTAGATTTGATAAATGTACTTTTGCGGAAATTCCATAGGTAAGATTGTGAAAACGCAAATCCCTGCAGTCTTATCGGTGATAAGTTGAAGTCGGGCAGATATTCCTGAGACTAGCATGGAGGAGCTCCGATAAATCTTATTTTGTCAATTTTTTGAGCACATCTTGATTAGGAAGTTGCGATCTTATCGTTTTACTGGTGCATGAGAATAAAAAGACACATTCTGAACTTCGAAAACCATGTTGGAAATCGACGTAAACGAAGGGATTAACAAAGACTTCGAGGCTTTAGTGAGACCTTGGAAGCTTCCATCACCCAAAAAGTATGCATTTGTTAACGGTACTATTATCGATACAGAGCAAGGTGTTGGGGTTGGCGGGAAGATTGTTCTGACTTCCAATGGGGTTTTTGAAGATCTTGTGGAGACTATCCCTGATGAATATGAGGTTATTGACTGTGCAGGTAAATTTCTATGTCCTGGTCTTTTCGACAACCATGTTCATACCTTCTGCTCTCCAGGAGAAACAGATTTAAGAAGGCTGTTTAGACAACCTCGAACCACCGCACTCATGCGCTGCGGTAGAAACATGGAAATGATGCTGCGTCGTGGATTTACGTCGGTACGTGATACTGGTGGAGCTGAGAATTTCATGGCACAGGCAATTGAAGAGGGTGTCATCAGAGGTCCAAGATTGTTTTATTGTGGCCCAGCAATCTCTCAAACCGGAGGACACGCTGATTTGCGCGATCATGATATGCCTGGATCAGCATTTGATAGTTGCGAATGCCATATGGCTGGCTTGGGAGTCATTGCAGATGGCACTGCCGAATGTCTGCGTACTACTCGTGAGATCTTGAGGAAGGGGGCACATTTCATCAAAATCATGGGTGGCGGAGGAGTCGCTTCTCCGACTGACAAGCTTACAAACATGCAGTACACCGAGGAAGAAATTCGGACAGTTGTACAAGTGGCTGAATCGTATGATACCTACGTGACGGCACATGCGTACACTCCACGATCCATCAAAATGTGTATAAACAATGGTGTGAAAGGAATTGAGCATGGAAATATGATGGACGAAGAAACTGCAGCTTTGATAGCTGAAAAGGGGGTCTATTTGACACCAACCCTAATTGCCTATAAAGTAATGAGCAGTGATCAATTCTCAATGTTTCTAACTCCTAGCAGCAGAGAGAAAAATTCAAAGGTTTTGGAAGCAGGGCTAGATTGCTTGGTCATGGCCAAACGCCATGGAATTAAGATATGTTACGGTTCTGATTTGCTAGGCAGCCTGACTGGCTATCAAACCTATGAGTTCTCTCTTCGTGGGAAAGTTCTTGAACCAGCAGAGATCTTAAGATCGGCAACAATTACTCCTGCTGAATGTATGGGTGTCTCTCACGTCATTGGACAGATTAAAAAAGGATTTTACGCAGATCTCTTGGTTCTGGAGAACAATCCGCTTGAAGACATCGGAAGTCTAGACAAATTTGAAACCAATGTTCTTATGGTGATGAAAGACGGAATTATTTTTAAGAGTAGATTGGATTCTGTCGGTCAAGAATCTGTTGAGCCCGAAATATAAATGTTCATCCTAAAAAATTTCAAATCAGTAACTATATCTATGGAATAAATCCTGTTTATCCGTAAGATCTTGGGTTGGATCATAATCGGGTACCTTTCCTTCTGCCTCAAGTGAATCTCTACGCTTGTTTTCCCGAATGGCATACCATCTGTAACCAAAAACATAAATCTCCATAACACCCCAAAAAGCAAGGTTTGCGATCAAACCCGTGGTATAAGTTGGATCTTTGGTATAGTCCCACCATTGTGGATAAACAACTCCTGCAAGGCAGTATCCGACGTAGAATGCGTTGTTTACAATTGCTTTCTTCGTGTTTCCACGCGCGTTGGAGGCATTCAAACTCAAACAAATTGAATAGAATGAAGTAATACAAGACCCAAGCCAACCCCCAACAATCACTCCCCAACCGCTTTTATGCCTGAGACAAAGTAAAATGATGTTTCCTGCTAGTGGAACAAGAATTAAAAGCATGATGAGAATACATCTTTGACGAGGCAATAATTTAAGCATTGTCATGCTGACAAGAATCATCAAAAATTGAATGGCACCTGAGGGAGAAGAGTATTCCATAGTTTTGAACTTGTCATACCCAAAATCATTGATCATCAACGTGGAAAATAGAATAGGACCTGAGGTGACGGTCAAAAGGAATCCCAAGAAAAACGAGCTCCATGTAATCCAGTCGGTCAAACATTCTTTTGCTTGACCCCAATTCCAACTGGTCTTCTCGCCTCTATCTGATTCTGCAAGAATTCGATGAACGGCAATTTTCCGTTGTCGTTCGGTTAGAAACCATGCAGAACTGGGGTTAAGAGGAATCATGAAGTAAAACAGTAGTCCTGCTACTAATGTGATAGCTCCACAAACCAGAAACCCAACCCTCCATGATGAAAGTGAAAGATTGTCCTCCCCTTTTCCAACCCCATAGAACAGATATGTGGCAATCACTTGAGTGATAGCATTAGCAGATATCCAGATAGCCGTACGAATGCCGTGCTCAGCTTTTTTGTAATAAACAGATGTCACGATCACAAATGCTGGAGAGACACAACCTTCGAAAAACCCAAGTAGAACACGAACAGCAACAAAACCTGCAAAGTTATGTGGAACGGCCAATAACATACAAACTGCAGCCCAGATAATAATGCACACTCCAGTAACCACTTTTATGGGGAACCGACTTAGAAGGTACATGTAGAAAAATTGAGAAATCAGTTGTGCGATGTAAAATCCAGAGGTGCACCAACTATATTGATCGCCATCTAACGCGAGGTCAGTTCTTAAACCAAACACAGCGGCATAAGATAATGACTGCTTGTCAAGATATTGGGAGAAAAAGACAATCCAGATGATCGGGAGAACATATAGGTCAATCTTTTTGACCACGGCCTTTTCTTCCTCGGGAGAATAGTCAATCACATCAAGTGGAGTTCTGACAGATTCCAACACTGCTGAGCTGAATTGATTCTTTTCTGAAGACATAGCGGAAAGCGTTTTTTCAACTGTTATCAGCTGTTTTCCTCTCTACTTATAGCAAAAGAAGAGTATTGCATGCTTAGGCCGGTAACGATTGCTTTCAACTGACCATCCATTTTTTGACAGTTGCGAATTTTGGAATCTATGCATCCAAATTAGGCAGTTGCGCTGTTCTGATAAAGGTAGTCACGGAATTTATGGGTATCTGGATGCGACTGCCAATCTTCGTTATGTCGCCGTCTTTCACGAAGTTCATCAAAATTAAGTCCCGTCGAGAATTTGGGAGATGTGAAGACTGCACCAAACGGAAGAAAAGTTGTGATCGAATAAAGCCTTCGTGTGGGGCTTGTGTTCGTAGAGATATCAAATGTAGATATCCGATCAGATCTTCCGAAGCTGCTAAACGTATTATTAACGCGGGCAATTTTATTGAGCACCATGAAGATTCCTCAGAAAGTTTAGGCATTCCGCAAACAGGTTTGAACAGCTTAACAGTCCAGTTGGATTGTGTTGGAAGAGAATATTTCAATAACATTCGATATTATGTGAGAGCATCTGGAAAATACGAACATTGTTTGAGGTTGCTATTACCAATGGCACACTATAGAAAATCTATTTTGTATGCATTGTGTGCTTGGGGAGGATCCTTGCCGTTGACGAGAACCGAATTTTCGGTCGTATATTTAAGACGCTCACAAGTTCTCGTTAGTCAACTTTTTTTGAAATTGATGACTCAGCAATCACTTAAGCGAGATGAGCTTCAAGAACTTGTACTGTCACTAACATGTCATACATTTATTGGATCATCTACTGGGGATTCCAAGGAATGGGCATTTGGATTCCAAATGCTTCGTCTGGTGCTGTTGAAGTCGAATCTTCATACTTTTACTAGTAAGATAGGTGACAATTTGGGGTCATGGGTGGTTAATTGTTTTCTTTATCATGATGTGTTGAAGGTCACCTCGGGTAACCGAACAGGAACAACTTTTCCATTGTCTGAATATAAGATGGTACTCAATTATGATGCTGCCAACGATAAATTCCCGGATACCTTGCTTGATAACAAGAACCCATTTATGAGCTGCAGTCGTCGGATTTTCATGCTACTCGGCGAGCTCCAGAACTTCTACGATGAATTCATTATTCGTGAAACCAATCTGTACGATATGTATCATGATATCGTACAAACAGACGATATTACTGGAAACAACCTGATGAAACTGATAGAGACTGAAAAGTACATAATATATGAAGATTCGCGGATCGAATTTCATGAGTGGGTTCACACAAACAGCCAGTTTCTTTTACAGAAGATAGCGAATACGAAGCCTGATCTTCCAGATATATCACAATTGGAAAGTTTTCAGACGAACGAACTTCAGTTGACTTATTTTGAGGTGATGCAACTTACTTTACAATTATTCCTTCTCTCTAAAATAAGAAGAATGTCCTCCATGGATTTCGAAATTAAACGGCTTATGCTACATATATTTCGAGCAATGAGGGTTTTGGCAAGAACTAGTTTCGGGTCTTATTTGGCATTTCCACTTCTTGTAGCAGGAGCAGTTGCCGCAGAGGCTCGGGACCGAATGACAGCGAAAGGAATATATCTTACGATCATCGATAACACCACGGAAATTAATATCCAACGGATTTGGCAGGTACTTGAGGAGTTTTGGAATACCAGTCCAGAAGATGGTCGATACTTAGATTGGCAACCGATCGTAAATCATTTAGAATTAAATATCTGTGTGGGTTGAACTAACATAGGCTTTGATGATGCCAATAGAATTTCCGCGGAAATTATTTATTCGCAAACCCCACGTCAACATTTATGCCTAGTTTATCTCATGAGGTAGGTAAGTTGACTAAGATTGATCAAAATTGTAATGGTGGTATAAACAGGATCTAATCTTGATAAAACTGCTCACCGAATTAATACTCCGGGAAAGCCTAAAATTTGACCACTTGGATTCGGCAGCCACCAAAAGTAACCAGGAAACCGACCTATCATGAGCCTCGAATACCATATTAGGTTGGATTTAGTCCTGGTGCTTGCCGAATGTGAACCCCGCCCTAGAATTTAGGCTGCTCTATACCTGACTTTAATTCGTCAGATCTTATTGCTTCATAGGCCAAGAGGCCAAGTAGGCTAATATTTTAAGAATCTTCTATGTATCGTGGAACAATAAAATAATATTTTTATTGTTTCATTATCCACATCCTCTAATCCGTAGGCTACGTGAAGTAACTAAGTAAATGTTCCTCTCCGAAAGGAAGCGAAAACTGGATTAGAATAAGTAGGAGGGGAGGGGGAGGGACGATTTTGAAGTCCCAAACTGTCCCCTCTAACAAATATATGTCGGAAAGTGCTCCTTTTACGGAGACTTTCAAAAATAGATCACTAGTTAAAGTAGCAGATTCATGCAAGTTGGGATAAATTTATTAAATGATGGCTCAAAACTACGTCATTCTAGTTTTGATCCTCTTATAGGCATAGCAACGCGTTAGGTATATAAAGGAAGGCATTTATCCTACCTAAGAACTTTCATTATGCCTAGCAAACTTGAATATACCGATTCAAACTATCGCCCAAAATATATGGGCATGAAGGGCAAGGCCCTTCAGAATTTTGTCAGTGTCATGGCTTCCATTGGATTCTTCTTGTTTGGATATGATCAAGGTGTTATGGGCTCTCTTCTTACTCTTGATGCATTTAAGGATACCTTTCCCTCAATTGATACCACCAGACACGCTGATGCTGCAACCATGCAAGGCTTTACCATAGCTGTGTACGAAGTTGGGTGTCTGATGGGAGCTTTGTCTAATCTGTATTTGGGTGACAAATTGGGAAGAAAGAAATGCATCTTTGTTGGCTGTTCAATCATGATTGTTGGAGCCGTGTTACAGTGTTCAGCATATTCGGTTGCACACTTGATTGTTGGAAGGATTGTGACTGGTGTTGGTAATGGAATGAACACAAGTACTATTCCAATGTGGCAGTCCGAGTGTTCTCGTCCGGACACTAGAGGGAAACTAGTCATGATCTCTGGAGCGATGATCACTGGAGGAATTGCATTCTCGTACTGGATAGACTTTGGTTTTTATTTTACCTCTGGTCCAATTTCATGGAGATTTCCCGTGGCTTTTCAAATCATCTTCCCTATTATCATCATGCCTATCATTCTGAAGTGCCCAGAGTCACCAAGGTGGTTAATTAAAAAGGGCCATAATAATGAAGCCGCAGTCGTGTTTGCTGCTCTTGATGGTGTGGCGATTTCTGACCAGGAAGTCGAAATCCAGATCCACGATGTCGTCAAGTCCCTCGAAGAGGAACACCTTTCAGGTGGTGATTCCTTCGACTTCAAACGGCTTTTCATTCAAGGTGAACACCGAGACTTCCATCGGATGATGCTTGGATTATGGGCCCAAATCTTTCAACAAATATCTGGCATCAACTTGATTGTCTATTATGCAGGTACCATTTTTGAGACCTATATCGGAATGAATGCTCTCGACTCACGGATTCTTGCAGCATGTAATGGAACTGAATTCTTCTTGTCTGCCTGGATTGCTTACATGCTGATTGAGAGTGTTGGAAGAAGGAAACTTATGCTCTTCGGACTTGTTGGTCAAACTCTTTCGAT
Organism: Ogataea allantospora; assembly: GCA_030572655.1. Taxonomy (NCBI): domain Eukaryota; kingdom Fungi; phylum Ascomycota; class Pichiomycetes; order Pichiales; family Pichiaceae; genus Ogataea; species Ogataea allantospora. Next base: position 10,428 of record JAJMAM010000005.1, read on the forward strand.
GGCAATGTTAACGGCTACCACTTGGCAATCGGAAAATAGAGACAACACCGGTGCTGCTATTGGTGCTGCTGTTTTACTTTTTGTCTACAATTTCTTCTTCGGCATTGGTTGGTTAGGAATGGGATGGCTATACCCTGCTGAAGTCCCCCCTCTCAGTATTAGGGCCCCTGCGAATGCTGTATCCACTGCTGGTAATTGGTCATTCAACTTCATGGTGGTGATGATTACACCAGTTGCATTCGAAACTATTGGAAGTTACACCTACACGATTTTTGCTGTGATCAATGCAGCAATGATCCCTGCCGTCTACTTCCTCTTTCCAGAGACTGTAGGACGATCACTCGAAGACATGGACGAAATTTTTGCCCAATGTGATCCTTGGAAACCATGGGAGGTGGTTGGGATAGCTGCAAGACATCCTGTCTCAGTTACGCAGGGCATTGAAAATACTTTGGAAAAAGGTAAACCCGAGTCAAGTACTTTTGAAGTTGTTGAGGACTCCAGTTAAAATTCTCCCTAATTGAGTCGAATTTTGTTCATTCTTTGAAATATCCTGTAAACGGTAATCTTTCATGCAGTTACGGATCTACCGATCCTAAACTTTCCCCGAGCCCCTCGTGGCGTAACCCCACCATTCTACTTTCTAGGAAATTTTAGCCCATCTGCAATATTGGTTGTTTACCAGTAGTTTTTCGGCGATTACATTGAAGGAACCGAGTGGGATATAAAGCATCGAATGTTCCTCCAATTGAAATCCAATGACCATTACTACATCCGAATCTTCTGAACCGAAACCTGCTGTCTTTGTCAACCCTAAGGGTCCAGATCTTGCTCCTCATGTCCTGGATCTGTTTTCTCTCAAGGGCAAAGTCTGCGTTGTGACTGGGTCTGGTCGGGGAATTGGATATGCCATTGCTGAAGCTTATGCTCAGGCAGGTGGGGACGTTGCACTTTGGGATTTACAGGAACCTACCAAAGTTGCAGCAAAGCTTGCGGAGCAATACAATGTCCGCACCAAGGCCTACGGTGGAGACGTTTCTGATCCTGATAGGGTTGAAGCTGTTGTTGCCCAAATTGCTCAAGACTTTGGCACCATCGATGTTCTAGTTGCCAATGCTGGAATTCATATTCCTACAGATTCAATTATTGACGATCTTGACAAAGACGGTTCGAAATGGAACAAAGTCATGGGAGTCAATTTACAGGGAGTTTACTACTGTTCGAAAGCTGTTGGTCGAATCTTCAAAACTCAAGGGTCTGGATCCTTGGTTTTCACAGGGTCCATGTCTGGACACATTGTCAACACTCCAATTGACCATGCGGCTTACAACACCAGTAAGGCAGCAGTTATCCATCTTGCCAAATGCCTTGCTATCGAATTCAGAGGCTTTGCAAGAGTGAATGTAGTCTCTCCAGGATACATTGATTCTGGAATCAACGACCATGTGGATCCTAAACATCGTTTGATGTGGCAGAAGGACATTCCACTTGGAAGAGAGGGATGTCCAAGAGAGTTGGTTGGTGCGTACTTGTATTTTGCATCAGATGCCTCTACTTTCGCCACAGGATCTGACCTAGTTGTGGATGGCGGTTACATAATTCGCTAAAAAATCAGTTACACATGACCTAAAAAAAGTCTGGGGTAAATCGGGGTTCAAATTAGGAAATGTAGCCAAAAGTTTTTTCTTGCCCCACTAAAGGCTGTGATTGCCGATTTGTGAATTCAATGCCCCTCTATCTGTCCAAGGTGGATCAGCGCGTATAAGAAGTGCAGAATGGGACTGTAGTGGTCAATTTCTCAATTTCTCAATGACAAATTCTGTCTCTAAATACGGTTCAAATCCATCCTTGCAGGTCACAAAAGACCATACTCTGGAAATTAAAGAGCAACCTGTGAGATCTCCTGGTCCAGGTGAGGTGCTCTTACACATCAGGGCTACTGGAATTTGTGGTTCCGATGTCCATAACTGGAAACGTGGTAAGATTGGTCAGTATGTTGTCGAGGGTAACTGCATTCTTGGACACGAAGCTGCAGGTGATGTGATTGAAGTTGGTGAAGGTGTTACGAATGTCAAAGTTGGCGACAGAGTTGCCATTGAACCTCAATTAACTTGCGGAGAATGTTTTTTGTGTCTTCAAGGTGACTACAACTTGTGTGAGGAGGTCGATTTTCTTAGTATCTGGCCATGTGATGGAACTATGCAGAGATACAGGATCAACCACTCTCGCACTCTTTTCAAACTTCCGGACAATCTAACCTATGAGGAAGGTGCTCTGGTAGAGCCACTAAGTGTGGCTTATCACGGCATTGAAAGAGCCGAGCTCGAGCTCGGAAAAGGGTGTATGATTGCCGGTGCGGGTCCAATTGGACTGGCCACCCTCGTTCTGGCAGCAGCTTCAGGGGCCAGTCCCATTTTGATCACCGACCTTGCGGAGACTAGATTGGAGTTTGCGAAAACACTTGTTCCCCGGGTCAAGACATACAAGATTGACCCAACCCTTACTCCTGAGCAGAATGCTAAAGCAATTCGTAAACTTTATGGTCCTAAGGAAGTCAATGCTCCTCCTAGAGTTTTAGAATGCACGGGTGTTGAGTCTAGTATTATCACTGCACTTTATGTTGTTAGAAGAAGTGGTACGTTGGTGGTGGTTGGTGTTGGCAAAGATACCATTGACAACTTCCCGTTCATGCGTTTATCCTTCGCCGAGGTTGATGTCAAATTTATTAACAGATACCATCAATCCTGGCCTACACTTATGGGAATGATCAGTGATGGAATTATAGACGTTAAGAGGTTTGTGACTCATCGGTTCCCATTGGAACAAGCAATTCAAGCCTTGACAGTGTCCAGTGATCCAAAGAACGGAAGTATCAAAGTGATTGTTAAAGATGATTAATACAATCCTATTGTAAGAATTTAAAATCTCCATTATTTAAATTATTCAGTATAACTCCATATCTGATAATTCTTTTTCCGGGGAGTGTCCCACATACTAGCCAGAACTCTGCGTTGACCCTCCTTATTCCAGGGCAACCGAGCATGTCCAACTTGATAGTTGTTGATTATCATTATATCACCCTGCTTCCACTTATGATTGTACGCTAATTTGACAGTCAAGTCCAATAAGGTGTCCAGTCCACCATCTTTAATCTCGGATCCGTCGTCGAATCCAAATGAGGGTTTCAACTTTTTACCCTCAGCGGTTGCAAATTTCATATCGGCATAATATGGAATGATACTGTTAAAGAAACAAGGGAATTCAATGTCATTGAGGGTGGTCCTATATTGCCTGATAGGTTTGGTATGCATGTGCACTTTCAAACTTCCATCCTCGTTCCATTCAAAATCTTCACTCACGCTATCCTTCACGAGTACTTCTGCTTTACGTTTCATCTCATCCAGGGTATCTTTTGACTTATCAATGTGTTTTCCAAAACTGAACCGATCGTGCCAACTGGTGTTGTTTTCAGTCAAGTAAGGATAAGTGTGAGACATATACAATCCACGAGTAGTGATCTCTTTAAGGAGTTTTGGATGGTTGGTATTCAACTCCTCAAATAGTTCCCCACCGTGAAGAAGTGGAGTCTCCCCGCCAATGGCATTGTACTTTTCACAAGCAAAATACAACTTCGTAGGATGCTTCATCATACGAGAAAACTCATTGTGGGAATAAATAATCATTTCGGGTGGTCCTTCGTTGGCAGTAATCAATGTATCATTGATTTGAGACCGTTGTCCGGACGAACCAGCTGCAGAAAACATCTCATCTCCTGAACCATAGCCAATGGCACGTATGTACTCGGCCATACCATCAGGATCATCTTTCCCAAGGTTGCGAAGAATAACCACTCCATGTTTTTCCAGTAAATCGTTAAAAAATCCCTCATGGGCCAGTTTTCTAAGCTCTGCAACCACTTGACTCTGTTCCAGAGTTTCTTCTGCCTGAAACAACACCGGGAATTCCCGGCCTTGGAATATATGTCTTTCCGGTATATGTACCTTTGTCAGTTTCATGTGTTGCAACACCGAGTCAGGATCATGATAATCACGATTATATATATATTAGTCAAGGCGATAAGATAGAATTTCCGCCGTGCATTATTTGCAGTCATTTATATCTTATCTTATCTATGCTCGATTTGGAATCACCAATACAAGGAATCGAAACTCAGTGCTAGAACATTTCTTAGGATTAGCACTCGATATCAACAAGAGCGCCCTTGGCTTGCAAGGCACAATGGAATAGATGAAACTCCGAAAAGATCCAAATTCCATCTGCTGCAAAGCAAAAGTTTGCAACCACTTCCCCGGTAAGGATCTTACCGATCAACACACCCTCCGGGTTCCACACGTGGATTCCACGACCACATCCTGAATAAACATTTCCAGCGGTATCACATTTGATTCCATCGGGGATCCCGTCATCACAGTAAGCGAACAGACGTCTATTGACTAGACGTTTGTCAATCACGTCGTATTCATATATGACACTTGGACCGACCGGGTTCACCGTAAATTTGTTTGTTTGGTGATCTAGTTTTGCTGCTCCTGTATCGGTAATATACATTTTGGTGTAATCGGGACTAAAACATAGACCATTGCACATATCATATCCATCATCAACGACACACAACTCTCCGGACTCAGGATTGAATCGGTATACTTGGTTAGGAAGTTGTGGACTTCCACGAAATCCTTGTTCTTGACCATAAGACGGATCTGTAAACCATATATCACCGGTTCCATGGTGGACAACAACGTCATTGATTGACGAAAATTCTCTACCAAAAAAGTTATTGATCAAAGTCTTGGATTTTCCAGAGGTTGGATCAACCTCGACTAATGCAGATGGGATTGTTTTGGTACCTTGACAACAATACAAAATATTCCCCTTATGTTGACAAGCGCCATTTGCTTGAATGACCTCTGGATAGTCGAGCTCTTTCACCTTGTGGGTTTTACAGTTAACCCTGAACAGAGTGATTGGATCGCAAGAAATGAAGTTGGATGTAAAATAAATGGAATCTGTCTCTTTATTGTAGACTCCGGCTTCATGAGCGAATCTGTAATCCCTTGTTTCAAGACAAGACAATTCTGGCGATTGCCCCAAAACTTGCTTGAAAACGGAATCATAAATATAAAATCCAGGTTCTGAACATACAGATTTGGCATAATCAATGTCAATGAGCTGTCTTTTCTTTTCAATTGAGACAATCGAAGTAATCTTGGAATTCATTAATTAAACAGAGGGGATTATATTTTTTCGGGCAGTTCCCCCAGGAGTTGAATTTTTTAAACACTATTGACTTCCACTTCTACTGCTTCAGCACAATCGTAACTCTTAAATTTACGCACGGGAACCTTTCTCTCAAACATAATGTCGATCTCTTGAAAAGTTCGTCCTTTAGTTTCCGGAAGTCTGAACACACACCAGAATCCACAGAAAAACGCTAAACCTCCAAATAAAAAGCCTGTTTTTCCCCTCCAGCCAGCAGCAAACATATATGGCAGAGCAACACCGCATGCTACTCCAAAAACTGAGGATGTGGCGATTGCCAACGCAATAGTATGTCCCTTAAGTTGCGTAGATGCATTTTCGCCCATGATCACGAAGCAAACAGGTCCAATGGTACATTGATACACAGCCTGCCAAAATACAAGCATCGAAGCCTGTGCGTACCTGATACTCTTATTTGTTTCATATCCTGGGACACAATCAAAAATTCCGGCAAGAATTAAAAACAAGGACAGAAGGAAACATCCAGCTGTATAAAGCCGACGTCTTCCAATATATTTCATCAACACCCAAGACAACAGGGTAAAGACAAAACCAATTGCATTGGTACCGACTCCCAGATTGAATGCCTGGGTGGTAGAGAATCCAGCAAGTTCAAAGAAATAGGTCAGATATGAAACATACCAATTTCCGACAAGCACCTGGATAACAAAGGCCATCACAGTGATCTCTGTACGAAGAATTGCATTTGGTTTAAAACATTCCCGATACGAAACGCTATCCTCAATTTCTTTCTCAAGAGCAACTGTGTCTGCCATGAGATCTAAATATTCATCCAATTTCTCGGCCTCGATCTTCCAGCCCAAGGTCTCCACTGCTGCTGCTGCCTTTTGCTTGTAACCCTTACGAACAAGCCACCATGGAGACTCGGGAGCGAAAAATATTCCACTGAAGATCAAAACACTCCACAGCCATTGAAAACCAAAGGGTGCCTTGTATGACCACTTATCTGTTCGGGAATTTTGGAAGCCAGCTTGAATTCCCAGAGCGACGAATTGCCCAATGACAAATGAAAGGTTGCTGACTGACGACACAACGTATCTCATTGAGGTTGGAGCAACCTCAGCACTGTATAACGGACTCAATTGGACAAATGTTCCCCAAAGAATACCAGCTGTATATTCTCCCGCGCACAGGGTTGCGATATTCATGGAAAAGAATTGAATGAAGTTGAAACATGTCAATAAGAATGTAAAGACAAACATGACCTTTTTACGTCCCAGTTTTTCGGCACACGGGGGGGTAATCAAGGGTCCAAGAACTTGACCAATTGGACTTGCCATGGTTAGAGCTACTTGCCACGAGGCTGTAATATAGTATGATCCTGGATTTTTTGGATCAGGTACCCCAAACTTCTCTTGGAAAGTTGGACTAGCATAAAAGGTGGAAACCAAAGATTGATCAAATCCACAAGCAACAATTCCTAAACCCATAAAGAATGCCCAAAAGAACGCTTTCGGGTATTTCTTCAATCCTTCATAGACACCCAACTCGCGTTCATCTCCCTGCAGTTTTTGAGTCTTGGTTAATAATTCTGCAACCTTTTGGCGAACAATATTATTGTGGTCGACAGCAACTACTTTGACACTCGAGGAGCCTTTTTCTGTCATAAACAAGAAGAGAGACTGCCAAGCTCTATATATTCGGGCAGGCAACTTTGGTTTGGAACGACAGGCATTTTTATCCGCTTATCAGGATTAAAAAAGTGCAGATCTCGGATATTCTGCAAGTGTATTCATAAACTTTTTCCGAAATGCAATGATAGACACGATAAGACTCTGGATATGGGGATTTTCTCGTTCACCTAATGTTCTCAGAATGTGAACTTCTTGAGCATCTCACCATCGAGAAGACGTAAGCCCGGCATCTGCAAGTTATATCTTGCATATTACCCCAATTCGTCAATTATATATCCCCACGATTCGTTGCTCTGATGGCCTAACGGACTCTGGGGTACTATTAACTTCAACTAAGTTCCTGTGACAGTCTTCTCAAGTGGAACAGCTTTTTCATCATGTCTCAACTAGTCAACATGGTTCTCCATTGGTAAATTGATGGCTGTAGAGGCCAGATCGAAGGGTGTTCATATCATTTTGGGTCTAACTATGAACCCTTAAAGAAGTACATTATACCAGCATGAATTTCAGTCATTTGGTGAAGATCCAATTGTTTCCGATAAAGCAGCCTTTGGAATTGTTAAGCGCGTTCAATCGGATGGGGTCTTAGCTACAGTTGAAATTTTGTTTGTAATGAGATTACAGACAAACGTTTGGCTTCCAACTCAATTATCACCTAGAGAGCATCAAGAGAAGCTTGTCTAAAGGTTTTGAAATTGCAGTAAGAGAGCCAACCTGGGCTGATAATGACCGCGTACAATATGGTCAACTCTGAACAAGTTTCCAATTCTAAATTTATGATAGATAAAGTGTTACACAAAGATTGAGGGTTCAAAGAAGCTACCATTAGTGACTGGGGTGAAACATATAGAGTGACTCAGGGATACTCAGCTGGACTCCATATTGAGTTCCCTGGTCCTGCCGAAATAAGAACATTAGCAATAATTGGGTCAGAGAATCTGGAGAGCATAAAGTCATGATTGGAACTTCCAGTCGGAATTTACTCTGCGCTCACATTGTGAGATTCTAAATAGTGATAATTTTTCGGAGTTCATTGCCCGTAAATTTTGTTATCTGCCCTATACTTTTCTGCTGTTTGAAAAAGAGAACACTCCTTCATTTATGACAATGAGTACTGCGGAACTGTATAAGAAGTTTAGAGAAATTGTCAAGACTGCTCCTGTTGTAGATACCCATAATGACTTGCCATATCTGGTCAGATGGCAATTGCACTTGGAGATTTATGAGGACGACAAATTTGACCTTGATTCTCCATTACTTGGTCAAACAGATCTTATTCGTCTCAAGGAGGGAGGCGTTGGTTTACAATTCTTCAGCTGTTGGATTGAGCCCCCTAATCCTGACGAATTGTATACAGATTTTGAGACTCCAAATAGTGTGGTCAGAGACACATTGGAACAGGTGGATATCACCAAACGGTTGATCCGTAAATGGTCGAATAAGATGACCTTTGTGAGTAGTGCGGACGAGGCTCTTAAGAGCTATCTTGATACTGGAAAGATCTCTATCGCTTTAGGAGTTGAAGGTCTTCATCAGGTGGACACTTCTCTTGCCGTGCTGAGACAATATTACGACTTAGGTGTGCGTTACTGTACCCTCACCCACAACTGCGACAACCCGTTTGCTACTGCTTGTACCACTGCAATTGCTGGTCTAGAGGACAAAGGTCTTACAGACTACGGTCGTAAGGCGATTAAAGAGTTCAACAGATTGGGTATGATGGTCGATCTCAGTCACGTGTCTCCTCAAACGATGGTTGATACTTTGGAAATCACCAAGGCTCCGGTGATTTTCTCTCATAGCTCTGCCTTTGGAGTAACTCCTCACATGAGAAATGTTCCTGACCATGTTCTCAAGAGGGTGAAGACCAATGGTGGTGTTGTCTGCGTCACTTTTGTTCCCGGTTTCATTGCTAGGCCAGGCACAAAAGACGCCACTATTGACGATTGTGTTAAACATATTTTACACATTGTGGACCTAATTGGATGGGATCATATTGGTTTAGGATCTGACTTTGATGGTATGGCCTCGACCGGTCCTAAGGGATTGAATGATGTCTCGAAATATCCTGACTTGATTGTTAAGGTCTGGGAGAAATCTGGCGCCACAGAAGAGGAAATCAAGAAACTTATGGGTCTAAATGTTCTTAGAGTTTGGAAGGAATGTGAATTGGTTGCTGAAGCCATGGAAAATGAGCTCCCCGTCGAAACCACCTGGGAGGGTAGAAAATGGAGTTTCCCAGAATGGACCAGCAAATGTTCCATCTTGTACCCAGGAGCAGATCTGAAAAATGCACACAAGCACACGATTTACAACACTACTAGGTACAATTTTCCTGGCGAGAAAAAGAATTAGTGATGCCTAGACTATTATAAACCAAATTTAAGAAATTTTCTCTTGAGAAATCACAACGTTACTGGTCACTATTTCATGACTAGCATCAGACTCAATATCTCTGGTTTCTGTAGCAATGATAGTAGAATGGCCAACGCCATTGATCGGCTCGTCGTCTTCGAAAAATCCATTATTTGGAACCATATATTCAAAAGTCTTTGGTGCATTTGCATGTTCTTCTGGATAGATTGATGGCTTGAATATTAACCCAAAGAACGTGTGGAAAAAGAAGGCAATCAAGAATGTGTAAAGCCAACCACAATTGAAAATATCAGACCATCTTTGATTTAAAATATTGCTGTGATAAGATCGAATGAATCCTGGAATAGCAATAACTGGAGATATAACCCAAGCAACTCCACCCCAAATATTGAATCCCTTAGTATGCCAGTATAGCGAGCCTGGGTTATTCACATAGAGTGATGGAACATGAAGGTTGGCTCTTCTAAGGATGAAAAAGTCGGACAAAATACACCCCAATAAAGGTCCTACAAAAATCGAGTAGGAGCCTAAAAAGTTGAGCAAATCAGCAGCCGAGTTTGCAATCTTCCATGGGACCATTGCCCAAGTGAGGATTCCGATTACGATCTGCCCTCTCACGATGGTGACATATTTTGGAGCCAAAAATGCCAGATCGGCAGCGAACGGGATAGAGTTTGCAAAGACGTTGGTACCTGCAGCAGCAAGAGTGAACACAAAAGCACATAAGAAAACGGCAGTACGAGTCTTAGCATCCCAACCACGGTCAAGAATTGCATCAAGCATGTCCCACAAACTCCAGTATGATTCACCATAAGCTTTGGTGAGAGCCGAATTGGAAGCCATTCCCAAGAGCAAAATGATCATCATGGACATGATTTGGCCAATTGCTTGAGGCCACAAAGGATGGTGCTTTTTGCGGGAATAACGAGCAACATCTGGCTGATTGATAATCATTGGAGAGATACCACCAGCAACAGAGTTGAAAACATACATCCATTTGTTACCAGTCGAAGTTTGAACTGCAGTGGAAGAATCCACTACGAAATCTCCAGCACCGTGTCCCTTGATCATACAGAAAATGAACAAACCAAAGGCGGCAAACGGGATGATTAAACCCTTGATAGTGAAGAGCCATCTGACTTTTTTAGGATGCATAAACAAAAGCATGAACTGTGCCACCCAATAAACGAAAAAGGAAATCATTTCCTTGGTGGTGATAGCTGCACTTGCTGGTAGATGGTTTGGCAAGTTGACCCAGCGATGGCCAAACACACATCGGAAACACACATTCAAACATTCAGATCCATAAAAGGAGTTGACGCTGAACCACATAGCAGCCACAAACATTCTGACAAACACAAAGAACTTGGCCAATCTGGGACCAAATACACTTCTCGCGATAACTGGGTACCCTATATGGTAGTCTGCTCCAGGCCAGGCACTGAGAACAATCATCAGAGAGGCCCAAATGCTACCAATAAGAGCTGCATAGATCACCTGTCGATAGTCCAGACCTGTGGTTTGAATCAGGGAAGAACCTTGATTCCATGCACCAACCGTTAACGAACTCTGAAACCAGACAACGAAATAGTTGTACAGTTTCCAGGTCCTATCCTCCGGAGGAGTAGGTTTCAAGTCATGGTTTGCACGAAGTTTAGTTGGATCACCTTGGGTGTCATCCTTCACCGTCACAAATTGATCTAACCTCCTCAGATAATCCATCGTTAAAAAAAAACGGCCGCTTTCTGTGCCATATATTTCTTTTACGGCTCTAGTGAGATTTTGCATGTAGAACAATAAAAAGATTTTCCGCAATTGACATATTTCTATCAAACAAAGGACCTTATCTTTTGATGACAAAATCTTGCTTGAAAGGTTCAAGAACAGTTGTTGATCACATGGCGTATCTTAGCAGGCAATTGAGACCTGGTGGGTTATTCGATGGTGCAAGATACCCGACATATACGCGGTGCTCTCGTCACAGGTGATAAACGCCTCGAACACAGCCATGAATTTTTTGATACGCAAGGAACAAAAATGAACCTAGTGAAGGAAGAATAATCTGATGCGAATTAGTCTAGGAGACTGAAAGTCACGTGCCTCTATTTTTTTGTCCTGGTTTCTCGGATCTGGATGGGTGAACCAAAATGCGGGCTGATTAAAATCTTGGCAAGGCATTTGCATGCATCCAGAGTAGTTAGTTTTGAACGAAATATGTTGAGCTAAATGGAAGACTTCGCTGAATTCCATTCCTACAGAATATTAGTCTTCTGGGCTCCAGCGTCAAATGGCTGATGCCGGTTGTACTCATACCAGCATCCATTTCCGAGGAGAATTGCCGTAATGAACCATCATTGTATAGAATTGAAGATACTAAAGAACTGTCCTTGCTATTTGTAAAGTGGAGCTTCCAAATTCAAGAGGCAAAACTCTTATTGTAAAGTCTCAAACTAAATGAGCGGACTCAGAGATTTCGTAACTAGAATGCATGAAATTGAGAAATTCGAAGACCTTGGCATACACCACAGATAACAATGTAGACAATCTACATTCATTCTTTAAGAATATTTCTGTTGATCGTCAGAAAAGAAGACTCAGCCAACGCAGAATAATTTAATGAGCTTGTTTTGATGAGGATTGACAACAGAATTGACCGGGTCGCTACAGTACTTGTCTGGAATGGATTCGGAATATTCAGTCGGAAAGAAGGCAAAACAAATAGGAAGCATGTTTCAAGCGCGTACGAAAGTTGGGTGTCTGACTCTTGATCTTCTTAGAAAACGATGGACTATATCACCATTAAATCCAACAAAGGAACTTGTATGACCACTATGAAGATCCAAGGCTTGTGATTCAGGAACAACATAATTCAGTGCTTTCACAAATTGAGTATCAATTCAGGGCAAGATCGATTGTATTTCTAAGCGAGGGCTGCTCCTGGAATGCTTTTCTGGTTGTTGCTTTCGTTTTGTGGGAGCCTACCTAAAAAAGTACACGGTACATTTCTTATTTAACAGCTTGAACATGACCCACTTATGCTATGCATACAAGCCGACTTCCACTTTCTATGTAGTTCGCAAGGTTTAACTTTTTGAAAACGATACCCTCTTTTATTAACTCGGTGTCTTATCGGTTTCAATAATTCATGGTAATTTATTGGATCATCCAAATTCGCGCGATACGGGCAAATTCTGTTATGGTAGATAAGATAAGAAGTGAAAAAAACACATTTGCCCGTTGAAATCTGCGAGACGCAGAAGCCAAAATCGTTCAATCAATCACTAGCCATCGTCCAATCTATGGAAGACAAGAAAGAGCAAACTAATACCGAAATTGAATCTTGTGGGGATGTCGGAATTGATTCTACTGATCAGTTGTACGACCTTTATTTGGAGTCGAAGCAATATCCAGTGGAACAGCTAGAAGCTGATTCTGAAAGAGTTCGTATTAAAACAGACTTCAGAGTCATGCCCATTCTCATGTTCACCTATATGCTGTCTTTCCTTGACAAGCAAACCTTGAACTACTCCAATGCTTATGGTTTGTTGGCCGATAATAACATGACTTCAAGTGATTATTCGTGGGTGGCCAGTGCAGCCAACTTTGGATACTTAATTGCAGCTTATCCATTAAACTTCTTGCTACAACGGTATCCGGTGGGCAAGTTCCTTACTGTCCTGGTTCTCATCTGGGGAGTCATTTGTATGTCAACTGCTGGAGTTCATAGTTTTGCAGGTCTCTTTGTTGCCAGATTTTTCCTGGGTGCCGTGGAAGCCGTCATTGCCCCTTCTTGTATGGCATTGACAGCTCTGTTCTACAAGCGGGAAGAACAATCTCTCAGAATGTCTCTTTGGCTTGGTGTCAATGGTATTGCCTTAATTCTCGGAGGTCTTCTATCCTGGGGTTGTGGTCACGCAGGGGCTGGCATTGCCTCGTGGAAATTAATTTATTTGGTTGTCGGAGCAATAACCATCTGTTGGAGTGTAGTTCTGTTTTTCATCCTTCCAGACTCTCCTAAGAATGCCAGAATGTTCACTCAATATGAAAAGGTGGTGATTGTCCATCGGATTTCCAAGAACAGCAGTGGAGCCAAGAACGCCGAATACAAGTTATATCAGATCAAAGAAGCTTTCACCGATTTAAAGTCGTACTTTATTTTCTCTACCCAGTTTGCTATGGGTATCTTGAATGGAGGTGTCACCAACTTCCAATCTGCCTTGTTTTCTGGATTTGGGTTCACAGGACTTCAATCAACAAAACTTCAAATGGTTGGTGGTGCTTTAGAACTTGTCGCATGTGTCATTTTCGGTTTTATTGCTTCCCATTACAAAAAGGTCTTGATGCTGTGCATTTCACTAGCGGCCATTCCTGGTTTGTGTGGTTTGATTGGAATTTCCACCATTTCGTTGTCAAAGAAATATAATCTGGCCGCCTGTTGCTGGCTTCAATTAGTCTACGGTGCCAGTATCATTCTTTCATGGTCGGTTCCATCCGTAAATGTGGCAGGTCATACCAAACGTTCAGCGGTTATTGGCTTCAGTTTCGTGTTGTACGCTGCTGGAAGTATCATTAGCCCTCATTTCTTCAATGCCGCAGATTCTCCTCGCTACCGTCCAGCTTGTATCGCTATGATGACCTGCTATTCTTGGGTCATCGTTTGTCCTTTGGTGTTCGCCGCATATCTACATTACGTCAACAAATCCAGAGATAAGAAGGGTTATAAAGTTGTCGACCGGGATGAGGCATTGGCAGGGTTTGAAGATAAAACAGATATGGAGAACAAAGGCTTTAGATACCTATTTTAAACGCATGGTTGACGCCAAGAGATAGGCAAACCATTCGTTCGGAGAAATACTTATAGAAGCGACGTTATGATCTCGCAAAATTAGATCCACAACCATTATATGGGTGGCTACATTGAATCCTTCTAGATCTTTGCCTGATCTTGTGGTCGGTGCTGAATCCAGGCCAAAGAAAACTTAGAGAGCTTGATAAGAGTATACTGAGAACAATTTAAGTAAGTTCTTTCTCATCAACAACATTGATGTAAGTCCAAAGACGGCGATGCCAAGGCATTGAAGTATAATTTTCCATGATGGTAACTTCCTCATCGGTAAGAGGTCTGTAACCTTCAAGGAGATCGATGGCAGCAGATCGGGCAAATTTAGTGCCTCGGATAAGCTTGTAGGACAGATAAGCAACCAGTACCAGGGGAACTCCTAGGTACGTTGCAAAGAAATCATACGCATTTGGAGAACCTCCAACAGGGAAAAGGGAAGCATAAAAAAGCCCAACCAGTATCAGAGACGAGCCTAAGGAAACAAACACAGGTCCATAAGGATACAATTTGGATTTGTAAGCAAAAGGCATCTCTAGAATTGGAGATTTCTGTTTAGACACAGCCATTCGAAATCTGATAGATACAATCCCCAGAACTGTCCAGACAACCATAAAGATTGTGGTTGTGACGGATGAAAACCAAGTGAATACAGTTGCTCCTGTGCTAGCACAATTCATATAAGTAAAGGCGACTGTGAATAGAAATGTGATTGCCAGGGAGTTGCGCGGGCGACCCTTCTCATCGACCTTCGCCACAAACTGAGGAAGCATTCCTCTCACAGCAAGATGTCTCAAACATCTTGCTGCAATATAGATTGGTTCCAGACCACCCAGGACCAGACATATAGCCATCAACGCGTTGATTATGTCGGGCAGCACCTTTATTCCAGCATCAGTCATAGCAATTATGAAGGGAGAACTTGCAATGGATCCAGCTGTTCCATATAATCTTTCGTCATCCTCCGGAACCAGCAGAGTGATAAACATAACCAGAATCATAAAAAACCCAAAAATCCGGAGTCCAGCGCTCTTAACGGTCCGAGGCATGCTAAAACGGGGACTCTTTGCTTCTCCTGCCAGCATTCCAACAAAGACTTGATCACCAACTCCCCAAAGACAGTACAGACAACAATAAGAAATCCCACGGACACCGTTTTTGAACAGATCGTATTTGGAACTGTCCCAATATTGACCACCGTGAACAGAACCTGTGGACCCTCCTCCCGCACACATAACAATACAACTTATGGTGATCATAAGAAGCATGATCATTTTCATAAGGGATGTTACGTATTGGAACTCGGCAAACCAAATATTCGGCAAAGCATGAATAGCAAAGGTCACCACAACAATGATGGACATCCACGCTGCGACAGGAACAGCATCTGTCCAGTAACTAATCAAACTCGTAGTTGCAGATCCTTCAGATGCCATCACAGTGGTCCAGGCCAGCCATTCTCCTAATCCAATTGCAAAAGCGGCAGCAGGGTCTAAAAACCTTTCGGTGAAGTCAATGAAATTTCCACTTGACGGATAAACGATCGACATCTCAGTAATCAATTCCAAAACACAGATAACCATTGTACAAACAATAGTATAACCAATTATCATGTTTCCTGGACCAGCAAACCTCAGGGCTTTTCCTGTAGAGATAAATATACCCGATCCGATATTCGAACCTAGGGTGACTATCTGAATATGTCTGGTAGTGAAGGCTCTACGTAACTTTCCCTGCCCTTCAACCTCTCCAATGACCGCTCCTTGATCCAGATGTGACAGCTTCGTCTCAACAGAGGCAGCATCCTGGGTCTCAATTACGTTATTCTTTTTCATTACAGGTTGCAAAATAGAGAATTTTATGGCTTGTTATCGTTTATCGCGAATCTTAATATAATTTACGATATCTCTCTTATCTGCTGGCGCATTTAGATGCGTATACCCAATCTCTAATATTTTTTAGATCTTTGACTTTTCCAATCCCTCCAAACCTCCCTTGTTTGTCATCTCTTTTTTTTGCTGTTTCGGGTCTCCAACGCCATTTATATTCTAGTTTCTGGCCATTGATCAATTTGGTAACATATTTTCCGATCATGGGCATCATCATAAATGATAAACCTGAATCCCCAGATGCAACGACAAGATTGGAACTTGCTGGATGGTGGTCCAATATCAACTCACGATCTGGAGAGTCTGTACACCAACAAGTCCTAGTCTTGACAAATGGTCGATCTGCGAATTCAGGGAGAGTATCCTGAAGATACTCTCTAATTGCGGTTTCTGCCTCTTTAGGAATGGCTTCCACAAAAAACGGAACTGATTCTCCTTTTTCGTCTAGATGCGTGTACCCGGGGAACTCGTTGCAGATTTTGATTTCGTTGTTCTCGTCTGGCTCAAAGAAGAAGCCCCGTTCCGCATTGAAAATGACGGGCAAGTTCCGAAACTTTTCCGCCTCTTCGTCAGTAACCTTGATGTGTGCTAATGTAAACCCCTTGGCCTGTAATTGAAACTTGAAATCCAGAATCCTACACGCATTGGCTCCGGCAGCAACAATCACTTTATCCCCATATACCTTGTTACCGGAGTTAGTGACAACTCCTTCTACTTTTGAATCGTTCCAAAGTAAGGAGCTGATTTCTCCTTCTTCTCCAAAATGGAAGGTCACACCCAATCGTAAACACTCTTCGTAAACCGATTTCAGAGCATTTCGAGCATGGACCCATCCATCAGTATCATTCAACTTGACAGCTCTCCAATCTTTCAATGGACCGGTCAGAACGGGGAGGTAACGTTGAATAGCTTCAGCATCTCCAAGATACTCTGCTTTGGGAGAAAGTCTCGGCTTCAAGGCTTCTTCCGAACAAGCAGCATACAGAAATCCCACTGGATGATAATGAGGTTTGTAAACAGGATCTGAGCCCCACTCTGCAATGGACTCTGCCCTCAGTTGTTGGGAAATAGTCCGTGTTCCCGTTTTGTCATATATGCCTCCATAATTAATGATTTTATTACTATCATTTCCAGCAGCGATTGGCGAAGGAACAGGATATTTATCATAACAATGGACATTCTTGTAACCAGCTCTAGCAAGCTCCAGAGCACTCGAAAGTCCAAATGTCCCTGCCCCAACTATAACTACTGTATCTTGTAACATAGTGAAAAGAAATAATTGAAGATATGCTTATTTATAGAGCACAGCCTTGAGAACTATTTATGATATCGATTACAATCCAACCCAGAACAATGGTTTGTCAATGGTGAAACTTCCGGAAAGGAAATTGGAGGCATCTGAAGAGTTTCCAACTAAAACTCCATAATCACCCTTTTCCACAGACCATTTATTCTTCTCGACGTCATAGTAAGAGCAACCATACTTAACTGGGACAGAAATTGAAACAGTTGTGGACTCACCAGGTTTCAAGAAAACTTTCTTGAAACCTTTGAGCTCTTTCAATGGTCTGCTGACAAGGGTAGTTGTTGCTGGTGGAGTCACATACAATTGAGCAACCTCGGCACCTGCAACAGAGCCTGTATTTTTAACGGTGACGGAAGCAACCACAGTCTCATCATTCACCTCGACTGCGAGATCGGACATGGCAAATGAAGAGTACGAGAGACCGTATCCAAATGCAAATAATGGCTCGGTCTTAGTCTTCTCGTAGTAACGATACCCAACAAAAACGTCTTCTCCGTAAACACATTTACCTTGTTCGGACTTGAACGTTAAGAAAGCTGGATTGTCTTCGCATTTCTTTGGCCAAGAAAGAGAAAGTTTTCCCGAAGGATTCACATCTCCATACAAAACGTCAGCAATGGCGTTTCCGGAATCCATACCGTTAAACCATCCTTGAACAACAGCGGGCACCTCTTCAGCCCATGGCAGTGTAACTGGAGTACCAGATAGGTTGACCAGAATCACATTTTTGTTAGCTTTGTAAATAGCCTCAATGAGCTCAGCCTGTGCCTTTGGCAAATCCATATGACTTCTGTCGAATCCCTCACTTTCCCATTCGTTGGACGTACCAATACAGAGAACAACTTTGTCAACAGACTTGGCAAGGTCAACAGCTTCTGTGATTCTGGTCATGTCGGAGGTACATTGATCAAAGGAAAGATTCAGTGCACCACCTCCGTTGGAGGCAACCAGGTCTAAAGTGTCCAAAGTGAAGGTTGGTGCAGAACCAAATTCAACCTTAAACTTGATAGTTTCTCCCTTCTTCATAGAAATCTTTTTGGTATCACCAGCACTACTGGCGCCGATGGCAGCGAATCCAAGCGTTTGGTGAGTTTTGTCATCGATGAATAGTTCATCGTTGATGTACAACATTGCAGTTCCCAAACAAGAAAGATGGAAGTTGTATTCACTGTCTATTGGGGAAGTGAATTCTCCCTCGACGTCAAAGTAAAACAAATTGGATTCTAGATTCTTATGCTTGTAGTCAAAAAGCATCATTTGCGAAGAGTTATATCTAAATTCCTCAACCATGCGTCTGTTCTCTGTTCTTGGAGCATCATTGAAACATTTGATCCAGATACCCGGTTCTCCCTTGTAGGTGGAGAATTTACCAAGGTCATTCATATTTTTGGCGATATCACAACCAAGAGTAAAAGCCGGTTCTTGATCGAGTTTGGACTTTATACCATCGTAAATAGAGACTCCATAGTATGAGTTTACCTGAGCAGAACCTCCACCAAACATTCTTGCTTCCTTAGCATTCGGGCCAATCACAGCGATCTTGTCAGACTTCTTTAATGGAAGAATGTTTCCCTCGTTTTTAAGCAGTACGACAGCTTCAGCTGCAACTTTTCTGGTCAAAGCAGAGGTCTCTGGAGTATTGTTTTCAGTGTCTTCCGGAGCATTTTGTGGGATTCCAGTCGCCAGAGAATCCTTGACAAGCTTCAAGACATTTCTTACTCTCTCATCAATAACATCAATGCTGAGTTCTCTAGAAGAAAGTGCATGCAAAACAGCATCATGCTTTCTCATTACTGGATAACCAGGACATTCAAGATCCAAACCTGCATCAATAGAAGCCTTGATAGAATACACACCAAACCAATCAGACATCACCAATCCGTCCCAGCCCCATTCTTTTCTGAGGATTTCAGTAAGCATTCTATACGACTGAGAAACGTGCTCTCCGGAAATTTTGTTATAGCAACTCATCACACAACGTGGATTGGATTCTTTCATGGCAATCTGGAAAGGTAACAGATAGATTTCTCTGAGAGCTCTCTCAGAAAGAATCACATCCACAGAGTTTCTTTCGTCCTCAATATCGTTACAGACAAAATGCTTTATGGTTGCCCCAATTCCATCGTGTTGAATACCCTTGATGATGGCAGATGCCAAAATACCAGATAAGTATGGATCTTCACTGAAAGATTCGAAACCACGACCACCAAGAGGACCTCTGGCAATGTTACAAGTAGGACCAAGAATCACATGGGCACCCTTGTGTCTGGCCTCCTGGGCCATCAATTTTCCAAGATCCTCGAGCAATTCGTCATTGAAAGTTGCGGCCAGGGCAGTTCCAGAACTGAAGCAGGCAGAAGGGATTGATCTGAAAAATTGGGTCCCTCTGACACCATTTGGTCCGTCACTTAGCCTGACAGATGGAACATTTAGTCTGTCAATGTTGCAAGTGTGCCAGAAATCTTTCAAAGAAAGAAGCTGCACCTTCTCTTTATTGGTCAATTTGGACAGAATGTCTTCAACGTCGAAAGAAGTCATTACTCTTGGTTCATTTTACAATCGTACGAAACTAATGGTTTAAATGCAAGTCTCGGATCGGAACATTAAAGTCCAGAAGCGCTACCCTGCGGCTGGGTGATGGCGAAAGATATGCGGGGTGGATTTATTTCACGGCTCTAATTTACGTAAGTGGAAATTATTGGCGGTCTCTGATCGATGCACGGTAGAACTTCGGATCATATATTAGCTGGTTGGGGCTTATTATGCTAGTATACACGATGAGGTTTGTGGTTTTATGGCTGGTGTTTGCAGTCTTTGGACTATGTCAGCAGATTCCACCAAAGGATATCAAGCCTGACATTTTCATCATTACCGATATTTCGAATGAACCAGACGATGCAGAGACACTAGTCCGGACTTTGTTATACTCGAACGAGATCAATATCAAAGGAATTGCGGCAACCACATCGTATTGGCTTAAGGCGAAGATCCACGATGAGGATATCTACCCGATCCTTGAGGCTTATGAGAAAGTCCATTCAAATCTGCTTAAGCATTCTCCAGATTTTCCAACTGCTGACTATTTCCGCAGTATCGTCAGTTTGGGACACCCTGTTTACGGCATGCAAGCTTTGGAACAGGGATTTCTCAGTGATGCCGCCTCGAAATTGATTGTCGCGGTGGACTCGACCCCTACAAACGGCACCCTTTGGGTCTCAGTGTGGGGTGGTAGTAATATTCTGGCCGAGGCGTTAAATGAAATTTCAAATACACGTTCTGTGGCTGAGATCGATGAATTTGTGGCTAAAATCAAGGTCTACACCATCTCAGACCAGGATGACACCGGGATCTGGATCAGACATCAGTACCCTAAACTATTCTATATTGCATCCTTACACGGGTTCAATCAATATGGTATGTCGGCTTGGGTTGGTATTTCTGGAGAGAAATACCACTTCTTCCCTGGTCCAGAACCTGATCTGGTCTCCAAAGAATGGTTGACCAAAAATATTCGCTCTGTTGGGCCTTTGGGAGCTGCTTATCCTGAGTACATGTTCCTAATGGAAGGAGATACTCCTGCTATCATGCACATGCTTCCAAATGGTTTGAACGATCCCGAACATCCAAGTCATGGAGGATGGGGTGGCCGTTATGTTTTGATGGACTGGGCCGGGCGGTTCAACTGGTATGCTGATGCTGTGGATGACATCACTAGTGAATACGGACATTACCCGAGCAACAAAGCTACTATTTGGAGGTGGAGAAAAGACTATCAAAATGATTTTGCCGGCAGGATCCAATGGACTGTTAAATCTTTTGCTGAGGCCAATCACGAACCCATTATTGTGGTCAATGGAAGCACTTCATGGAATCCATTAGAACTCCATATTGGTGCTGGCGAGAACCTCATTTTTGATGCCTCTAAATCATATGATTTGGACAAGAAGGATAAATTGAGCTTCAAATGGTGGCATTACAGAGACATCACCTGTTTGCAGAGTAATATCATAGAGATTCCGGAGATTGAGATCACGAAGCTTAATACCGAGGGCTCGATTGTATCTCTGACTGTTCCGAAGTTCGAACAAGCCTGTTACACTATTTTCAAAGACTATATGGGTGACTCTGGATGCAGACAATATCACATTATCTTGGAGGTTTCTGACAATGGTACCCCTGAAATGAAGAGCTACCGGAGAATCATTTTAAAAACTAATCGGGGATCCAATGAGCTTTTAGATGTTATGCCATATGATTCCGCAGGATCAGTTCACGAAATACATGATGAGTTATAAATAATACAGTATCATCTAAATTCTGATTAATTCATGAAGACTTGTTGTATTGTGCCGTAAAGTTATTCAATATTCTAAACGTTCTCATGATGGGTGGTTTCCTCCATCTTCTCTTGAAGCGCAATTGGAATCTCACGATTGGCCAATTTGGAAACCTCGGATTCGTACTCAGCGAATTTCCGTAATGGGACTCTATTTGCGTACATCTCATCAATTTCCTCAAAAGAGCGGTGAGCAGTTTCTGGAATGAACATGTAGATACACAGCAAACCAATCAAACATAAGGCTGCAAAGATAAACATGGTCTTAGCACCCAAGTTACCTTGGTCAGGATTGAAAATGTATGGAAGAACAAACGACCACATCATACCAAAAACAGAGTTAACTGACAATGCAATAGCAATGGTCTTGGTTCTAAGTTTCGAGGTTGGATTCTCTGCGGCAACTGGATAGGAACCTGATCCAAATCCAATGTTATAAGGCATACCATAGAGCACCATGAAAACCACAGTACATTTAATAGCAGCAGGACTTGAGCTTGTACCCGCACCACCAATGATGAAGTTACAAATGCACAAAGCAGCAGCACCCCATATCAGCAAAGGACGTCTTCCGAAACGGTCAACAACAAACCAAGATACAATGCTACCGAGAATGGACATGCATTGGGCAGCAACAGTCAATTTGAAAGACATGGCAGTTCCGTAACCAGCGAGCTGAAAATAGTAGGTAGTGTAATTGATAGTGAAGAACAATCCAGACATGGCCTGGAGAAACCATGGGAGGACAGCAATACAGGTTCTGACAAGATTTCTTCCTTTGAAACACTCGATGTATCCTGACGAGCTCTCATTTTCCATTGCCTCGCTGATTGTGACCATGGCAACATTAAGTTGTTGTTCAGCCGCGACAGGATCTTTGAGTAATTTAAGGTAACATGCAGAAGCTTTTTCTGGTTGGTCTTTCTTGAGGTAGTACCATGGAGATTCTGGAATGAACGCCAGGAGTACAAGGGAAACAGCGACGAATCCCCATTGCGAGGTGAAGACAGCCTTATATGCCCACACAGTGGTTCTGGAAGAAAGAGAATAGTTGATGATGAAACAGATCAGCGGTCCAATGGAGAAAGAAACGTTACACACAGAGGTGATGATACCACGCAAACTGAGTGGAGACAACTCGGCAACATAAGCAATACCAAGAGCCTGGAGACCTCCAGCTGCGAATCCCATCAACACTTTTCCTGCAAGGAAAGTTTGAACGTCTTTAGCAGCAAATTCAATACCGATGAAAGCAGCACATAAAGCAGTCAAGCCGATCATGGTCCATTTCTTACCAATGAGGTCTCCTATATAGGAAGCGGCGTGTTGACCAAACACGCCAGTAGCAATGGAAACTCCACTAAAGGCAGATTGCCATTTGGTCTCAATGACATAACCGATAGATCCATCAGTCTCTGTGTATGGGTGACCGAAATCTTGGCGGAATTCTGGAATCGAAATAACGATACTTCCAGCCTGGTTCTCAAATGAGACCACAATAAAAGTCCAGATGATGACGAAGCATGCAAAAACTGCATATGGATACTTTTTAACTGTCAACCAGTAACTGAGAGTCTTATCCACCTCCTGGGTGACAGCTGCTTGTTTGAGAGCCTCATTGTGGAGAGCATCAGCGGGAGTTTCTTGTAAATCAGAGTTAATATCAGACATGAGAGTTGGAATCCACTGGAGCACTTTGCCCGCTTTTTATTCATTGTCTTCGGATAATTCTGCATGTGCATGTGCGGTGCGGTATACGTGATTTTTAATGCGTTGTTCTTGCACTAAGTGGAGTAAATTTTTCTGGGGTAAACTGTCAAATTAGCGTCTACAATTTCTATATTGGGAAATGTTTCGAGCCAAGGGATGAATTAAGGCTAATCAGCAAAGATCTCCCGTTTCAATGACCTCAACACAGTAATTGTAAGCAAATGAGGTCACCGCTGAATTAATCTGGGCAGGTCGGCTAAAAGGCCGTTGTCGGATCTGAATATTTGAGGTAGAAGGCTTTAGTTTTGCGTCTAAACTGCTTACCCCATTTGATGAAGATCAGTGAGCTTAAATTGAAAACCATCGAAAGCATGAACATGAGCCACGTGGTAGTGACCACCCCACATGCATCCAGCCATGGTTGAATGGCAAAAGTGAATGCCATGCCTATCATATTTCTTAGGAACAGCATCAGTACCAGAGACTCGCTCTGCATCTCAGGATAGGAATCCAATGCGTACGTCAAAATGAGTGCCCCGCCAGACCCAATTCCGAATCCAATAAACGCCATGCCAAAGCCACCGGGCAAGATCCAATGAACTCCTGAGTTCAAGCCCAAGCCATACATCAAGAGACCTGCAGAGTTGATGATTGCAGAAGGGATCAAAAACCATAATCTGTACTCTGGCTCAAGTATACCATTATTTCTTCTGGCCTTCCAAGTGACAAACTTATCCGACAAGAGTCCTCCCCAGAAAGTACCAAAAAAGCAGCCTATCAAAGCACCGAAATTGGTATTTCCAACTCCATCGGTGCCAAAATTGTAAGGTGGTGACGCAAAAAATTCTGACTGCGTGGTTGCTATTAAAGACAGCCACATGACCTGCACCCCATACACAAAGCCTCCCCACACAACAGCAGGTAGACCTAAGGTCATCAAAGGCCTACAGAAAATGATCCAGAATGGCCGCTTATCGTTGTAAACGGTTTCCCAGACACTCAATTTTTGCAGATAAGTTCTTTTTTTCGGCAGCGGAGATTCCAAATCTTCACGAATTTCAATCTTACTTTCAGCCTTAGATTCGCGACTACGAATCTGCTCAATGACGTTTTCTTCTTGTTCGCGTAAGTTGTGTCTCACAAAAGTGGAATCTTCCATGAAGAATACTTGGATTACAAACAAGACGCCAAAGAAAATGACCAAGTAATAGTAGCACCATTTCCAACCTTGTGACTTGATGATATAACCTGCAGCAATAGGACCCAAGAATGAGCCCGAGTAGAGAGCGAACGTCAAGCTTGAGATTCTACTGGCACGTTCATGCTGGAAGAAGACATCAGTAGTAGAGATTTGCACCAACGAGTCACACGGAGCTCCAGCAAGACAAGTCATGATATTGGCACCGTACAAGAAGTTGACATTGGTCGCAACCGGTCCAACAACATTACCAAATAGTTGACAAAGGGTAGCAAACAAATAGACTAGTCTTCTACCCACTTTCATGGCGATTGGCTGCAAAATAACGCAACCAACGCCCAGAAAACACCAACCAACGGCAGATGTGTTGTTAAGAATGGTGTAAGTAGTATTGAAATACTCAACCCACTCATCCCAAGCTGGACCAACCCAGTTGGTAGCCACAGCAGTCAAAAATGACCACATCCATAAAATGGCAAACTGAAATTCTTTCTTCCAAGGAGACCATTTAAGAGGATCATTGGGATCTTTAGATGGTTGTGGAATCAACACCACGTCCGAATTTCCATTGTGTTCTACCACAAGGTCTCCATTAACATCCACAAGATGGACTGTGCCTGGTACCCAGTCCTCGACTTCTTCTTCTTGTGTCATTGAAAAAATTGAGATGATTCAGTGATTTAAATAAACTTCGGAATTTTAGCAACGGAATTTGCCTGATAAGAACTTCTCCCGACGAAAGATAAAGAATTATGGTAGCGCACGACCTGGGTCGGGTTTCCATTTAGGGAAGCTAACCAACGTCCCATACAACCTTGGCTGATAATTTTGTAAGTCGCCGATTTTGTGGTCCACCAGATGCAACTTTACAACATTTATAGATTCGATAGATTATTAGCAGATTTAGGTCATCTATTTCTATTGTGCTATTTTTTTCTGCTTATTAATTAATCCCACGTATATTACCGAGTGGATTTTCCATTCGATCTCACGACAATGGACCCTAATAAAAACTCAGTTACTGTTAGTACTGAAGATGTTGGTGAAGTGAACGTTATTGTCAAGTTCAGAAATCTAGTTCCAGATTCGTGGCGCAACAAGAAACTGGTTTATCTGTTTGTGCTACTGGGAACTACGCTTAATAATTTGAATATAGGAGCTGCTTTTGCAATGACGGTGAGTATTGAAAAATTGTTTAATACAGACTCCACAACGGCCTCGTGGGTTATATCAGGGTACACGCTCACCTTGGGAGCATTCATCATTGTTTTTGGAAAACTTGGGGACATTCTCGGACTCCATATTACACTCATGATTGGTTTGGCTATTATGAGTATAATGGGACTTATTAACGCTCTGATCACTTCTCAGGTGATTGTTCTTATTGCTTTCCGTGCCTTGCAAGGAATTGGAGCGGCTGCTATTGTTCCATCGGCAATTGCTCTCACAGGAAATTATTTCTCAGGGTCTCAGTTGACCTTAGCCGTCAAAGGATTGATTTTGGCATTCACCGCCAGTTTTGGCATAGGAAGTGTTCTTGGGGGTGCATTCTCAATGACCAATCTTGGTCATCGTGCTTTCTTCTTCTTTGATTTTGGCTACGGATTATTTGCTTTCACTGTTCTTTTTTTTATCATCATTCCTGTCGAGAGAACAGAACAACACCAAAATATGAAGGCCAAGAACCTCAACTTCGTTGGATCCTTGTTTTTGGTGGGAGGACTAATCTTAATTACGTACGGTTTCACTACAGCTGGTATCAAATGGGACTCTGCGAATGTTTATGTGACCATCCCACTCGGAGTCATAGTCACTGGGGCTGTTATTTTAGTGGAAAGCCTTTACGTTGGAAGATATAAGAAGACACATAAAACCTCAGACAATTGGAAATCTAATATGGAACTGCTATTCCCTCCAGAAATAGCAGACGTGCCAAATTTTGTTCCCTATGCTATCGGGATGCTCGTGGTGTATGCTGCATTTGGAGGAATCCTCAACACTTTGATGATCTATTACCAATTTGTTACTGGTGACAATACTATCATTGCCTCTTTGAAGGTGTTTCCTTTGACTGTGGGCCTGGTGTTTGGAACCATTATTTATAGGCCATTCATGGCCACTTACGTTGGGACAAGAAATATGCTGGTCATTTCTGCTGTGATCTCTACTTTTACCTGTGTTTGGATGTCTAGATTTCAAGCCCTTGATCCCAAATCGTTTTGGAAATACGACTTTGTTGCCCTGTTCATCTATGGATATGGTACGAACCTCTTTTTCCAATTGTTCTTTAATTCCCTCTTAGCCCAGACGCCTAGACATTTGCAAGGAAACGTGAGTGCAGTGTTCCAGACTCTAGGTCAAATTGGAACTTGTCTAGGTAGCACCATCACCACTACTGTTATAGGATCTCTAGACCTGTCAGACTCACTTTCTACTTCCACAATTGTTGACAATGTCAGAAATGCATTTTACTTCATAATTGCATGTCATGCTGTCGAAACGCTTCTCATGCTTACATGCAAAAATCCTCCAAAATAGATTCTTCTATAATTCTAATTCGCCTGTAGCAATTCTATAAAAGATCTTTTGTAACTCGGGCTTGGAAAGCTCCGGATTGGTTAGAGAGGAAGTATCCAGCCAATTGTATCTTGCCTTGGGAGCCAAACTATGGAAATCTCTAAACAATTGGATGGTGTCCTCAAATGATAGTCTTCCTTTAATTTTTTTCAGCTCTTCAACCCATCTCTCAAGCTCGTCTCGAGATGGTAGTTTTTTCGAACCAGACCAGACTCCTGCAATTGCCATGGCACTCCCCTCTGAAAGCAAAAAGAATAATGGACTTCTTGCCATTCCAGTATGACATATTGTTGGATCACCTAAAGCAAAAGTGAACATATATAGATTGTTCACGACAGTACGTGGTCCATGAGGTCCATATTTGGTGTTTTCAGTCACCTTGACATACTCTTTTCCCTCGTTCTCCACGATATCCAAAAACGGATAATAATTGTGGTATCCAGTGGCCAAAATCACCTGATCGAAATCACCTGAAATCTGACCATCTGTGAACTCCACAGAATCCTCAAGAAATTGACTAATACGAGGGTGCATAACAGCTCCAACTTTCGGATCATTGAACACATTTGCAATCCATTGTTTAGCAGGATCTTTTGTAGTGTTCAGATCGTCCCCAATAAGAGTGTTGGTAGATACATGCACCTCTTTGCAAACCGGTATGAGATATTGCAAAAGATCCACTGCACTAATGTTGCCTCCAACGATCAACACCTTTTTATCCTTCCACTCTGAAGCATTTCTGAACTTCTTCGCATGTTGTACATTCTTATGTGTTCTTGCGTACTTCGAAAGACCTTTGATATCTGGATAATAAGGCAGATTGTATCTTCCAACAGAAACAACAACTGCATCAAACTTCTCTTGATACCATTTCTCGACTCCATCAACCTTTTCAGCCACGATCACTACCCATTTTCCAGTTTCGTCCTTGTAAACCTTCTCGACGTTTGAATTGAATCGCACATATTTCTCGAGATCGTTAGTTGTACTAAATTGTTCAATGTACTTTAGGACTTCATCGTGCATCATGAATGGATGTACTTCGTTGTCGGACCTAGTTTCAGAGGACGGTCCGGACGTTAATCTCATCAATTCCGCTGGTACATTGGTGAATAGGCCTTCATATAGACCGCTTTCTGTCCAATTGTCTAAGGAACCAGCTGCTATCTCAACTGGATTAGTTCTGGTAGCAGTTTCAATTCCGTCCGGTGCTGAACGTGTAGGCCAGATCTCCGGAGCGGAATAGGCTTGTTCTGCCTCCACAGGAAACTTGGTACTTGTCGAGGGAGACAATCTCCAAGTGCCACCTATTTTGCTTTTGTTTTCAAAGACTACAATCTCTTCAAATGCGCATTCCCGGGGAAGCTCATGGAATTCTGCGTCCTTCGTGATGGTAGACTCCCCGGATTTAGAAGTGTGCAAGAGTTCGTTCAAGGTCACCAGACCTCCAACACCGGCTCCAATGATTGCCACCCTTTGAATAGAACTGGACATCGATAAGTATTTTTTGCGAGATCGCGCCATCTTTTCCTTATCTGGACTTGGGCTCACGTGACTCAAAGAGATAAAGGTCGTGGCTATGCTATAACATGTGGTTGAGGGGTGTGTGACTCGACGACTTAACGGTGTTAAGTTGTTCGGAGATAACTCAAATTACGACGTCGCAGGATGCAATATTTGCGGGGCCCCAGGTTTGTGGGGTAGATTAAAAGAATTCGATTGGTGGGGTTTATAATATACTAATAACGCAATGCTTTCGAGAAGACGGGAGGTAGTTCCGAGAGCTTGTGCTCCTTGTAGACAACGCAAGATCAAATGTGATGGTAAAGAGCCATGTTCCAAGTGTGTTTCTCGAAGCTTGGAGGGAAGCTGCTTTTATGACTATGGTTCAGACAAACGGCGACAAAACACCAAAGCGATGATTGAGGAGCTTCAGAAGCGTAACCGGGACTTAACTCGGGTTTTACAGAATCTTTCGGCCGGACTAGCTGAAGATAAAGAACCTGATAGAGATAATGTTGTCCATGTTGTCAATAATATGACATTTCGGGCGGACACTTCGGGCGAGATGCATTTTTATGGCGGAACTTCAAACATCTTTGTTATCAGAGATGCTTCCGACAAGTTGTGGGGGTATGAAGAACCAGAAAAACTCAATTTCGAAATGGAATCTCGTTCCGAGTACGATTCCGATATAGTTGGAATGCTGTTGGAATCATATTGGGTCTGGCAAAATTCGTTTATCCCGGTCGTCAATCGTGAGTTGTTTCTTCAGCATAAGGAAACTGGCGGCAAGTACTACTCAGAATTATTGTTTAATGCCATTTTGGCTCATGGAATTCCTTTCAACAGTCCCCAGAGTGATGTTTCAGACAATTTTTACCTGAATCAAGTGAAAAGCAATTTGTTTGAGCAGCTGGAGGTCCCCCGTATCACTACTGTTCAGGCATTGTTACTTGTGGCTAGTATGGAAGCTGGATGCGGACACCAATCCAGGGGATGGGTCTTCAGTGGTATGGCTTTACGGATGGCAGTCGATCTTGGATTACATCTTGATTGCAAGATGTACAAGGAAGCAGCACGTTTGAATGACGAGGATCTACGACTTCGGCACAACATTTTTTGGGCCTGCTACTTTTCTGATTACTGTTGGTCCATTAATCTCGGAAGACCTCCTTCACTGACTCGCGATACCATAGATATCGACCCTCCAATGTCAGTCACACAGCCGTATATGACAGACACGGGGATGTTGGCTCATCAACACACATGTTTTGTTTACTCAGTGGAACTGTCCTTACTTTGCAACCGGATAATTCAATGTCTTTATCGCAAAAGTGACTCACTTACCAGAACCGAGCTCACAAAGTTGGTTGTAAACTTTAACACTGAGCTCCAGAATTGGAAACAGGACCTTCCAGCTTGTTTATCCCCAACAACGGTGTCTCTGCCTCACATCATTCTACTTTCAGCTCTTTACCATACTGTGGAAATCTACTTGTATCGTCCATTTCTGCAAATACCTCTCAATAGCCAATTGGATCCAGTTCAACGATGTCTTGAAGCAGCGCAATCTCTAATGAGTCTGATGCAACTATACCGTGAACAACACACGTTAGAAAAGATCCCAAACTTGGCTAACCACCTAATTTTCACTGCTGCCAGTGTTCATCTCTCGTTGCAAAATACTAGCCACTATAGTCGAGAACTACTCGATACTGCAGTCCGGTTTTTGTTTGAAATGGGACAAACCTGGAGTGCTGCAAAGGCCATAGGTGTTGAACTAGCAAAGATTATAGACAGTGATACTACTACTCCGGTTCCTGGGTTCCACGAGGATTTTTTCAAATCTATGGATACGTGGAATTTTTGGCCTGATCCAGATTACCTTTTAATTGACTAGAATTTTTCATGCCGCTCCGCCGCGAGCGCGCTAAGAGGCCCCAAAACGATTTATCTAATGCAACAAAAAAATTCTTATGAAGCCACAACCTAAAAAAACGTGAACTAGATTCATTCGTACGTATGATCATTAATGAAATTCACTCTCATTAAGAGATAATCCAAGCGCCTCTCTTTGAGATTTGGATTGTGGGTCAAAGGAAGGTATTTCAGCCAATGAAGTCACTCTGGTTCCATGACGTGACTCTCTTCCCTCGTGATCCCAAACAGATCTGTGTTGAGAAACTCTGTTGTCCCAAATGGCCGATGTACCGTATCCTGGAGCAGAAGGTTTCCAATTGAACCGGACCTGAATGTCTGCATTTTTCTCGTAAACGTCAAATAAGTAATTGAGGATCAGGTCAGATTCCACGGTAGTAAGTCCAACGATTTTCTTGCACATTGCTCTGTTCACAAACAACGATTTCCATCCAGTAGCAGGATGGGTTCTGACGAGTGGATGGATTCTCTCAACCTTCTTAGGACCTGCAAATGGATTCTTTCTGTCCAGATAACCATGAGCAGATACGAAAATAGCCTTCTTATCCTCCAAGAACGCTTTCATTGATTCTGAAAGCTTGTCATAAGCAGCATAACCGGAAGACCACAAAGTGTCTCCACCAGTTTCTGGAATAGCATCCAAGTGCAGGTGAGTGACACCTGCTGGACGTTTCTCATGGACCAAATCTGTGTGCCAAACTTGAGTTCCTCTGATAAGGTTCTTGGTAGCATCCCAATTACCCAAGTTGTTGTTTTTGTATGTCAAACCCACTCCAAGAGCTTTAGAGAAGTAATCTTGCCAAATGACAGAAACACCTGGAAAGCCGTTGACTTGCGAAGCTTGAGGATGCTTTTCCACACGGCCCCAGTATTCGCCAAGCTCCAATTGTTTTTTGATAGAAAGTTTCTGGTCTCTGAAAAACACAACCACTCTCTCGGCAACCAACAGAGCAAGCTCGTCTTTTTGTTTGTCATTGAGATCCTCGAGTTGCAACCCAACAATCTCGGTACCAATGTGGTGGGTCAGGTTGATCACCTCCTTCGCAGCCCCAAACAGGGCTTTTTTCTCTGGGTCCGCATTCTTGGCACGCTCAACGTACTCGTAGTCGTCTTCACGAATAGCAAAGGCATCATCAACGAAAACAGGAACCTGAGACCGGTCTGGCTTCCATGGATATCCCTCCGAGATATCGACTTCAGACTCTGCAAGACGCAGTCTGGTAGACTCTGGAAGGATTTCTAGTCCAGCTGGGTCCGGGCCAAACCGGTTGTTATCACCTGCATTGCCCCCAATAGTGATCTCCTTGGAGGACTTGATAAGGTTTTCGATTTCCTTGTCAATTGGAATAGCTTGAAGTTTAAGGGTTGTAGTAGAGGACATGTTGAGATGGATAATATCAGTGGTAAGGTGCCTGCTTTTATATGCCTCAATCGGTATTTAATGGGGTGGCCCAAAGCTATCATTGCAGGTGTGGCTCCTTGCGCAAGATAGAAAAGTAATTGCCTCGAAGCCGCACAGTAGCCAGAACGTTTCAGCAAAGTTCTGCCAAATTGGTCAGAGCCGTCAACTATACTTTACAATTGTGGCGTTCAATAGGATACGCGTAGAAGCTGCTTGATTAATTCGAATTTTGATAACAAAGGTTCCTGATTTTATCTATAGTGTGATTGTGGCATGTTTTGAATATTTGTCAGCTTTACTGTTACAATTGCGTAATAAAATCAGGTCCAAGGGATTAGTAATAGATCTTTTGACGTCAATGAGGCATTCAGCCATGTGACTTTGATGGATGACGATCATTCGGCTATTGTCTATGATAGTGGATGGTGTAATCTTGTGGATCGACAGTTGTAGATGAATTTCGGTTGAAAGCAGCAATTTGATAGTCCGTTAGTCCATGATGAGCATGGAAAGTTTTACCAAACTTATAGTGTCTGATTAGTGTAAGTTTCATTGAACACCTTTGAAATCGAAAAAATCGACATAATGCTCTTTTGTATCTCAAACTTCTTGCTCCGGGGTAACACACCTGCTACCTGATTTCTCTGCCTTGAAGAAATAATTTTCGGCCGAGACTTTGATATTTTCTAACTGATGATTCCTCTTTGGATAGATTGTGATCCTGGCCAGGACGACATTGTGGCCCTTACTCTCGGGGCCTATGATCTCCATTTTGATCTTGTGGGGTTGTCTACAACTCACGGAAACGCTTCACTCGAAAACGTGACCATGAACGCTCTGAAATTTCTCACTCTGATCAATAAGTCTCAAGTCCCAGTGTTTCCTGGAGCTGCTAAACCTCTCGATCGTGAGCCCGAATATTGTCCAGAGGTTCATGGACCAACAGGTTTGAATGGTAGTGACAAACTTCCTGAACCTGCCGTTCCAGCGAAGAGCAATCAAGAGTTTTTTCCTTATTTGAAGAATCTAATTGAATCGCAACCAGGTTGTTTAGTGTTGGCTGCTATTGGTCCGTTGACCAACATCGCCATGTTTTTTACTGAGTATCCAGAATTAAGGTCCCAAATCAGATGTTTGAGTATCATGGGAGGAGGAATCTCGAAGTTCAATAAAAACGGATGCTCCGAGTTCAATGTCTACTGTGATCCTACGGCAGCAAACATGGTTTTCCAAGACCCGATCTTGAGTGAGAAAACTTTGTTATCTCCATTAGATGTAACCTCTACGATTCGTGCTACTGCTGAGATCCGTGATCAAATTTTCGGCGATTCTGCAACTCCCTCCAGATTCCGCAAGACTATGCACGAATTGGTTATATATTTCTACGAGTTGATCAAAGCCAGACAAGGTCCAGGATATATTGGTCCAAGTGTTCATGATCCTGTTGCAATTGCCGCCATTTTGGGCTATTTGGAACTCCAGGATCTGGGAATTAAATGGAAACGAGGAGCTTTAAGTGTTATTGTTGGAGGAGATAATGACGGGAAGATGGAGTACACCCCTTCAGACTCCGGTGTCAGAATTCTAGAAGATATTGACAGACAAGCGTTTTGGTCCACTCTTCTTGCTGCTTATGCCAGGGTTGATGAGCACATTTAAAAGTCTATAGAATTTAAATTATAGCCCAGAAAAAAAGATCTAGCCCAATTTTTTCTCTCACCCTAATTTTATATATTGCCTTTTGCGTCATGTCCAATATTCAACGGGCTCGGCCGTCTTCGATCGTTCTTGCACACTCGAATCGTGACATGACTTCGAGTGATCTAGTTGCATGGAGCAATGATCAGATACTGTTGTGGTTGAAGAACAAAGACTATTCCATCGAAGTGATAGATATGTTTAAAACTCACAACATCACAGGTCTCACAATTCCATTTTTGAACACGGAAGAGCTCAAAGATATGGGAATTGCGTCTTTGAATCTTCGCTTGAGATTAATGCGCGATATTAGCGATCTGATGATGGAAAAGGACATGAATCTGCTCAGATTCAATAATGATCCGGTGGCCGCAGAACTTCAGACCTTGATTCTGTCCACTAATTTGGTTTCAAATATAGCAAACTCCGTTACCGAAGGTCTTTTGTCTTCAAATGGAAGTTCCAGCCGAAAATTAAGCGACCAGTTCAATAGACTTAAGGAAGACTTGCTGCCGATCTTAAAGGAGCTTAAAGACAAGAAACCCCTACCCAATCCAGACCCAAGCTCTCCGAACAAACTTTCTCATCATCAAAATCAATTGCAATCCACAATAGTTCCTCAATCGATTCCTGTGCAAGGTTCTTTGAAAAAGCAACACTCAGCCCCAAATTCGTCTGGATATCGCAAGTCTGTCACCTCTCCGCTCGTCATCTCTCCTATAATGCACGATCAAAATCAATTCGGTGGCTCATATACCACCAACCAGGCTTCTCAATCCACTGGCTCGCTAGTGAAGTCTCCTCGTTCGCCTTCAAGATTGAATTCGTCTCAAAGTTTGCAACGGCTCCACAAGCCAAATAGGCTCTCCACCTCGACTTCAATGGGAGCCATCCCAACTATGAACAGTACAAACACGTCATCTGAACCTTTGAAACAACTCAGGGCAAAAACAGAAGATCCTTGTCATAAAATCTTACAAGCAGCTATGAAGCGCCATGGTTTACAGGTTTCTGATTGGATGAAATACGCTCTGGTAATAGTTTATGGTGGAGACCAAGAGCGTGTACTTGGTTATGATGAAAAACCAGTCGTTGCATACAGGGAACTTCAAGAACTTGGTCTTAACCCGTCAATTATGCTTCGACAAGTTGAAGAGTCCGATGACCTCAACTCAATGGATTACGACACCCCTGGCGGAAGATTATAGCGATAAAGATTACATCCACGTATTAGAAAGGTTTAAATTGCCGTTTTTCCCTCATCACCCTCACCCGTTCCTGATCTTCCTTGAACTTATTAAGCAGATCATTCATTTCCATCTTTTTGCGTTCCCTGATCTGGAATCTGTAAAAGTCTTCTTTTTCCTTCTTTCTCATCTTTTTCACAGTCTTATTATCTTGTTCAAGGTCTGCAGCACGTTTCAACGAGCCCAATATACCATTTTTGGTCTTACGATGAGATCCAACAACCAACGTGAATCCATCTTCGTCCACCAATGATTTCATGTTTTGCAGCTCCTCCTTGAGCTCTTGTTCACGCTGCTGAAATGCACTCATTTCCATTGCCACTTGTTTTGCCAACGACTCGGAATCCAATTTTCTAGATTGTGTGTAACGTTTGTATCCTGTGCTGTGATTATAATTCCAAATTGGATACTTGGCACTTGGACTTGCCACAAGTTTCTTGACAGCTCCCAATGCAAGATTCAACGCACTCTTGTCAACAAATGTCACTATGGCACATCCCACAGGAACTTTCTGATGCTCATTCGAACTGCCCATTTCTTCGTTGGTCAGAGCAGTAAGATCGATGTCAACGTCATGATTGATCAAATTTCTTGGATCATAAAACTCATTTGTTTCCACCTGCTCAACTATAGCTCCCATTGCCACTTTTTCAAACAGACTTCGCACAGACTTGATATTTGTGTCGACAGGAATATTAACCATGAACAAAGACCTAGTTTGTGTTTCAGAAGAGGTCTTCGTGATATGTTTCTTCAGAAATATATAATGAATACATCTCTTAGTATGCTTGGTGGCCTCAAATACCACAGGAAGAACCGTGTATCCTTTGATTTGCAAGGGAGGTGACATTGAACCAAAATTTTCACTAGAAAAAAGATTAAATAATATTTATGACAAGGCGAATATATTTTATATCTACGAACACAGCCAGACAAAGAACGAAGACGGCTTGATTCGATTTTGGATCTTTCAGATTATCAAATGTCTGTGTTATACGCTCTCTTTATCCCCAAACACTCTGAATGTAGCTACTCCAGTCCCACCTCACACCGCTAGTAAAATCATTATGTGAGAGCTAAGAATAATAGAGAAATATTTTTTTTCTTCAATGAGTCCTGTTCTACAAGAAGTGAGAGTTTGTGCCGCGCCAGATTGCGGCAAAGAGACCGCATCTAACCTGAAATGTCCGATTTGTCTTAAAGCTGGGTTGACAATGTACTTTTGTAACTCCGGATGCTACAGAAGAAGCTTTAAAGTTCATAAGGCTATCCATCCAAAAGAGGGCGTTGATTCGTATGACCCATTCCCAGAATTCGAGTATACTGGAGAGCTAAGACCAGCATATCCGCTCACCCCTAAGCGTGAAGTTCCAGCTAAAATTCAACTTCCAGACTACGCTAAAAACGGAACGCCTGTGTCTGAGATAAAGAACGATAAAACTGGTCAAATCAAAGTGCTTGATGAACATGAAATCAAGCTCATGCGTATAGTTAACCAGCTTGGAAGAGAAGTTCTAGATGCCACTGCGGCTGCAATTAGACCTGGAATCACCACCGACGAACTTGATCGCATTGCACACGAGGAAACCATCAAAAGAAGAGCGTATCCTTCACCTTTGAACTATTACAACTACCCAAAGGCTATTTGTACTTCTATTAACGAAGTTATTTGCCATGGTATTCCTGACAAAAGACCTTTACAGGATGGAGACATTGTGAATCTGGACATCTCAATCTACAAAAATGGTTTCCATGCAGATTTGAACGAGACTTATTATGTTGGAGATAAAGCCAAGTCCAACCCAGAATTGGTCAATCTGGTGGAAACTGCAAGAGAATGTCTTGATAAAGCTATTGAACTTGTCAAGCCTGGTTTAGCCATTAGACAGATTGGTAACCTTATTGAAGAACATGCTACCAAACATGGAGTTTCTGTGGTCAGAACATATTGCGGACACGGAATAAATAGCCTGTTCCACTGTCAACCGGATGTGCTACATTATGGGAAAAATAAGGGTGTTGGAACCTGCAAAAAGGGTATTGTTTTCACCATAGAGCCAATGATCAATATGGGTACTTACAGAGATATCATGTGGCCAGATAATTGGACTGCCACCACGGCCGACGGAAAACCAAGCGCGCAGTTTGAACACACCTTGCTTGTTACCGAGGATGGGGTGGAAGTCCTCACCGCGCGAACCAAAAAGTCGCCAGGAGGCCCTGTTCCAAGAATTAAGTAGAGAAACCCCAAATAAATCCTTACACCAACTTTTCTTAAATTTAACAACAAACCATGTCTTTGGAAACAGTGCCCAATACCCTGCGAGAGAGACAGATTTTGAACTTGAAGCGTATGCTTCATCTCAATGTCAACTCGGACTTTGATCTGGTATCATCCAATAATGAGGAGGAGCTCGTTTGGAAAGTTTTGGTACTAGACCAACGGTCGACGGCAATTGTTTCGTCTGTGTTGCGTGTGAACGATTTATTAGAGTATGGCATCACAATGCATTCTTTGATTACTCAAAAACGCTCTCCACTTCCTGACGTCCCTGTTATCTACTTTGTTGAGCCAAATGCAGAAAATGTGGCCAAGATTCTAGTGGATCTAGAAAACGATCATTATTCCGACTATTACGTCAACTTTACCTCGAGTTTGAACAGGTCATTACTTGAGGACTTCGCCAAAAAGGTTGCTGTTAGTGGTAAGGCTGGTAAGATCAAACAACTGTACGATCAGTATCTGGATTTTGTCGTTACCGAACCGAATCTTTTTTCTCTAGACTTGGTTAATGTGTATTCAAAATTCAACAACCCAAAGACAACAGAAACAGATATCACCTCTATGGCAGACAAGATTGCCAGCGGTCTATTTGCCGCCGTCTTGACCATGGGATCTGTGCCAATCATCAGATCGAATAGAGGTGGACCTGCAGAGCTTATTTCTCAGCGACTTGACCAGAAGCTCAGAGATCATGTTATAAACACTCGTCAGGGCTATAATTCACAAACCTCATCTGCGGATAGACTTGTGTTGATTCTGCTGGATAGAAATATCGATCTGGCATCAATGTTTGCCCATTCTTGGATATATCAGTGTATGGTCAGTGATGTTTTCAAGCTGGACAGAAACACCATTGAGATTAGAAAAGTGCTTAGTGGTGACAAAACAGAAATCAAACGACTGGACATCGATCCAAAAGATTTCTTCTGGAATAAGAACTCGTCTCTTCCATTTCCAGATGCCGTGGAAAATGTTGAAAAGGAGTTGTCAAAATATACAGAGGAGGCCAAGGATATTACAACTAAAACTGGATACTCTTCGATTAAGGAGATTGATCCGTCTGATCAACGAGACACCCTACACATCCAGGAGGCTATCAAAGCTCTTCCTGAGCTCACTCAAAGAAAAAACATTATCGATATGCATATGACAGTGCTTACAGAATTGATTAAAGAATTGGATTCCAAGAACCTGGACGCATTCTTTGAGATTGAGCAAAATGTCAGTAATCCGTCTACTCAAAAACGGTTTTTGGAGCTTCTGAAAGCACAAACCAAAAGTGATAATCACCAAGACAAGTTGAGAACTTATATCATTTTGACGTTGACAAGTGATCTTCCAAAATCTTTCAGTGACGAATGCGAAAAAGTGTTGGCAGAATTGAGCTGTGATTTGACACCGCTCAAGTACATTAAGCAAGTCAAGGAAATTACAAAACTATCTTCCATGAATCTATCCGATGCATATTTCAACAATGACACCTCGTCGGGTAACAATAATAAAGGTGCTCTTTTCAGCAATTTATCTTCGAAGTTGATGGGTCTGACGGAAGGTTCGTCCAAGTTAACCGAAGGTGTTGGATCTTTGATTTCAGGATTGAAGAATCTACTTCCAGAAAAGAAAAGTCTTCCAATCACCAACATTGTTGAATCTATCATGAACCCAACAGGAGCAAGCCAAGAATCATTGAAGATGACGGATGATTATCTCTATTTTGATCCTAACCTTACTAGAGGCTCTCATTCCAAGCCTCCGAAGAGATCAAGCTACAACGAGGCGATGGTGTTCGTGGTGGGTGGTTGTAATTATTTGGAATACTCCAACCTCCAAGATTGGTGCAACCGTTTGAATGAAACTACAGGAATTTCTAACACACCACAAAAGATGGTTTGCTACGGATCTACAGAAATCGTCACAGCTGAAAAGTTCTTGAAAGAATGTTCAGAGCTTGGAAATTAGTTCCTATCCTATAGATATCCCTTGGAATCCTCCAAAACCTTGGTGCTGCGTCTAGCGTCCAAGAAAAGTACCTGGCACTCTTCGATCTCGTCCACAGTGATTTCTGTTCTACCATTCACCTTGGCAAGAATACCTGCTGGTGAAAGCAACTGCAAAACGTATCTGAGCGAGGTGGACATGGCAATCTGTGCCAATCTGTCTAGAGCTTGTGGAGTGAGCAATAACGACTCAAGTTTAGCCCGCTTCATCACAATGGTTCTGATCTCTTCGTGGTTGTATGGCAGTGTTTTAACAATCAGTAGTCTGTCAATCAAGTCGGCTGGTAAACCGTGTGGTGATTTATAATCTTCTGTACCTCTAACAGTGGTCATTCCCTTATTGGATGCTAAAATCACAACTGGAGCAATAGAGGACTCCAAAGCTTTGTTCAAGAAGGTGAAACATTCAATATCCAACATATTCACCTCGTCAATGAAAAGAACTCCGGGAACCAACTCGGCCACTCCCTGGTCAATATATTTAGACACAACCTTGTTCACCTCGGTCCTCAATTTCTCTGTAATTTCTGTCTTGCGTGGTTTGAGCAACTGGCCCATCATCGATAAAATGTCCTGTCCTCCCTGTGGTCTGGCGTTGGCCACATCCAAGTCATGCAACGTCACGTCCTGGACAATTTCTTTCTTCTTATGGACATCTCCCTTAGGCAATGGAACATATTCCTCAGCCTCAAGGTCGAATTCGGTGGCATATGCATCCGATCTGCCGACTCTTTTCACCGACCCGGTGTTTGCTTCGACGTAGATCACATCTCCAATGCTTACGCGCTCTTTTTGGATCGATTCGTATATGGAAGGGTCCAACTTCAGAGACTTGGTACCTTTCGAGGTTTTCAGTCCAACAATCACGTGGTTGATGGTCTTTCCGTATCCTCCTAATGGATTTTCTGCCTCTTCTGGGGTCAGATCTATAACCTCTCCTTCGTAAACTTCTTTTGTTTCTTTGATTCTAAGACCAATGGCTTTTCTAAAGTTCTCCATCAACACTTCTGTCTTCTTCACTTCGGCAGAATATAACTCAGAACCCACAATTGGACAGAATGGCACTTTTGGACCCAACTCCTGTGAGATGGCCAAAGCTAACGCTGTCTTTCCGGTTCCTGGTCCACCAGCCAATAATATTGCTTTTCCACTCATTTTCTTCGACTTGATCAAATCCACAATGATTCCGCACGCCTCTCTTGCCTCGTTCTGACCAACAAACCCTCCGTCGACCTTTTTTGCCATTCCATATTCGTCGAGACCAAGCCCTTTGATATGCGTGTGAGTTGCTGTTCTATGTTCTCTGGAGCTTGCTCCTTCCTTCACCTCGCTGATTTCCACCATTTGCAAGCAATTGAATAAGAATTTAAAATTCGAATACCGATTTGTTTTTTGTTGTCAAGAAAATTTTACCAATACGCTACTTACTAGCACAGCCTGGAATCTGGTGAACTATTTCAAATCTCTCTCTCTGATATCACACCTCAGACCTAGTCATTAGCTAAGCAGTTGTTAAGTCCTGACAAGTTTATCTCAGTTCGGCACTTTCCCGATATGGAGGCATTAGTTTCGATAGCGGTTGCAGTAATTATATATGAACTGAGATCTTCGATAAAGTTGTTCATCTAATGAGTTTTAAAATATCCAGTACTCCAAAGTCTAAGGAATTGTTTCTGAAAGAGAGACAATATTCTGCTCACAACTATACTCCAACGCCAATTGTCTTCGACACAGCTTTAGGAATACACGTTACTGATGTTGATGGAAACAAGTACCTTGATTTCGGTGCCGCTTATTCTGCCTGTAACACAGGTCACAATCATCCCAAGATTGTTGAAGCTGTGAAAGCCCAATACGATAAGGTTGCACTTCCTGCCAGAGCGTTCACCCACTCCCTTTTTGCGGAATTCTGTGAGACCGTGTGTAAGACATTTGGTTACGATAAGGTTCTACCTTTGAATGGAGGTGGAGAGGCTGTCGAATTTGCAATCAAATTGAGTCGTGCTTGGGGATACGTTAACAAAAACATTCCTGCAAATGAGGCCAAGGTGATGATGATGAAGAACAATTATCATGGAAGACTTTTGGGAGTCACATCTGGTTCAACCAATCCTGTTGCCCGTAACAACTACGGTCCTTTTGTTCCAAACGTCGGGCCAAGCTACGGTGAAGGTAAGACTTTGATGTACAACGACCTAACGGGATTGGAAGACTGTTTCAAGACCGAAGGTGATAAAATAGCTGCTGTGATTTTTGAAACTGTTCAGGGAGAAGCTGGTATTGTTCCCCCAGAACCTGGATATCTGGACGGTGTTCGTGCCTTGTGCTCTAAATACAACATTCTATGGGTTGCTGATGAGGTCCAAGTCGGATCGTATCGTACTGGTCCTAAAAGATGGGCCTATGAGAACTGCGGAAACTCCAAACCAGACGTGTTGATTACGGCAAAATCCATTACTGGAGGTTTGTATCCGTGTTCCATTGTCTGTGCTTCAAACGAGGTCATGGACTCCATGACTCCTAACTCCCACGGTGCAACTTTCAGTGGATCTCCGATATCGTGTGCTGCCACGTTGGCTGCCCTCAAAGTGTACGAGGAAGAAGATTTGGGAGCAAATGTTGCTGTTCAGGGACCATATATGATTTCTGGACTCAAATCTCTAGCTGAAAAATACGATCTTATTGAAGAGGTTAGAGGAGTTGGCTTAATTGCTGGTCTCGACATGAATATCGATTTGCTCAGCAAAACCAATATGACCGTCTGGCACGTTTGTATGTTTATGCGGGCTATGGGTATTGCTTG
Organism: Ogataea allantospora; assembly: GCA_030572655.1. Classification (NCBI taxonomy): domain Eukaryota; kingdom Fungi; phylum Ascomycota; class Pichiomycetes; order Pichiales; family Pichiaceae; genus Ogataea; species Ogataea allantospora. Next base: position 52,464 of record JAJMAM010000005.1, read on the forward strand.
TAAGGAGGTTCACGGCAAGACTCTTCGGATGTGTCCTCCATTGATTGTCACCAAAGAGCAAATCGATGAAATGTTAGCGGCCCTAGAGCAAGCATGTCAATTGCTTCCAACTATGGCTCCAGCAGATATCCCGGGAGTTGAGGAATTTCATTTCCTAGCACATTAATATGATGTATTAGATATATTGTCTATTTCTCTTGGTAAACGTACGGACCAGGTTTAGCAGCAACATCTAATTGCAGTACACTCTCTGGCACTCTGACGCCATCGATTTGAGCCCAAGCTTCGATCTTATCTCCAGGAACAATGGTTCCAACTCCCTTTGGAGTTCCTGTCAAAATAACGTCTCCTTCCTCAAGGGTCATAATAGACGACATGGTGGTGAGTATTTGGTGCAATGAGAAGATCATTAGACTGGTAAGGTCTTTCTGACGAGTTTGGCCGTTCACCGTCAAATTTAGCTCCACCTTGTATGGATCTGGAATTTGGTCTTTGGTGATGAAAGCAGACAACGGCATGAAAGTATCAAATCCCTTGGGAATAGTCCATGGTAAACCCTTCTTCTTCATCTCGTCCTGAACATTACGTGCCGACATATCGATAGCCAAAGCATAACCTTTGATGGCATCCAAAGTATCTTGAGGAGTAAAAGCTTTTGGATCCAGATTTTTCAACTTCTTTCCAATCACACAGGCCAATTCAACCTCGTGATGAACTACAGTTCCTTGGGGAACAAGAACTGGACCTTGCTTTGGAAGAAGAACCGAGGATCTAGGCTTCAAAAAGAAGAATGGTTCGGCCGGTCTGGCATTATTCAATTCCTTGATATGTGCAAGATAGTTACGGCCAATGCATAAAAACTTGCCCGCTTCCTTAACGTAATTGAACGACATCTACGATAAGATTAAGATTTTTCAGGGTTGAATTTCTAAGAATTTGGTTGGTGTTAGGAGTGGTACGTTTCTCGGGGACCGAGACTTATTTGGAATCATTAGAACGGGTCACTTTGGGCACAGGAATCGCAGACGAAACCAGATGAACAGGAACAAGTGTTCCCAAAATGTTGTTTATTGTCGCTTCACCACCCATTTGCTCGGCAAGGCTAGGGCAATCCTTATGTGCAAATAACATCGAATGTAAAGTTTTGACCTGCCCTTGAAGCGAAACTACCTGCTGAGAAAGTGCACTGTATTGGGATGAGTAGAAAGCAAGCTCGTCCTGCATTTTCTGGACCATCTGCTTCTTGCGTTGTCGGCATTTTGAAGCAGCAATTCTGTTTCTCTCGAGGAAACTTTTCCGTTTCAATTCCTCCCCTGAGTCTGCATTCCCCGAATCATCTTCTGATAGTTTTGCTAGTTGTTCTTTTTTGGTGGTCTTTTGCTTTTTGGATTTGGGCTCAACAGTAGTTGGAACACTCTGGTCTGATTTCGCCCCAGTTTTGACCGGTGGTATATTTAAGAATGAAAGTCCTCCAGGTGTGAGTGGACCGGAAGACATTAGCATGGAGTATGAAGGGTTGTTTGCCATCTGTGGTACAAGTACATTAGCACCATTGCCAGGTGTTAATCCTGTCCGCATTGAGCTTTCATTAGGTGTTAATCCAGTCTTTTTTGCGTTAGATAATAACTGGTTGTACATTTGTTGTTGAGAAGTCGCTGTTGTTCCGTGCTGTCCCATGGGAAAAGCAAATGGAAGCAACTGCTGCGAGTTCTGACTAGTAAAACTTTGTGTTGGATTTTGAAATATGCTCGACCACATCCCTGGAGTTCCAGGAATGGTTGATCCTCCCGGTGAAAGTATCCCCGGTAATGGAGGAAGAACGTTGGAGGTTGGTACGCGGCGAGTTCCTCCAGGTGTCAACACTGGTGGAGACGATGTCTGTGTTTTGGGCTCCTTGGAATCACCGGATCTTGGTTTCTGAGGATTTGTATCCGACGGTCCAGCAAAAGACTGTTCAAATGGATTGTGTTCCAAGTCCAAAGTCTTTTGGACAGACCCAGATCCGTTGGAGCTTGGGGACCCCACAAGATCAGGTTTCAGTTCTGCTTCTAGTGATGTCATAATGACGTAATTAATAAAATCGAGCAAGCAAAGTCAGATCAAATTCCTGGCCGTCAGAGTTGCCCAGCGAGTTGATTTTCGGCAGAGAGCAATAACAAGATGTTTCTGACGTTGATGAGAAGGGCAAATAATAGTGTTGTTTAAAATTTTGCCACTTTTCAGACTGTTTACATCAGGAGTTACCCAACTAGGAAAAAATTATGACGAGACTCCTTTTGCGTAGCATCAACGTCCCGATGTTGGGGAATCTGGGACTACGCGTGAGATGTTATTGAAACCAACATTACAGGTTTTGGTTGTCCATGACAACCTGTTCTACTATAAATAACGACGCGTCGATCGGCCACTTCATAAAGAAGTGTGTAGCAGAAAAAACTCTCAGATCAATGAGTGTCCCGCGTATTCGGCCACTCGACGAGGCAGTAGTCAATCGAATTGCAGCCGGAGAAATAGTGTTGTCGCCTTCAAGTGCATTGAAGGAGTTGTTAGAAAATTCAATAGATGCAAAATCCTCGTCGATTGATGTCGCGTGTAAAGAGGGAGGTTTGAAGCTTCTTCAGATCACCGACAATGGGTCAGGAATAGCAAAGGAAGATTTGGCTATTGTGTGTGAGCGTTTCACCACCTCAAAATTACAAAAGTTCGAGGATTTACAGCAAATTGCCACTTATGGCTTTCGTGGAGAAGCCTTGGCCAGTATATCACATATTGCTCACGTTTCCTTGGTGACTAAAACCAATGAAAGTGCATGTGCTTGGAAATGTCAATACAGTGCTGGAAAGTTAAGCCCTTCTGCTTCAGAACCTCAGCCGGTTGCTGGAACTAAAGGCACAACCATTATTGTGGAAGATTTATTTTACAACTTTCCATCGCGATTGAGCTCTTTACGTGGGCCCTCCGAAGAGTATGCTAAGATCGTTAATGTTATGAGTAAGTATGCGATTCATACCACGGATGTTGGATTTACATGCAAGAAATATGGCACGGCTTCTAATGACGTGACGGTGCGTGCAAACACGTCCCAAAAGGAGCGCATTCGTTCGGTTTACGGCTCAGGAGTGGCCAGTGAGCTCTTGGAGTTTAGTGTTGGGTCTCAAAAAGAATACGGCCTTCGAAAATGTTCAGGATATGTGTCCACTGTGAATTATGATAATAAGAAAAGCGTAGCTCCTATATTTTTCATTAATGGGAGATTGGTCAGCTGCGATCCCCTCAGACGCGCTTTAGCTCACACTTACAATAACTATCTACCAAAGGGGCATAGACCGTTTATTTATCTGGCTGTGGATTTGGACCCAAGAAATGTGGATGTTAATGTTCATCCTACTAAGAGAGAGGTTCGTTTCCTGTATGAAGACGAGATAGTTGACCATATCGCAGAGCAACTCTCAACTTTACTTTCCAACACTGATACTGCGCGCAGTTTCTTAACCCAGCAGCTGTTACCTAGTCCAAAGAGATTAGCAGTCAATTCTGAAATCGAGGCTTCCACTCCCAAGAAGTTACGTCCATTGCCATTGTTTGAACAGTACAAACGTCCTAGCGAACACAAGCTGGTACGTACTGATTTCTCACAGCCAATTATCGCCACCTTTTTAAATAGTTCTGCCCCCGCAAAAGCAGAAGTCACAGTGCAGTCATCTGAGCGGGTACGAGTCCGTCTCAGGAGTGTTTTTGAGCTCAAACAACAGGTTGAGGAGAATGTGGATCAATATTTACTCGAAATTTTCTCTAAGATGACATTTATAGGAGTTGTTGACTCGCTTAGAAGATTAATGGTTTTTCAATGTGATGTACGACTATTCATGGTCGACTACGGATGTATTTGCTACGAGTTATTTTACCAGCTAGGACTAGCAGACTTCAGCAATTTTGGAAAACTGGAACTATCCAAATCTATAAGTATCGCAACTTTACTCGTTGAAAACGGCTTTGAGGACCAGGTCGAACAAATCTTGACCATTTTGGTGAAAATGAAAGACATGCTAGCGGAATATTTTGCAATCGAGATAAATGATGACGATGCCAACGATCCACTGTTGGTGACTATACCAATGCTAGTGAAAAACTATACACCTGATCTGTCAAAACTGGGACTGTTTTTGTATAGATGCGGGACTCATGTGGACTGGAAAGATGAAAAGAAGTGTTTAGATGGAATACTTCAGCAAATCTCATTGCTGTATGTCCCTGCAGCAAGAGAGAATGACATCGATATTGCCCAAGTTTTGGAGACTGTGATTTGTCCGGGTTTGCGTAGACGGTTTTTACCAGGAAAAGACTTGAAACAGGACGTTGTGGAGGTTGCAAATCTTCCTGGTTTGTACAAGGTATTCGAGCGGTGCTGATTCTAAATGACAGAATTTAATGTTTGTATATATAATAATTATGTAAGAACCAATTTGCCTGTGGAGAGAGACCGTAAACAAGACTGGTATAGAAGCAACATGACACTACTCTGTACACTGGTCCAGATGAACCGTGGACCAACACCACTGAAAAGTCCAATTATTCCCTGGCTTCGGTAAACCGTGGACAAGCCGCGCAGGATGGAGTTGGAGGTTAGTAGTTCGTGGGAGCTTCCATTTTTGTTTTGGGTTTGCATTCTTGTCTTGATGACATCTAAAGGAGTGGTCAGCACTCCTGCCAGTCCTCCAGCAGCAGCTCCTGTGAGAAGCTCCAAGGCCGGTGACAGAGGATCGTGGTCGGGATTTTTGTTGGACATATGGAAAGCGAGCTGTCTAAACTTTTCGTAAAACACGAACTGTAACGAGGAAAATGGTAGATCGCGAACAAGAGTTGCCTTGTATCCATAGAACAAGGTTTGTGGGCCTTCGGTACGAATTATTGTGCTAATGGCATTGAAAGTACCCGTGTAGTTGTATCCAGACTTGAAAACCGTATTATTGTATCTGCCCTGTAGCTGAAGTCTGGTTTTAAGAACCTCCGACGGCACATAAAATATAGACGAAACAAAGTCTCCCAGAAATCCTGCACCGAGAAACGTGAGCGTTTCGTTCATTCCGTACTCGTCTATTGCCAATCGTTTAACTGACTCATATGTGATGAAAAAAGTGGCTGCACTGGGAAAACTTCCGAGCATCGCAGCTCCATAGCCACTATATAAACCTCGCGCAAATCCCTCTTCTCTAAACAAAGTCAAGTAAGCCGGTATTGTGTTTCTATACCGTGCAACATTAGGTGCCCCTTGCTGACGGGTTTTGACTGTATCCAAAGAGTGCATCAATGAATCTCCAACCATTCCTCCAATACCACCTGCAATGAAGCAATGAAATAAGGATGGGTGAAAGCTTGCAGGATCTGGGTTGCGACTGCGATCTAACGCTCGGTCTTCAGTCCCGAGAGCTCTTAGAGAGCTGTCAGAACTCGGCGTCGGCACGTCAGTAATCGACCGTACGCTGGACATGTATCCGTAATATGATAGGGGAATGAATGTTGGTAAGATATCCGTGGAATATGGGTCCAAACTAGTCGACCAAGAGGTAGATATTAAGGGGGTCTCTCGATGTTAAGATTATCAAAATACTTCAAATAAGAATCTGCCATTTTCTCCCAACGCTATAAAAAATTTCAACCATTTCTTGCACAGCCATGACAAGACTATCAAAAGTGGGAATTTTGGGACGCCAAATACGAATGTACCGGGTTCTTGCTATTGAGACCTCATGTGATGATGCATGTGTGACTCTACTGGACAGATTCAGCTCTGAGTCGGCTCCCAAAATTGTTGCGGAGAGCAAACACACATTAAACTCTGCCCATGCGGGAGGAGTCATTCCTACGGATGCTGCAAAACACAACAGGAACCACGTTGCTATGATAACCAATGATTTACTTCGAAAGCATGGTTGGGTGGGTTCAAATCGCCCGGATCTAGTGTGTGCTACAAGAGGACCTGGAATGCTGGGATCATTGGTTGGTGGCTACCAATTAGCACAGGGGCTGAGTATCGCATGGCAAGTGCCACTAGTTGGTGTGAATCACATGCTTGGACATCTTTTGACTCCACGACTAGAAAGTAACGGCTCGAGACCTGCGTTTCCGTTCCTTAGTTTAATGGCTAGTGGAGGACATACGATGTGCGTTTTGAGTAGTAGTTTAGTTGATCACGAAATTCTTGTGGACACGATTGATATTGCCGCGGGAGATGCTCTGGACAAATGCGGCCGCGAACTGGGATTCCAGGGTAATATGATTGGTAAGGAGCTCGCTACATTTTTAGAGTTACACAGCCAGGAATGGGGCCAGCCGGTCCAATTTGATATAAAAGAGCCACTATTGAACGTTCCTGGACGCAAAGATTTACTTGCATATTCTTTTGGTTCGTTTATTTCGCAGGTGCGTACAAATTTGGATAGGTATTACGTTGGGGTCAACTTGACCGAGGTCCAAAAGGCCAGAATTGGGTATTTGGTCATGAGAACTGTATTTCAACACATGCTGACCAAGATCAAACTGGCGATGAAATTAAAAAACATCACGGTGGACAGTTTTGTGTGCTCTGGAGGAGTGGCGGCCAATCAAATGCTTCGTGATATGATCAAGACTCAATTTCCTGAAATTCAGAATTTTTATTTCCCAGATCCACGGCTTTGCACAGATAATGCAACCATGATAGGTTGGGCAGGGATTGAATTATTTGAGCATGGAGTTAGGACGCGTATTGGAGAGTCGGTTGTGCGCAAATGGCCTCTTTCCGAGCTAGACGAGTACAAAGTCTAGTGTATTTATAGAAACGATTCCTGTATATTGAACTCTTTAATGAGACCATTCCACGTTTCGTGATCCAGATTAAAAATGATATGCGATTTGGAGTCGTCTCGTTTGACATAACGAGGTAATTCTTTGAACGTCTCCGGGTTTGCTTCTTGAACAAATGGGATTCCACTTTTGTCTTGGCCCAGAATCACCTTTCCATGGTTAATCAGAAAACTGGTGTAAAATAGATTTTCAACGGAACGGGCAAATGATTTGGGATCAATAAAGAATTCAAACAGGTTTTTGGGTTCAAGCTGTAGTGTGCGCAATTTGCGGAAACACCGTTCAGAATTGGCGGTCGTATCATCTTGACGATCCTGTTCTAACAATTCGGATGCACTGCGCTTATTCGCCGTTTTGGATACCCCTTTTTTGGAATCGTCTTCGAGTCTTGGCTTGGTTGCACGCAACTTTCTGGTGATTTCTAGTGGTCCCAGCAAAAATTCAGCAGTAGGAGCACGTCGGGAACAACTCAGGTATAGTAATCCAGCTTTGATCCAATCATATCTTGCCATACTTCGATCAATATCAGAGTCCAAGTCAATGGTCTCGTTTTCACCTGAAAAATGTCGCACAAAATTTCCAGCAAACTCATTGAAATCAAGCACACGTTCTGATCGTCCCAACTTCATATTTTTGGTCGCAAGCTTAGCTTGCAGCCCAATTTCTTTCAAGGTAGCAGAATCTTTGGCGACGATATTAGATTGGATAGAGGTCTTGGTCTCCGAAAAAAGCTGGTCTGCACGGTCCAATGATTTCGCAACAACACTCACACCATTCTCTCGTGCAATCTCTGTTCTCTGCTGTATCAAATCACGATCCAATCGTCTATATTTTGCCTGTAATTCAAATTGCTCGCGTTCAGACATTTCGCGCTTGGATATCTCAGAATCGGATTCCTGAGATGATTCGGCTGAACTTGATTCATCTGCAGATGAGTCAGAGCTGGTAGATTCATATTCCTCCTCCACTTCGGGGAAGTCAGGAGCCTTTGGAATCATCTCAGACTCGTTCTTGATCTTCGCACTCATGAAATTTATTGTATTTATTTATCGAGCTAGATCTAAAACTTGGGTGATGATGTAATCAGATTATAAATCTTCTGTCCACTCTTCAGCCTGATTTATATACATATAGTCTTCTTTATCATCCGTTAACTTGTCTTTTGTAAGAAGTAAGTCATTGTGCTGCGTTCCTGTCTCATCATAAGGCCCGTCGAAAAGCTCAAGGTTGGGTGTTCCGATTGCCAACACGGAAGTATCATCGTGGTGCAAAGATGCGAAGTTGGAGTCCTCGGTGAATGGAGACGGTGATATTAGTATTGGATGTTCAGTTTGAGGTCCAGGGAATGATGAAGGTCGACCAACCTTTGTGGCGGTTCCAACAAATGTGTTGAGAAATTGCAAGGATTTAAGAGTACCAGTTAGGATATGCGGAATTTCGGTGCCCCCTTCGCCAACGAAAGCGGAGACCACTTGTTGGCCTTCTGAGAAATCTTCACATACCGACCATTGGTTGTTATTCGCTTTCCCTGTATTTAAATCTTTGAGGAAATGGACAGCGAATTTGGGGGGAGTGGTCAGCTGCATTTGAAGCTGGGCTGTCGAGTTGTCATTGTCTGCCGCCTGCTCTGAATTTTGAGTCCGGTAATTGAGCAATGAGCAAGTTAATATACTTGCGAGAGGAAAAAAGATCCTGAAGAGCACCTTTTCGTTCTGGAACACTCCCGAGAAGAAATAGTTGAGCTCGTGATCTTTTTTGGAGAGCATGATAAGCAAATCTGTTGAGTTCATGAGACTGTATATCACTCGTGGACTCAAGTTGGGCACGTCTCTGAAAACTTCAGGATTTAGATGTCCAGATTTGATACGCTGCCACGGACCAACTGAAACAGAGATACAGTCCATCACACTGTACTTTTCGTTGACATCTATGGATATCTCTGCCTGGTTCTGTAAGTCCCGCAATGAAGCTTCTCGAGTATCTTGTTGATACGGATGACCGATATCCTGTTGTGGAAGCTGGACCGAGGACGAAACGTTGTTCTGGTGTATTTTTTCCAGTTTACGAGCTTTTGCTCTCCTATTCTGAAACCAGATTCTCACTGATCGCTCGGTCATTCCTGTTCGCATGGCAATATCCTTTCGCACATTGGTGCTAGGATTGGAATTTTTGTTAAATTCCTGAACCAACGTCGCTAAGATCTCTCCTGACGCACGTGACCGTCGGGGCTGTGCACCTTGGTCATCTATGCCTCTACCAATGTCTCCGGAGTCATCTTCACCCATGTCTGCAGAAGTATCCGCTGTATTGGGGGGAAGATTGTAAGATTCTGGCTCGTCCAACGTAAAGTCTGCAGAGTCTGGAAATTGGTCAAATGATGTCATTCCAAACTGCGAGGACTCTGGGTAGTCTTGATCTTTCATCCAAGGGGAAGACGGGGCGAAGGAAGAAGTTGTAGACCAACAAAGGTAAACACTTTACTTAACTGTGATTATATTAAATGTGTGTCACACGTCTCATAAAAGTCGTCTTTAAAAATGACAGAGACTCATGTTTAATTATTGAATACATACATATACCTCCTATCTATTCCTCGAAAGTGTAAATGTAGTACTGAACTTTGAACGTTCCGCTCTCGTCTCTAATGAACCGCCCCTTACCAATCAAATTGTGATTGTAAACCCAGGATTCCTTGTCAGCTCCTTCGCTGAGCTCGAATTTAGGGTGACACGTGACATAACCGTCGGAAAACTCCATGTACGACTTTTCCTTGCTTAGCACCTTTAAAACGTCTCCCTCGAACCTAACAAGTCCACTGTATGAGACAATTCCAGAATTGTTGTTTCCCAAATCCAAGTACAACAGGCAATCCAAAACACCGACTCCAGGAGCAGTTTCATGGAAGCTGATATTGTCATGGCCTCCTGTAACTTTTGCTTCGAACGGTGAGTTTGCGTCGATCGACCGAACAGATCCACTAATAACAGGAACCTTAACAAAGGTCTTCGTCTTGCTCTTGAAAATTGGGATAGACTCTTCTCCATAGAGGTCGAAGAATAACACGGGTTTCAGTTTAGGCACAGCGGTTGTAGGGAATTCCATTTCTTAATGATGTCGGTGTTCGGGATTTCCGCACTCCTTATATAGGCTCCGCTAAAAAAGTGGAGGCCGGCTATTTGCGTCGCGTCGATAGACCTCCACCTTCTTTGCCTGTAAATGAATATTGATTCCTCCTCACCGGAATTTCAAGAAGCCCGACGTCGGGCCATTCAACTCTATGATGCAGAGAAGGATCTTACCACTGATCAAAGAGGTCAATTGGAAGCGTTCTTTCGCCAAACCTCATTCCAAGTGATGGCTTGTTCATCACTCGGTCTGGTGATTGGATTAGGCGTGCCAATCTACTTCCGCAAGACCAAGAAGATTAATCCTGTGACTGCAGCCTGGGGTGGAACTCTAGGAAGCATGGTCTCCACTTGGATTGGGGCCCCCGCTTTATATCAACGTCAAGTCAACCAGGCTAAAGAAACATACGGGTCTGAATCCAATGTCTATAAGGTGATCCAACACACCCCACACGGAGTGTTTCGAAGTTTTTTCTGGGCAGCCTATTTTAAAGACACCATCAGAAACCCAGAGCATCGAATTAAAGACCCAAGAACCTTGGAAAGTCGACTAAAACAAGAAACAAATGAAAGTCCAGCGTGGGCCAAAGTCAGACATCATGAACAAGTCACTCCACCGCCATTGCCCGCTGTTACCAGCTCAGATGAAAACCCACAACCGCAACTGCAACTACAACTACAACAACAGGAACAGCAGCCACCCCAATCAACTTCGGCTTGGGAACGAATTCGTAACTCTAATAAATAGATGTTTTCTCCAATCACGGCTGTGCAAGTAGTATTTGGACTCCGGCTGTGCTCTAATTTTTCTTAATGATTTCTCGATTAAGTGTCGCTCAATCGGCAAGATTAGCCATTTCCGGTCGTCAATCTGTGTATCGGATCTCGTGTCAAAGTCGTCAGGTGAGCTCTACATCCTTCCGTCGTGAGTCCCGTCGCGCAGGTCTGTATATCAATGCCGCACTTTTGTTTACCTTAGGTTTGGGATTGTATTCCCTGGACGCCAGATCGGCTGCCAATGAGTACATCTGGTGTCCGTTGATTCGTCTCTTTACTGATGCTGAAACTGGGCACAAATTGGGTATTTTTCTGCTCAAACACGGTCTTACTCCTAGATTGTTCTCAGATTTCGATGATCCTGTTCTGAAAGTGCAAGTTTTCGGTAAAACGTTGACTAATCCTTTGGGAATGGCTGCTGGGTTTGACAAGGAGGGAGAGGCTATCGATTCGGTGCTGGATCTTGGTTTCTCGTACATTGAGATCGGCTCAGTCACTCCAGAACCACAGCCAGGTAATCCTACACCTAGATTTTTTAGAGTCTCCAAAGATGGTGCTGTGATCAATCGTTATGGATTCAATTCCTCTGGACATTGGAGCGTTCTTGCAAGATTGAGACACAGATTCCAACGGCTATTTACCCAGAATCCACAAGCAGTTGATAATTCGTTCAGAGACGGAAAGTTACTGGCTGTGAATTTGGGGAAGAATAAAACAGGTGATGAAGTGCAGGACTATGTTCTTGGTGTTCAACGGTTCGGTGAGTACTCTGACGTGTTGGTGATTAATGTCTCCTCTCCAAATACTCCCGGTCTTCGTGATTTGCAAAATGAAGCAAAATTGACCAATTTGTTGACCAGAGTGGTTGCAGAACGTGATTTACTACCTGGAAAATTGACAGATAGATCTGTCAAGCCTCCAGTTATGGTCAAGATTGCTCCTGATCTGACTGAGCTTGAGATTGAGTCGATTGCGAAGGCTGCAAAGGAAGCCAAGATTGATGGTATTATTTTGTCAAACACCACCATTCAACGTCCAAAGGATAAATTACTCACTACTGACTCTGTCTTACTTGATCAATCAGGAGGATTATCGGGAAAACCATTGAAGGAGATCTCGCTGAAAGCCTTCAGACTTTTGAGAAAGCATACTAAAGATTGTAATCTTGTTCTAGTCGGCTGTGGAGGTATCAGTACAGGAAAAGACGCTATAGAGTTTGCAAAAGCAGGAGCAACATTTGTTGAATTATACACTGCATTTGCCTATAAAGGACCTGGATTGGCTCGGAAGATCAAAGACGAGATTACAGAAGAGTTGAAAAAGGAAAATAAGACTTGGATGGAGATTGTTGGCCAAGACGATAAATAGAAAATGGTTAAAATTAATATTAGACTTTAATTATTTCTCCTTGCTAGATAGCCCAAAGCCAAAATCAACACTGCCATGTCGTTGATTCCAAAACTGAGCACATCTCTGTACCTGATGGCCATTTCAAAGCGATTCCGAAATTGTTGTGGGATGAAACCTTCAATAGCATTCAAAATTGATCCTTCGCGTGCTCGAGGAAGATGTCTTGAATAAAGCACAAAACCGATCGAGTACAGTACTTCCATAATCATAAACCAGTTCCAAAGATCAACATGACCATATCCATGCTCTAGCTTCGAAAATGAAGGATAGAAATAGGTGTACCCTCCAAGCTTGAAATAAACAAGAGCCAACACAGTAACCATTCTGACAAACGAAAATATAAGCTTAAATCGCCGCAATTGGTACTTATTGTATTCATTTACCTGAATCTCGTATTCGGTCTCCTCCTGTGTCATTTGAGGTTTGATTGGTTCTTCTGGTTTGGTCTGTAGTATGGAAGACATAGTCTTCATGAAATCGTCGGGCAACGCAGATTCGCCGTTGTGTTCGTGACCGTGTCTCATAAGACTGCTTAGAAGATCGTTCATGGCTATTTCCGGGTTTTGTGGACTATTATTAACGTCTGAACTCGACGAGGTTGGGGTCGCTTCATTGATCTCAGAAACGGCCGGATCTTCGTCTTCCAATGGTGAATTGGTCTGCAAATGCGATCCATTTACCCCTGTAATTTTGGTCAATCTGTCAGAGGAAGATGCAGCCAATTTAGCCTGTCTTCTTTCTCTCAATAATCGTCTTTTTTCCGCCGCCGTCAGTTCAGACATTATTTTGATTTTTTTTTGATCAATTCTTTTTCTCTCTTAGATCTATGGTATGATATGTGTGATCGGCATTGACATAATACTTTGAGTAAGTGAACAGGGGTTTCAATTCATCTGGAGAGAGAAGCATTACCTCATTCATCAAATTGGAGACACTCTGGTAATCAAAGCCTTCTTTGGTAAGCCATAGAATCAGATTGTATTCGCTTTTGGCAGAGAATTTCTTCCAGGTGACACCAACAATGTTGTTATCCAATTTACTCCATAGTAAAGTTTCTTTCATCACTGTAGTCAAAATCGCTCTCCAAGTCTTTTCCACATGTTCTTCTGGAATTAGAATAACCACCCGACCACTGTTCAAAAGAAGTGGCTCTTTTCTATACCTTGGAGACAATCCAAATTTGAAAAAATGAATTCGACTTTCATCGTACGACTCCATACTTTGGATGGACGTCAGCAATCTTTCACATGAATCAAGAACCCTGTCCAATTGTTTTGGTTTCCAGACTTTTTCAATCACCCTGTTTCGAAGCTTTCCTTGCTCGTTCTCTTTATCCGATGGAAATTCTCCCCATACATTCCACACCGAATTCAAATGGATGTTCTTTGATTTTTGAAACTCAAACGCTTCGAATTGTGTGCTAAATTCGGATTCAACCCCGTAGGTATTAACAATCTTGTAACTTGAAGGGAAAACTGCGAAATTCTCCAGATTAGGAGACTCAGGTCGTCTATTGATCGTATTATTGATGGTATCGTTCAGTCTGAGAGATCGGAAGGTGAAGTTGGGTAAAGGGTCTCCTTGATTTCTGAACATTGATTCATTCATGGTTTGATCTCCCTCTTCACCTCTGCTTTTACCCCGTTTGCTGAATAACTTAGATAGCGACCGTCTTAATCCCTTTTTTCCCGACTTGTCTCCATATTGGATATTCTCTTGATCTTCATTTTCATTAAACTCTTGATCGAATAACTGTTGGATTGGAAGAGGTTTTTCCTCAACAATTGTTTCTTCTTCTTGTCTGTTTTCAGGTTTGCGGACCGTCAAATACCGAGAGAATTTCTCCCGCTTCTTTTTACTTTCAGTACGTCTCAAATGAGGATACTCGTTACTTTCATCTTCCGATCCGGGGCTCCATTGATTGGACATTCTCGATTCATTGAGTACTTCAGTATGATCTGGAAAAATCTCCACCGCTGTATCTATTCCTGTATCTATTGTATCTCCGCAATCTACTTCAACTGTCTTGCGCTTCACGCTGAAAAAACGTTTTAAAGTTCCTCGTCTGCGGAGGCTCCAGGAAGTTTTGGTGGAGGCCATTGTACTATCATCATGAAACGGCAACTCATTGGTCGGCTTTTCGGGCAGATAATCTGCCGGTTCGTCGGTTTTGGCTTTGGTCCAGAAAAAAATACCCATGATTAAATTAATTCTCCTTGCCCTTTTTGTAGCCGCTGAAATAGCCAACCGGAAGCAGTGGCGGGTGACAAGAAATTTATAAGAAAACACATTGAACTTCAAACCATGACCTTTGTATCTTATCTTGAATCCCTGCTCTGTTGTCTCTCTATTTAGTGAGGTCTAATATCGTCTTAGATCTTGCTACCATTTCTCTATCGACTTTTCCGTGCATCACTCAAAAAAAAATATTTTTGTAAAAAATATTTTCATCTCGTTATGGCAGTCTACTCAAAGGATAGGAAGCTGAATGCCAACCTTAAACGGTTGGACGAGCAACGAAAGGATGCTTTGAAGGACGCTAAAAATGCTGAAATTCTGCTCCAAGAAGATGCAGGATTGTTAGAGGCCGAGGGAATGGAGAAGACATACAAGTTCTCCCAAGACGAAATAGTTAAAGAGGTGGATCAGGGCACAGCCAACAAGCGATTCGAGCTAAAGTTGAAGGAATTTGGTCCTTATACCATTGATTACTCTAGAAATGGACGAGATCTACTTATTGCAGGAAAGAAAGGTCATGTGGCCTCGTTTGACTGGAGACAAGGCAAACTCGATTGTGAATTACATTTGAATGAAACTACTCATGCAGTCAAGTATCTCCACAACAATCAATACTTTGCCGCAGCGCAGAAAAAATACGTTTTCATTTACGACAAAACAGGAATGGAATTACACAGACTCAAACAGCATATCGACGCCACCTTACTGGATTTCTTACCATACCATTTTCTTCTCACTTCTGCAGGAAACACAGGGTTCCTCAAATTCCACGATGTTACTACCGGAGATTTGGTTGCAGAACATCGCACAAAAATGGGTCCTACTCAATGTATGCGTCAAAACCCCTGGAATGCAGTGATGCACCTGGGACACGCAAATGGACAGGTTTCTCTGTGGTCTCCAAGCATGCCGACTCCGCTGGCAAAAATAATGGCATGCCGTGGTCCCGTGCGCGCATTGGCCATCAATAGAGATGGTAGACACATGGTGGTTGCCGGAGCAGACAAGACACTTAAGCTCTGGGATATTCGCAATTTTAAAGAACTCGACTCGTATTTCACTCCTACACAGGCTAACTCATTGGACATTTCAGATAAAGGTCTTATTTCTGTTGGATGGGGACCACATGTTACCATCTGGGATTTCCTAAAGCATCGTCAAAACTCGCCATATATGAGTCACATGATTCCTTCCTCTCAGATCCAGACCACCAGATTTGTTCCATTTGAGGATATCTTGGGTTGTGGTCATAGTAAAGGAGTCTCGTCACTCATTGTTCCAGGATCCGGAGAGGCAAACTTCGATGCCTTGGAAATCAATCCGTACGAAACCGCAAAACAACGACAACAATCGGAGGTCAGATCTTTGATGAACAAATTGCAACCAGATATGATTACTTTGGACCCGTCAGTGATTGGAAGTGTGGACAAGCGTGCTTCATCTAAACGTTTGACTACTAAGGATTTGGCAGAAATTCAGTCTCCAAAGCCAGAAGAAGAAATCGAGAAGAAGATTAACCCAGAAGTGAAAGGAAAGAACTCGACAATCCGTAAAGCTAAACGGAAATTGCGTCAAAATGTCATCAATGAGAGGGCTAAGCGTGTGGAGCGCGCTCTGGAAAGAGAAAAGAACTTGAGAAAACAAAACTATGCTCGTTCCAAGGGAATAGAACAAAAGAAAGACATTATAGAAGGTGCTCTTGGTAGATTTAAATAGATCATGTTAATTAATCGCTTACTCATTTTCTTCAAACAACTCTGCATCCAATTTCGGATCAATGGTGAACGGATCTGGAAGAGGTGCATCTGTGTTGTTTCTCTCTCTAACAGTTTTGATTCTTTCAACAGGCTCATCTGGAGACATATCTTGCAGAACAACAATACCGCCCATTCCCTTAAACTTTCTAACAGGAATGAATCGTTCATTCTTGGAGAAAGTCACATATTTTAATTGTGCGGGAACGACTCTAGTCATGTTCCCAAATTGGAATGGTTCCTTCACATAAAAGGACTCTGGAACAGTCTCTGCAGCCTCTTCCGAGGTTCCTGTCTCCCCTTTGCTCTTCGTCTCCTTCTCCTCCACTTCTTCTTTCTTTCCATCTATCTCCATTTTGTCTTCGTCTGTAACATCTTTCTTGGCTTTATCCTTTTTAGCAGCTCTAGCCTTTGCTCTTGCTGTAGTGGAAAGCACAACAGTGGCGATTTTATCTGGTTGTTTTTCAACTTGAGTTTCTGACATTGGAGGGTACCCAAAAACGTCTGGACTAGTATGACAGTTGATGTTAAACTTTGGAACCTTCAGATCCTCCCTAACACCAATGATGGCAGTAGGACTGAAAGACAATGACAGGAAATGAGTGAGAGGGAACCAATACCAGAATTGGGAAAACAAAGTCAAACCCACAATGGCCTTCATGTTTAAAGTACTCGTCTGTGCATGCTCTAATTGAATGGTGTTGTTTCTTCCACCAGCATCTAAAATTCCTTGGGCCAAAGCAGCTCCAAATTTGGCGAGCGAATCCTCGTGTTTGTTTGAAACGGTTTTGGCCAATTGCTCTCTGAACTCCTTCACTTTAGGGAAGGTCTTTTCATTCTGTTGTATCAAAATCATGGATTTGGCAATAGTAGCACCCTGTCTAACAAAATCAACAGAATCCTTGGTCAATGGCTCCAAAACATCAATTGCAGATTGTAGACCACGGCCAGCGCACGAAACTCCCAAAGCCATGGCCGTTCCGTATCTGACGTGAGGGTTGTAAGATTCCGAAAGAAGTTCCACAATCGTTGGAACAGTTGTGCAATCACGAAGCAAGATAAACCCAAGGGCCATCACTGCTGCTCTTCGAACATTATCAGAGGAGTCGGAAACGGCAATATGCAAAAGTCTTTTAATAGCACTCTCATCAGCGGTTCCACAATATGCCAATGCTAAAGTAAAGCACCCACCATATCTAATAATAGACTCTTGATGCCCTAGAAGCTTTTCGACGATTGGTTCAGCTGCTGTCTCCTTTCCGTAACAAAGAAGTGCAATACCAATAGCTAGTCCTCTAGTGATAGTTTCGTGTTGTGTTTCCTCCGCATAAGTCAGCATATCATTCAGAGCAGTCTGGTTACCTGATCCCAACATCACCAGACCCATTGCCAAAGCTGCAGCTTCTCCGGAGATAGCTGAGTCAGTATATAGAATTGTTTTCAATTCCTCGTATAACGACTCATCTCCCAAAGCCATGGCCGCAACTCCAAGTCCAAGACATGCACCATGTAGAA
Organism: Ogataea allantospora; assembly: GCA_030572655.1. Lineage (NCBI taxonomy): Eukaryota > Fungi > Ascomycota > Pichiomycetes > Pichiales > Pichiaceae > Ogataea > Ogataea allantospora. The sequence goes on from JAJMAM010000005.1 coordinate 70,126, forward strand.
TAATGTCAGTATTCTTATTATCTGCAGAGTTGCTGTTATCCACAACGATCTTCCGCAGATAATCAATTACTTCAGCACCATGCCCAGCATAGATGAATCCCAATCCAAAGAGAGAACCTCCGTTGGTGTAAGCAGAAGGAGTACTTCCTGGTAAGTAAGGCTGCAACACGGACCGGCCCTGCGACAAGTTACCCTTGTGAATCACACCCAGAGCAGCAGTAGCCGAGAATTTGGACCAGTTGTTAGCCTTTCCCAGCCATTCCAAATTCGATCTAAAGAACGAATCGTCTGTAGTTCCCACATGCATAAATGCATTTTGGAATGTCACAGCAGAGTGGAAAATAGAGTTTCTTCCATCCAGTACTTTCTTGGCTGTATTCAAGATGGAGATGTCAGTGTTGTTGTTATTGGAGAGAAAGGTGATATCCAGATCGCAAGTTGGCACTCCAGATAGGATTTTCTTCAGCTTGACAATATTCTTGTCTGCTTTATCAAGAGAAGGATCCGAGTCGAGAATTTCGGCAGTCTTGGTCAATAATTCCTGAGAGGCGACACTAACCAGATCAAAAGCGATTTGGAAAGCGATCAAGACTTTTTCGTTGGATTTCATCAAATCTTTGAAAATCCAATGGACAAGCTTGAAGTCGTTGAGCAAAACAAGGATCTTGGTGGCGATAGTGTAATCTGGGTTCTTCAATGCCATGAGCGTGAGGATCAACGAGTTGAGTATTTGTGCTCTGAAATCGATATTGTAAGACACCGTGGTGCAACAAGTAAGAATATAGTTGATGAGATTCATGATTAGATCGTCATTTTCGCCCGTCTGAGAAAGTTTATCGATGGTGGCCTTAATAATGTCCTGTCTATGACTTTCAAGGGCAATACCCAGAACAAGTTTATATTCACCCTGGCTGACACATTTCTTGACCATGGCTTCAAAAATACCAGTCAGTTGAGAGTCAATTGCCACACTTGCGTCGGTGAACTTGGCTTGAGACAATACAATATATTGATTGATGCATTTGGACACAATGGTCTCTGAGAACTCTGTATTCTCATTCACGTTGAATTCTTTGCCCGAGAGTAATGAGTACTTGACTGACGAGTCGTAATCGCCCAAATTGTAATAGACCTTCGATGCCACAAGCGCAGCAAGATGTCTGTTGGCAAAATGTTCGTCTTCATACAATTGCTCGATATCGGCAATATTGTTGGCGATCTCGGCCCATAACTGATCCACTACAGTGTTCAAAGACTGCAGGGCATACACCTTGAGGTCGGAGTCTTGCTCTTCCAACAACGAAAGGTATGGGGCCGCAGAAGTTATTGCCGTCATTTGCCACTGAAAAAATTAAAAAACAATAAATTCGAGATGGAAATCATTTATTTGTTCATTTCTATAAACACTAGTACAAAAGTCTAGTGACAATTTTATATTGGGTGTTTTCCAGTCTTTCGTAAAGAGCTTTGATGTCGTCAAGATTCACGCCTGAAATATCGGCCATCAAGTACGCAACGCTTCCTCTGGAATCGGAGAATTGTTTCTCGATATTGTAGGCAGAAAGAATCTCATTGACGGTCCTCAGGACACCAGGAACGTTTTGATGCACATATAACACTCTCACGGCACTCTCTTGGTCAAGATCAAGTCCACGCAAAGCGACCTCTGGGAAATTCACGGCTCCCGTAGAAGAACCTTCGTTGATATAGCTAGTCAAGGCTGTGCCAACCTCGATACCGATGGCACTTTGAGCTTCCTCGGTAGATCCACCAATATGTGGTGTCAAAATAACATTTTTGAGGCCTTGCAACTCGGAAGTCCAGGTGTTGAGGTCATCGTTGAACAACGGTCCATTCTTTGGTGGCTCGTGAGGATACACATCAAGAGCAGCACCAGCCAACTTTCCAACTTTCAATGCATCAATTAAGGCTGGAATATCCACCACGGTACCTCTTGCATTATTCAACAAATAAGCTCCGTCTTTCATGGCGGCCAATTGTGCTGTGGAGATCATATTCTTGGTCTCTGCAGTTTCTGGAACGTGCAATGAAACGAAGTCCGAGTTGGCCAACAACTCATTCAACGAAGAAACTTGTTTGGCAGTTCCCAACGCCATGATCATAAGCACGTCATAGTAGATCACGTTCATACCAAATGACTCCGCCAAAACCGAAAGTTGGGAGCCGATGTGTCCATATCCAACAATACCAAGAGTCTTGCCACGAATCTCCCAACATTTGCTACTGACCTTGTTCCAAACTCCGTTGTGAAGTTCTGAAGACCGATCTCCAAGTTGTCTGGAGAGGGCAATGATCTCACAAATCACCAATTCAGCAACAGAACGAGAGTTCGAGAAAGGAGAGTTGAACACGGCAATACCTGCTTGGGCAGCGTATTCGAGGTCCACTTGGTTGGTTCCGATACAGAAGCATCCAATAACAATCAAATTCTTGGCGTGCTTCAAAATCTTGGAAGTCAACTTGGTCTTTGACCGAATACCAATAGCATGCACGTCCTTGATCTTCTCAATGAGATCTTCCTCGCTCATAGAAGTCTTGTAGAATTCGACTTGATAGCCTTGGGCGTTGAAGATATCGATTGCTGTCTGATTAACATTCTCAAGCAGCAAAATCTTCATGTCACCGGTCGAAAAAGGTTTCAAAGTCTTGGTGGCCTTGGTGATCGAGATCGACCGATTGCGAGCATGGTCCATGTACGACATGGTTGGAGAGGTGGAAACCGCATTAGATTGACCAGTGATGCTTGCACGCTTGAACGAGTTGCTCAAGATCGAGATCGGAACGGGGGATGTCATGATGAATGTTAATTAAAGTTAATTATTGTTCGAGATTTCCTGTTAATTGAGTCATGGTCGATCGTCTGGGTCGATTAGTCACTGTCATGTGATTGAAAAATTCAAAAAAAAATTATAGGGCTTGAGACCCTGGCATGTTGTCACGTGAGTTTTCCTCTGCTACGGTTTTTACCTAAATTTTTCATTAAAAAAGTTTTATAATCAACGTCGATTGAAAACCACAACCCCCGGCTTTCCACGTAACATCCCGACGTATTAAACATCTAAATCAACATGTCCGGTGCTCCAAGACAAAGCGGTCCAAGAACTGGTGGTCCAAGAAGAGGTGGCCCAAGAAGAGGTAGAAGAGGTCAAGACGAGGAGAAGAGCTGGGTTCCAGTTACCAAGCTCGGTAGACTTGTGAAGGCCAAGAAGATCACTTCTATTGAGGAGATCTACTTGCACTCTTTGCCAGTTAAAGAGTACCAAATCATTGACGAGATCGTGCCAGGTCTTCAAGACAAGGTCATGAAGGTCTTGTCCGTCCAAAAGCAAACCAGAGCTGGTCAAAGAACCAGAATGAAGGTCGTTGTCGTCGTTGGTGATTCCAACGGTCACGTCGGTCTTGGTATCAAGGTTGCTAAGGAATTGGCCACTGCCATCAGAGGTGCCATCATCATTGCCAAGTTGGCTTTGATTCCAGTTAGAAGAGGTTACTGGGGTTCTAACCTTGGTGCTCCTCACTCTATTGCCAACAAGTGTTCCGGTAAGTGTGGTTCCGTCAATGTTAGATTGATCCCAGCCCCAAGAGGTTCCGGTATTGTTGCTTCCCCAGCTGTTAAGACCATGTTGCAATTCGCTGGTATTGAGGACATCTACACCACCTCTTCCGGTTCTACCAGAACTACTGAGAACACTTTGAAGGCTTGTTTCGCTGCCATCGGTTCTACCTACGGTTTCTTGACTCCTAACTTGTGGAAGGAGTTCGCTCTTACCGACTCTCCATTGGATGTCTATGCTGACGAGGCTTTGGCTACCAAGAAGAGATACTAAATAATGTGTTGTTAATACAATAAGTTATTGATACTATAAATTCAAGGGTACCATGGTTACCGGGATTTTAAACTTCGATCAATGTTTTGTGTAAGATGGCAACATTGCCAAGTAAATACCACTTTTCAGCTATCTATTATACACTCGTTATGTTTGTGCATGCTCCATAACCTGGTCCTCCGGAACAGCAAACGGGCGTTCGCTGGTCTGCAAATTTTCGTTGACCCAAACATTGCTTTTATGAGCACTGTTGAGTTCGCGTCCCTCAGGATGCTTGTATGGGCATTTAGCGTTCTTGCAGTTGACTCCGAACTTACAGTCCTCGTCAATAGGGTGTGTGAAGTAGCAATCAATCCGTATACAGTGGGATCCTTCACGGCAAATCACTGGACTCGTAGCATGTCTTTTTGGACACCTAAAGTTTTTGCAGTACGAACCAAACTTACACTGGTCCAGGCTCTTTTCTGGGGCTGCAGTAGCTTGACTTGACTCGCTAGGCTTATAATTTGGAGAGGAGTGTGCCTTTTGGCATTCTGGATTGGAGCATGTTTTGTTCTCTGCGCACCATTGAAGAACAACAACTTTAGCGTCCTTGTTAGCTGGGGTAGGATGGCCAAATGGACAAAGTTCTTTTTGACAAATAGCACCGAATTTGCACAAGGTAATACCTGTATTCTGTAATTGTAGACCAATCTGTTTTGAGACTTGGTTCATCAATCTGTTTTGGTTACCGTTGCTCTGTAATTTGGATAATCTCTCATGTCTTGTCTTCTCAATCTCGGCCATCAACTCATCATCCTCACCAGGATGCAAGTAGCTGCAGGTACCCTGAGCGTTTGGACAATTTGGAAAAGCAAAACATGGTTTGGTAGGATGCATAAAAGGACAGTTCTTCAACGGACAATGAGGGAAATCTTTACATCTGCCGTTGGCCTTTCGTTCAGCAAAGCTAGGTCCACCATTCATCATTGCCATATTCATTGCCTGCATAAAGTTTTGTTGATTTCTCAAGGCAAAATTCTTCTTTCCATTTGCGGTCGACGATTTCGAGATTCCATCTCCTTTTCTGCTAACAAACGAACGAGGACCGCTTGGTGGAGTCGAACGGTTGACTCCCTCCATTGTGTCAGAAGCAGGTGCATCGTCAAATCGCACTTGCTGTCTCTCGTTCGACTCTTGAGTAGGCTCAGCCACAGGTTGCTGGGGCTGTTCTTGTCCAGAATTTCCACTTCTGAGTCGTTGAATCTCTCCAAAAACGCTTTGGATAAATTCCAAGGAAATGATGTCTCCAAACAACGCGCTCAATTCTTCCATAATGTTCATCGGACTTTTGTCGTTAGATATGAGCACGAGAATGAATTCAGCAACGTATTCTGAATCCTCAGTCACGCTCATCTCAGCAAGCTTGGCGCTCAGTTGCTGTTTGAGCTGTTGAAACGTCTCTTCCGGCAATTGTAGTTGTGCGGCCGTCGACATGTTTGATATTATAAGGGCAAATTTTTTTCTCTGGAAAATAAAAAAAATATTCACAAGTAAATAGATGTGCAGTAGTAATCTAGTGACACGGTTGGCTTTGGCAGATATATTATGTAATCGCACAATTATGATCTAATTATTCAATCTACGTATCAGATAAACACCAAACAATACACAACCAGCAGCCAATGTCCAGCTGAGAATCTCAGGACCGGGATCTTGATATCTTTGCTTGATATCCAAAACGAGATATACACGTTTGGATTCAACAACGTTCTCAAAATCCTCCTCTTTTTCCACAGATATGAGGTCTCCATCCTCGTCAATATAACTGAGATCGAACTGGTACACAGACCTATCGAGATCAATCTTTTGGTAGATTTTTTGTCTCAGGGAGAAGAATAAGTCGGATTGCAGCTTTTCTTCCCCGAGAGTAATCTTAATCTTGTAGATTTTGTTGTTCAAGCCCAAGTCCAAATGTTCATTGATTTTCAATTTGTACTTAATTGTTTTAGAGTTTGGTTTGAACGACGACGGAGAATCTCCTATAATACTGCTATCGATCACAGTATTAGAGGAAGATGGACTGAAATGGCGGATTGCAGGCAACGGAGATTCATATGACAATGTAGATTCACCAGCTATTTTCTTAATCGGTCCAATGTATGGAACACTGAGTTGGGATGGCATATCATTACTATTAGAAGTGGTTGTGGTAGGAACCTTTCGAGGTAAATGGTACGAACTGTGTCTTGAGGACTTCTCTGTACTCCCGACAGTACTAAGTGGTTGGTCAAGAGATCCCCAAAACCTGTTCCAAGCGGGTCCATTGTCGAAGGAGTTTAGGGAAGTGTTATCGGCGTCAAAGAAGTCTTCCGGTGTTTCTGTAGCTGCGTCTAGGGTCTTCAACAAGATATATGTCAACTGAAGGACACTGACGAGGCCAGTAATGAACCCGTTGCAATCTTTGATAGGCAAATTAAGAAACTTACCTTCGAACATGAGACGTAAAGCGGTGTGGATTTCAAGCGTTTCCTCGGCAAAGTTAGGTTTGGGTGTCATCACCCGCGCAATATTTGTAGTTTTAGCATCGATATTCGAGGCCAGCACGCGGAATGCAACGTCTTTACTCGTCAAGATGCCAATGACATGGTCACAATGAGCTGCATGTGACTTCGACTCACAGACCAATATGGCGGTCACATTATTCTGTTTGAGAAGCTGGACTGCATGTAAAACAGACATTTTCGTATCGATGATGAGCGGCGGTGAGATCTCAAGGTCTGGATCTTTCAAAACACTCTTCAAGCTCGGTTGAGTCATGACTTCAATCAATCTCTTCAACTCTTTCACAATCTTCTGCTTTCGGCGTACAATGGCCAAATCCATAAGATTTTCATTGCTTGTGAGACCATCAGAGTTATCTTGTGTATCCAACTCGGCCTCGGTAGACTGTATCAAAGAATATTTGCTAAATTCACTGAGATTTCCGTCAAGTTCCAAAGATGCTTCCTTTAGCTCATTAAATGTCGACTCGAGCTTTTTGGCCTCGTTAGCCATCTTCTCCAGTCTGATCATTGCATGATAGAAACACTTTGTAATGTTGAGCACCCCCACAACGCTTCCCTTCTCGTCCACGAGAGGTAAATGACGGATCTTCTTTGTTACCATTAACCGCAAAGCCTCATTGGCACTAGCGGAACAAGACATGATGTGCGGGTTGGGGGTCATTATTTGGTCGATCTTTGTAGAAAACGGCAAGTTGGACGCCACAACCCGGAACGCGAGATCTTTCGCAGTCACTAGACCGCACAGTCTACCCGTGGCGGGATCGTTGACTATGATACAATGATTGCGGCCCTCATTCATCAAACGCGCGGCTACTAGTGCTGAACATGAAGACAAGCATTGGATGGGCACGTCAGCAATCCGCGTCATGGCTGACGTGCTGGCGCGAACTGAGGACGTGCCTTTTTTAGACATGGGGGAAAACAAAAGATTAGGATTATTATTAGTTTAGGTGTAAGGTTTTTCCTAGGTGGCGAAGCTCAAGGTGTAGAGGTGTTGTTTTACTGCTGACCGTACTAAGTTTTTAAGTTGAATTGAGATTCGGGAAATAGTAAATCGGGCACTTTCGAGCGTTGGGATTACGTCAATAAATGTTGGGTAATTTAACGGCTTGTTACCTTGATTTGTCAAAGAGCGATAAGTGAGAGAAAATACCGAGGAAAACCCGTTTGTGCTAAAACTTGGCACCTAATCTGCGTATGCCAGTGAAGGATAGCAAGGAAGATCCTAAACGTGAACGTGCATGGATGATAGTGCCTCAGAAAATTTTATACGAATGTGGCGAAGTTCGACAAAGAGGTTGGCTTTGAATGAACGGAACTGCAGAGATTAGGCTTCTATTGCGTCAACTGTCATGCAAAGATCTTCTAAGACTTCTCCATTTGCGGCATTTGCAGATGTGGTGTAAAGGGGGAAAAAAGAAATGTTTTTAGTCCCCGTCAAAGAATCTTGACTTCCAGATACGAGTCGGGAAAAGCGGCGAAATCGTTTACTTTTCATGGTCATTACCGAATTATGAAAGGCAATCTCGACCTTTGTATGTACCCTTTCTATCTTTCTCGTTTCACGGAAAAAAGTTTAAGAGAGATTGCATTGATCCCAACGGTTACACGGGACGGTGTGACCGTAGATAACAAAACGCTCGCGGGGGCACGACTCTTGGATATTTTGTGTGCCAGGGGTGTGTGTTTAGAATCATGCAAACTGACGTTGCGAATACTTTGTCCGCACACCCAACACCAAAGATCTGCAGGTGGGATTCACCAGAAGGATGGAAGTTCTGGACCTGTATATTAAGCTACCTAGAACGTGTAAATAGAACAATAGATCGGTCTCTACTGGCACAGCATGCTTGTAGCATAATTCAAAGCTTCGCCACTCATATCGAAGGTTTTCGTCTGTCTTCTCTTTGTGATTATTTCGCATAGACTAAGCCACACTGTAAAAGTGTCGACAATTCTTGCGAAGGAATTTGAACAATAACGCATGCGACTGAAAATATGCACAGAAGCTCAGCCTGCAATCTCGCCGCGAAGATATGAAGATTCTACCGCATACGGTAATGTGTTAGAAGCAATGGGTTTCCAGCATGCTGCCCATACCCTATATATATAATGCAATAACCCCAGCATTTACTTTTACAAACATGTCTTCTAGTCTGACATTTAATCCATTTGACGACTTTCTCAACGCATCGCAGTATGAACTGCCCAACGAGATGTTCTCGTTCGATGACGAATTCGTTATCCCCCAGATCCCGGTCCAACTCCAACCTACTGGTGGTTTGTTCCCGGATCAGGATCCACAATACTACAGTTCTGGTTCCTACGAGCTGGGCAGCGAGGATTCCTCGCAAGAGGAGAGTGTTACTACGGTGGAATCTTACAAACCGCAATCAGCGTTATTTCCATCTGCCAGTGCCTGCACACCTCCACCGGAACAGAATATCGGATTTATTTCGCGTCGTGAGAGCTTCGACAGCGAGTTCGACTTCAATACTTTGGCAAATGACGATTCTAATGACCACGACAATTACGCTGTCGACCTTGATGGCATTCAATCCAAGAGTTATCCATTAGTTCGTGGGATGAACAGCGGAGGCTCTACTACGAAACCACCTCCACCGGACAAGACTGGCCGCTCACAATACTTGATGTGCAAGTTATCCATAATAGATGGCGACGAGAAGAGCATTTGTCAGCCCATGTGGGACCAGGTGGAGAAGGAGGATAAACGGCGTATTATCCGTGTGGAGCGTCGCCAACGTCTTAATGAGGTGGTTGTGAGCTTCCATATCTTGAATTCTGACGAACACAACCTTGAAAGCAAACCTGCTCCAGAAGGAGTGGACGTGGTTGAGGTGTCGTGTTTGGAATGCTACCAAGATGAGGACTACTCTGAGGACGACGACACCACTGTGGTGACACAAAGAGGTCTGAGTGGCCTCAATCGTCAATTTTACATAACAAGTGTGGAGGTGATCAAGATTGTTGAGCTTTTAATTGGAAGCCAAACCAACAACCAACGTGAGCGTCGAGCAGAAAGAGGTCGTATCCGGTCGAACTTGGTTCCATTCTGGTCCAAGAAGCCAATCAGCTCCAAGAGGGTGCCAACACCGGGTTCTGGCGAAAATGTCTTGGGTAAAACCAATGCCGATCTTCGGAATGAATTGGCTCAAAGAATCATGAGCTATGAGACCCGCAAGCCTCGTCGTTTCGATAAAGAGGTTCGCATTTTAGAATGGAGCAAACTCGTTCCTGCTCTTCAGCGCGCATTGCAGAGCTACTACGTGAAGATTCCTACCGATATATAATAATGTTTATAGATTTCAATGGACGACCGATAACGCGAAAAAAAGTTTCTTTTAGTAATGGCTACTCTTCTTTCATTGGTGGTACCTCATGAGCCTCGCAAATGTGGTATTCAAGCGATTGACCAGACTGTAGAGTTTCATCCAGGCAAGATCTATGATCTGGCATGTGTGCCTGGCTCCACAGCACGCTGGGATGTGGTGTTTGGTTTGTTGGATCATGATTCTCCCTCCGCATTAATTAGTGTCAATTCTTTTATTCCTTGGTTCAATTATCGCGGAAACAAGGAAACTGTCGATCTCTACACTGCTGAAACTTTGACCCAGTTGATTTCATTGGTCCAAAACCTCGATTTTTCGCAATACAAGTTGATAATCTTTGATGATTTCCATCTATTATATCAATCAGCATTAAACAATCTCAGAGACAAACGGAAACAGGAAATACAACGTTACAAACGAGATCATGGCGGTCATCGTAAAGACCAAACCAGTCCTACACGCAAATTGCATCTGGTAATTCAGGACTTATTACTTCTCATAAGTAGCAAAGCAAATGATACCATCATCATAACTACTGGAAAAATGACCACCATGAGCCAAAGGTTCTTCACCAAATCGCCGCCATCAACACAAGAAGAACCCGAAGATGATCAATCGGTCATTCAACAAATCATGGTGCCCATGTTACCACTAAATGGACCCTGGGCCAGCCAATACGAGAAAAGATTGGTGTTGTACAAAGATTGGGTCCGAGACGAGGGTCAAGTCGGATTGGATAAGTCGTTAAGCATCGTGGATTACATACAACTCATGGAAAAAGGTCTATTACAAACACGTCCCCAATTTCTGTGTATATCGTCTGCCAATGGCAATAGAAGTTTTGAGTCAGGGTATTGGTGATTATGGTGTACGGATGCGTCACAAATATTGTGTTGCAAGTAAACAACTTCGGAAACAGGTTTGCGTTCAGTTGAATAACCGTAGAAATAGCGAGAATCGTATGGATACCTGACCACGTATTGAATTCAAAACATTACTAGTTGTTGCACATGAAACATGTAGGAATTTTAAGGCTCATGAGATTTAATAACAGAGAAAATAAGTAATGAGGCATAGAAGCTAAGTCATTTAGGCGCTGCACTTGGTAAAAAATAGCTATTAATGAGATTACTTGGATGGCCTAAAATTTCTTGAATTACGCAATGCCATGAGCCCCTGGAGGGGAAATGCTTGGCTTAGTAAAGGCATACTTAATTCTGGCGTGACACTTTAAAATGTGGGATGATCGTATAAATACTCCCTCGGCTATTCGTCATATAACCCGCAAGGGTAGTTTTCCTTATCCATCGAAATTTCTTCCAAATACGGCTTTAATCTTTTACCGGGGATGGACAGTTCTGCCAAATTGGTAACCATCCTAAAATTATAAGCTTTTTTGTTTCCTGTTTAAGCAAGACCTGCAAATATCGCACGCCGAGCCCAATAGGATCTCCCCGAGTAAGCGGTACAAAAATTGCTAATAATAGTATTTTTGCGTGCATCACACAGGTGGCTCTGTAGCAAATATTTTTAGCCACAATAAACAAGTTTCTTTTTCTACGGAATCTCATTGTTTGAACAATAGACAAACTGCACAAACCGGTGCCTCAACCCAAGATTTTTGTTTACTTTTCAAACTCAGGGATTCTTGCTTTTTCCAGAAAGGGAGTGGACCTCCAGCCTTTCACAAAGTATAAATGTGGGTGCTTCCGCAATAATCTTTTTCCAACTAACTTTGTTAATTCATTTGTCCTTCGCTTAATAAAATGCAATTCAGAACTTTGGCCCCACTTGCTTTGGCTTCCGCTGCCTTCGCTGCTTACTCTAACGAGACCGTCTCTACCATCACCTACGAGACCACCGTCGAGGAGGTTGTCACTGAGTTGACCACCTACTGCCCAGGTGCTACCACCATTGTTACCAACGGTGCCACCTACACTGTTACCGGTGCTACCACCTTGACCATCACTGACTGCCCATGCACCAAGTCCGAGGTCATCACCACCACCACCGTGACTACCTGCCCAATCTCCAGCTCTGTTGTTCCTTCCTCATCTGCTGTCGTTATCTCTACTGCTGAGAACGCCGGTGCTAAGGTCGGTGCTGCTGGTTTGGCTGCTCTTGCCGGTGCTGCTGCTTACTTGTTGTAAGTTTTATAGTACAAATAATAACCCTATTTAAAACTTAACTCTCGAGCATGGTAAAGATTCTTTGTAGAACCTTAGAGGGCGTTGATTATGTAATCTTGAATTCCGTGTTTGTTTACGATGGAAATATCACGCAACTCTATTGTCCAATCGCAGCTTCCAAGACTCTTACGACTCAAAGATGGCCCTGAAAGCGTACTAGAAGTTGATCAAGAGGCAGTGTTGACTCTGGCTTTGGCAGTTTCTCCACAAACACTCCTTTCTGGTCTCTCCTATGTGGAAAATGGCCAATGTCAGCTTTGTACCTACAAAGAAGACACCCTGATGGTGATAGATGCAGAAACCAAGTACATTGTTGACTTGGATAGGCACTTTTGTTGTTGTGCAGACAATCTTAGTCAGGACTGTACTCCAGATCCATCTCATTCCATTCCCATATGGTGCAGTCATCTAATAGGTGGTCAAGTCGCCAAAACTCATAGAGAGTTGCTAATACAGTGTCAATTACTACAAGAACGTCGATTGCACCATGTAACCGACTGGATTGCTCTACACATTGAAACTGTTGCTAGTCTAAGTAAACCTGTGTAGAGATGTTTCCTAAATGCCTCCCGAAAATTTTTTCGACCCACCACCACGGAGGCTAGATATATGAAAAATCTCTCTTGTTGGACAAGACAAAAACATGCAAATTGTCAATATTTCTCAATAAATATATTATTGAAGTTCAATTGCATCTATAGAGAAACACATTTCCATCTCAGCATCATAGTTTTGCATGACCACAGGTCAACATGTCCGATCAACAAAATTCTCCCATAGCACCATTATCAGCGGTGGACGAAGCAAAGTTTGAACAATATCTATTAAATTCCTCCCGTTTTGAGCTGAGATGTACCAGTCGCAAAGGAACGGCACATAGTATCACGTTTCCACGGTATTTTGGCACAGATGAAGAAGAATTCATAGATTATCGACGGAGGGCGTTCTGTATCAGACGAGCGGCGAATGTGTCCCCTCCTAAACCGAAATGGTGCACCAGTACAGTGAAGCCTGCTACCATGAAATGGAGCTCGGTGGTGCAGGAAGGTTTAAAAGTCAACGGGAAATCCAACGGAGTTAGTGTAGTGTCCAGGTCTGTGGATACAACATTGCAGCCATTGGGCACTGTTTTATTGAAGCTCATGTTTGATAATAAGAATCTTCCGGAATATGGTGGCCTAGCGCCCCATGGACTAGTCAACAACGGCAATATTTGCTATATGAACTCGATCTTACAAGCCTTGTTTGCTTGTCGACCTTTTAGCCAATTGTTGAGCACTATTCAACATTTGAGTTTGGGCAGAATGGAGTCCAGTACTCCAATCATGGACGCTCTTGTTGTGCTGCATGATAGCTTCTCTAAGCCATCACCCGAGGTGTTGGCTCCAACGGCTTTCTATGGAAGTATTGCTAGGCAACCTCGATTCAGCCATTTGAGATGGGGAAGACAAGAAGACGCAGAAGAGTTCTTGGGATATTTACTAGACGGCTTGCACGAGGAGTTTGTGGAAAGTATCTCAAAGCTGAGCGAGTCTGAAGTTTCGGAATTAAAGCGGTCCATTCAGGATCCGGCCACATTGAAATCAATTAATTCCGCCTTGGAAATGATAAAAACCGGTCAAATCAATGGATCTACCGAGAAAGACGATAACGGATGGATGGAAGTTGGTGTGAATCAGAAGTTGGCTGTGAAAAGACAAGTAGATGTCAAACCGTCCCCAGTGGTGCAGTTGTTTGGTGGTCATTTCCGGTCGGTCTTGCAAGTGCCAAATAACAAAAAATCTTCCATCACATTGGACCCTTTCATGCATGTGCAATTGGATATTAGCGACAAAGATACCAATAATCTTGTCACAGCTTTTGAGAAGTTTGCTATGGTGGAAGAGATTTCCTACGGGGACCAGATCGCCAAGAAACAGAATTTCATCGACAAGCTACCAAACGTGCTCATAATCCATTTGAAGAGATTTTCGTTCATGGCCTACGATGATAAAAACGAAGATTTCGACGACTACGAGATCGTGTCTTCGAAACAGCGCAGAAATAAGACTCCTGCGTCGCACATTTTGCCGCCTGCCCCAACTACACATTCAAAGAACCACGAAACAGGCGGCCGCATTGAAAAACTGCACAAGAAAATACAATACCCACACGATCTCACCTTACCAACTACTTGTATCTCATCCAACGTCATGGAAGAACCTAATTACAGATTGGTGGGTGTTGTCTATCATCATGGTCGGTCTACAGAAGAAGGCCATTACACTGCCGATGTCTTGGGAGCAGATGATAACTGGATTCACGTTGATGACACACTAGTGACACGGATCACTCCTGAAGATGCGGTTGAAAATGGCCAAGGTGGTGGAGCCACCAACGGCAAAAGCGCGTACATTTTACTGTATGAGAAGATGACCGATGGTATATAATTTGTAACTCAGGATAAATAACAAATCTGTACACCACGTCAGTTTTTCAGTCAGGACTTAACAAGGGATCCATTGAAATCAATAAGAAGATGGCCAGTACCTTGAATTCTTCCTTCAGCTCCAGTTTTGCGTATAGCACCAAAAAATGTACCACGTTTTATGGGATCATATTGGAAATCATGAATCAGGTTTTCATCATTGGTGATTGTAATAAATGCTCCAGAATCTAGCAAAATACTGTTGTCATAACTCTTAGCAACGTTTTCGACAGTGTCGAATGATTCATGATGAACTTTATCATCTTATTTGCTCGTATCTTTAGGATTTCTGTTTCCTAGTTTAGGACTTTTCTGATTGAAGTTTGATTTTGAGTTTTTGTATTGGTAGCCAGTTTGATTTTTGTTCGAATTTTCAGCATTTTTGACGTACTTGAGGTTTAAATATGTTCCCCGACTCTCATTTGCTGATCCGTTAGGTCTGTTAGTTTTACTAACTTCAGGATCTTGATCGAATTCATCTAGTGAACTAACCAGATCGTCATAGGTGAAATATTTTACGAAAGGTGAAGTTCTAACGAATCTAAACTTCCCTGACAGATTCTTTATGATGATGGAGTATAACTCACGATCATCTAATTTCACTCCTTCCAGGTTAACGAATTCCTGGAATACTCTCAGTGTTGCTAGTTGTTCATAACGCTTGTCCTGATCAGTTGAAATTCTTACTTGAGCAATGTTTTCTTTGATCAAACGATATCCGAAATCCTTATTGATGAAGAGAGCTTTAACCTGTCTCATATATTCCAGTGGTTGATTTCTTGAAGACTTCAAAACTTGAGACATTTCGATACGAGTGCGATATTTCTGATCCGTAGTCGATACTGTTCAATAAGATGCATAGACGAGTCTTGCTATCGTTTAAGCATTAAATTGGCAGCAGCTGCTTTTTCTTTGATAATTTCATATTTTGCAGCAAACTTTATCTGTTTTGAAATACGTTTCTCAGTACTCGCAGATTCAACTTGTGTGCTACCCGATAATCCTTCGTAGGAGGTGGAGTTTGATTCATCATCTGAGGGTGTGTCGATTCCAGCACTATTGGAAGATGAGTCGTTCACAGCACTATTGATTATCTGATTTTGGAATGGTTCTGTTAGCTCAGATATCAGGTCTTCCAGATTGACCTGGGATAGTTGTAGCCCTGGTTCAAGTCCTGGTGAGGGAGCCAAATCAGACTAAATGCATATGTAATCATCTCACCGATAACGTAATCCGGTGTGAGGGTTGTAGCTAATGTTATACTTAGATCGTTCTGTAGAACATAAAGATTCCACTCACGACTTCTGTTATTAAGCAAAGTCTGAGTAGATAGCATCGTTGTAGTTATGGATAACGATACAGTAAAATTTTTATCAGAACAGAATAGAATAGCTCTTCGATACTTAGCTATTAAGGTGTACTCCTAACACCAAATCCGTGATTACACCTCAGACCTATCAAGTCATTAGTTATTAGCTAATCAATTGTTAAATCCTGACTTTTTCACTATGGGGAAGAAAAAAATATTCAAAATATTTTAAAATATTTAGTTACCGACTATGGATCTTTTTGGGGCTTTTGAGGACCCAAATCTGGATGATTTAGTTCCAGAAGAGGTTCCCAAAGTGGAAACTAATAACAGTTTGAAAAGAGCAAATTCAAACACTCCAAATGGTCAGGAAAAGAAGCCAAAACATAGCAAAAAGGAACAAAAGAAAGACGACGAGAAGGTAGTCCCTATTGTGGCGGACACACTAGAGATTGAGGCGTTGCGCGAGGTGGACGCCTCGAGTGGTTTATTGGCAACTACCGAGACAGAGTCGTCCAAAGTCAAATTACGACACCAAGTCCGACACCAAGTGGCTGTACCTCCAGGATACGATTATGTTCCAATTGGACAACATCAACGGAAACAAGAAGCAAGAACATATCCCTTCACCCTTGATCCGTTTCAGGATACCTCGATCTCGTGTATTGACCGTCAGGAATCTGTTCTGGTTAGTGCTCATACTTCTGCTGGAAAAACCGTGGTTGCAGAGTATGCCATCGCACAATCTCTTCGTGACAAGCAGCGTGTGATTTATACTTCTCCAATCAAGGCATTGAGTAACCAGAAATATCGTGAATTACAGGCTGATTTTGGAGACGTGGGATTAATGACTGGTGATGTGACTATCAATCCAGATGCCGGTTGCTTGGTTATGACCACGGAAATTCTGAGATCCATGCTTTATAGAGGATCGGAGGTCATGAGAGAAGTGGCATGGGTGATTTTTGATGAGGTCCATTACATGCGTGACAAAAGCAGAGGTGTTGTTTGGGAAGAGACTATTATATTACTACCAGATAAGGTGCATCATGTTTTTCTATCTGCTACCATTCCCAACGCTATGGAATTTGCTGAATGGATTTGCAAAGTTCACAATCAACCGTGCCATGTTGTTTATACCGATTTCCGGCCGACCCCATTGCAACATTATTTGTTTCCTGCTGAAGGTGAAGGAATCCATTTAGTCGTGGACGAGAAGGGAACCTTCCGTGAAGAGAACTTCCAGAAGGCAATGGCTTCAATTTCTAACAAAATGGGTGATGATCCTGGTGCTATAGACACAAAGGGAGGCAAATCATGGAAAGGAGGTGTCAAGGAAGGTAAATCAGACATTTACAAGATTGTCAAGATGATTTGGATGAAAAAATACAATCCAGTGATTGTTTTCTCGTTTAGTAAGCGAGATTGCGAGTCGTTGGCGATGAAGATGTCGAAATTGGATTTCAATAACGATGAGGAAAGAGAAATGCTTACAAAGATTTTCAATAATGCTATTAGTATTCTTTCTGATGACGATAAAGAGTTGCCTCAAATCAAACATATTTTACCACTTTTACGTCGTGGAATTGGAATCCATCATTCCGGATTACTTCCAATTCTCAAGGAGATCATTGAAATTTTGTTCCAGGAAGGTTTTCTCAAGGTGCTTTTTGCAACGGAAACTTTCTCTATTGGGTTGAATATGCCTGCAAAGACTGTTGTGTTCACTTCCGTGAGAAAATGGGATGGTAACGGATTCAGATGGGTGTCTGGAGGAGAATATATTCAGATGTCTGGTCGTGCTGGTCGTCGTGGATTGGATGACAGAGGAATTGTCATCATGATGATTGATGAGAAGATGGAACCACAAGTTGCAAAAGGGATGGTTAAAGGTGTTGCAGACCGTTTGGACTCAGCTTTCCATCTTGGTTATAACATGATTTTGAATTTAATGCGTGTTGAAGGAATCTCTCCAGAATTTATGTTGAACACTTCCTTTTTCCAGTTCCAAAATTCCATCTCGGAGCCAGAATTGAAAGCCCAGGTTGCCAAATATGAACATGAGCTGGATGTTTTAGAGATTGACGATTTCGACAACATCAAGGACTATTATGAGTTACAGAAGCAATTACAACAATATAACGATGACGTGCGCAAGATCGTCACACACCCAGGACATATTTTGCCGCATCTGAAAGGAGGTCGTTTGGTGGAAATTAAAGATTATGGATGGGCAATTGTGGTGGACTTTTCTAAGCGGAACAACAAGCGGAACCAAGCCCAATATAGTGACCATGAGTCGTATATTGTGAACGCTTTTGTCAACACGATGTTTGTTGATTCTCCAGTGAATCTGATCAAACCGTTCCAGCCTCAACTTGTTGAAGGAATCAGACCTGCCAAAGAGGGTGAGAACACCAGAAGTGAAGTGATTCCGATAACATTGGATTCGATATTGAAAATCAGCAGCTGTCGCTCCATCTTACCTCAAGACATGAAGAACAGCCAAGCTCGCAAAACTTTGCGTAAAGCTTTGAAAGAAATCATCAAAAGACACCCGGATGGTCTTCCAATCCTGGATCCGATCGAAAAAATGCACATCAAGGATGAAGAGTTCAAGGTTTTGCTTCGCAAGATTGAGATTTTGGAATCGAAATTGCACTCCAATCCATTGACACAGTCCTCGAGATTAAACGAGTTGTACGACCAGTATTCGCATCGGATGGAGCTTGTGGATAAGATCGCAGAGACCAACACTAAAATTAACGAGGTCCAATCGTTGATCCAGATGGACGATCTAAAGCATCGAAAGAGAGTTCTCAGAAGACTAGGGTTCACCACACAGGACGATATTGTTGAGATGAAAGGTCGTGTTGCCTGTGAAATTAGTACTGGTGACGAATTATTGTTAACAGAGTTGATTTTCAACGGTACATTTAATGATTTGGACCCTGCCCAATGTGCTGCTCTGTTATCTTGTTTTGTTTTCCAAGAACGTACCAAGGTAACTCCAAGATTAAAGCCCGAACTTTCTGAGCCTCTTAAAGCCCTGAAAGAAATGGCTTCCAAAATAGCCAAAGTTTGCAGAGAGTGCAAATTGGAGATTGTGGAGAAAGATTATGTTGAGTCTTTCAAATCTGATCTAATGGAAGTGGTTTATGCTTGGTGTCGAGGAGCATCGTTCACACAAATTTGCATCATGACCGACGTTTATGAAGGTTCGCTTATTCGGAGTTTTAGGCGGTTGGAAGAATTGATCAAGCAGTTAGTGGACGCTGCAAAAACTATAGGAAATGTCGCTCTAGAACAAAAACTCACCAAGACTGGAGAACTGATCCACAGAGACATCGTTTCTGCTGCATCGTTGTATTTATAGATAATAAATTCATCCTGCCATATCCATCAAATCTACCGTAGCATGCCAATGACCATTCATTCTCCTGATTTCCAGCTTCACCTTTTCTTCCCAAACATCAATATTGTTGCTGCTCAGATTTTTCAATATTGTCATCTTGAGTGTCCAAATCTCCGGATTCTTGATCGATTGGAACTCATCCAATAACCGGTTCATAACTGAAGGCCATCGGATTAATTGTTGAACCGTATGATCATAGGACGAGAGAGCATTCAGAAGCTCCAAAAATGAACTGGTTGACAAATTTAAGATTTTCGATGGTTGCAAAGACAATTTTGGAAAGACAATCTTGTTGCTCACCAGATTTTGGAAAATTGGAATGGTGGTGGCTGTCAATGGAACGTTTTCAAGAAACACGGTTCGCTTCTCCAGAAACACAGGATTAATGTTTGCTAATAAATACACCGACTGCTCATCTTTGTGTGTCGTTGCATAGTCGATAATCCCGTGTTTTTGGTCATATTCATTGAAGATAGTCTCGTTCACGTGACTCAGATTGGCCAGAAACACCACCGGCTCCAAGCTGACGTAGATCTTGATATGGTTCACAAACGATTGGTCTGTGTAGAGCTTGCAGATGTAGTTAATTTGCTCTCTGATGATATCCAAATTAATGAGCTTCAATTCCCGATTATAAAAAGACACCACAAAGGCACTCAGAAGGACATCTTCACATTCGATAAACTCTTTCTCGGGAACGAGATACAGTTCTTGGGGAAGATCTGGAAGCATTGGAAGTAATTGAGCCACTAGATCGAGACATCGATGAAAGACTTTTGGATTTGCTCGTAGTTGACGGAAGATGGCCATACATTCTTTAGACAACAATCTGCGTTTGATCAATTCGCCGTCGGCCAGAATACCCAAAGTTCGTTCTATCTTAGAGACCACCCCAACTGAAGTTTTGGGATCATTCAACAATTCCAACATAATAGTGACTATTGGAGTGTTTGCCACCAGATCCGGTGGAGATGATCGCGATACTATTTCAATGATCAACATCTTCAGATCCTTGCTGAATCCTTTCAGACCAGACACAAGCATGTCTAAGGAGAAGAATTGGACAATGGTATCAAAATCATAATGATCGAGAATCTTTTCAAACAGATCAACTGCAACTGATTTGCAATAACTAGTGGTAGTATTTGAGCTTACTAACTTCACCACTTTGGGACCAATTCGAGTCAAAATATCGGTATTTTGATACAAATAGGGATCTTTTAATTCACTATCTGCCTTTCCAATCAGCCCTGAGTCGTCAATCTCTATCTCACCATTTTCCAAATGATCCAATAGTTCATCCACATACATTTTTGGAACAAAAAATATTTCTTGTGTTTATTGACATATGATTCCGGAGCAAATTATATTGCAGGATCCTAATTTCAAAGATTCACGACTTCAATCGTTGTTTTCCAATTTCAACCATCTAAAAGAGAATCCAGAAGGTTTGGAAGCAAATTTAAATGCCTGGAAGTCACTTTTACTTGAAACAAAGAAGAATCATTCTACAGAGTTCAATGATAAGGTGGCGTTTGACTCAGATACCTTGGTGAGCATGTTTTCTGTGAATTCGAAGGGATTGATTCCCAAAGGATTGCCTAAGGTATTGGATCTCATGGTCCAAGAACAAACGTTGATTCCATATTCGCAATTTCAGCAAGACAAAGGTATATTACGTCGAATGATGGGCTGGATGCTTGGACCGAAATATCATAGTGGAAATGAAGATACAGGGACTCTTGTGAAGGGAGAAAGATTTATCGTCAGCAGGGAATTGGAAACTTGGAGTAAGAGTCTTGGAACTTTTCTTCGTAACAACTCTCCACTAGTTCGGGACCATTTGATTGAATTGGCTTCTCAGGAATTGAAAATGTCTCAATTTGATATCGACTGTTGTTTATTGTATTTGGAGCGCGAGAAGGAGATTGTTATGGTGAATGATGTTGTTCAAATCGTTGAAAATACCAAACAGGATGTTGAATTGACTACTGAACAAGTTGAATCTATTGCCAATCTCAAATATTCGATCTACAAGATTCAAAAGTACAACAATGAAACTGCCAAACGAATTGACGAACTGGATGTTAGGGTCAGAGAGCTAGTGAAAAATAAACACATGGTGAGGGCTAAATCGGAGCTCAAGATCCAAAAGGCATTAAGTGCCAAGCTTGATCAATCCGTGCAAAGTCTAGAAAATCTAACTATGTTGCTCTACAAAATCGAGGAGAATAACAGTAACATGCTGGTGGTCAAGACTTTGGAGGCCAACTCCAAGATTCTGAAGGAGATGAACACGCAGGTTGGAAACATTGCCGATGTGGTTGATGAGGTTCGGACTGAATGGGAGAAGGTGGATGAACTCAGTGAGCAACTGGGTGGATTATCAGTGGAAGAGGAAGAGGACACTGAAATCGAGAAGGAACTGGAACAGATGGAGAAAGAGGAACGCGAAGTCGAAGAGCTACCGGAGCAGCAAGAAGCAGAAATTCCCGACAATGAAGCAGATTCGGCCCTTTTGGAACGCTTTAACAAACTCAAGTCACCAGTGGAAGAATCCAAACTGGAAGAAAAGATCGAACATACAGAAAATCCATTACCTGCCTAATCTATGCTATCACCACTCCGTTGAGCGGCAAAATGAATTGTCTAAGTTTGATGCCGGCTTCGGCAAACACCCTGGAACTGAGCTCATCCATCGAATAGCTCTGCGAATAAACCACTTCCTGAATGCCACTTTGAACGATCTTGATGGAACACGTGAGACACGGGCACGTGTTACAGTATAGCACGGCCTTGTGACCAATTCTATCTCTTCCTGCCTCCAGAATTGCGTTCTCTTCAGCATGTAAGCACAGACAGGTTGCCAATGCGACTCCACTGGAATCTCCAGAGTTACATCTAGGACATCCACCTCGGTTGCAATTAGAGAAATTACGAGGAGTTCCGTTGTAACCTGTGGCAATGATTCTATTTTCTCTCACCAAAACGCAACCCACCCGTCTTTTCATACAATTGGACCTCAGTGCTGCCAAATCTGCCAATCTCATGAAATACGCGTCCCAAGACGGACGTAACCGTTCTTGGTCCAGCAAATTGAGTTCTCGCAGTTTTTGATGGAACTCTTCGATTGTCTGTGTGTTATTGATTATCCTGATTTCAGATTTATCCAAAATACGCAACATTTCTCCATCTTGACCGAACTTGTACTCATCAGACTTGAGAGCAAACTGTTCAAGACTGGCGTCCGGGAACATTTTTTTATGCCTTGCAAACCTCACTGTCAATGATGAATCGGTCGCCAGATGCAGGAAGAACGGCCGTTTTAACAATGCTTGAAGAAATTGTGTACTTGTGATGCATGTGAGAACGAAATTTTCGAGCCAATTCTTGGTCACATAGTTGATCAGCTCAGACTCTGATTCAAACTCCATGAACGAGTCTATACCTTTTTCAGCAGCAGATCCTTTCACGCTCACGTACTTGAATGCGTATTCCTGTACGAGAAAGCTGGTGACCTCTGATTTACCTGAAAACAGCGTACCCGTTATACCTATCAGCATTTAATTTTTAATTTGAAATATTTTCTGCGATTTATTATTGTTTATGTTGGACGATTTGGTGCTAAGTCGATGTCATGGAGCGTCTGGCGATGTTATTGATTGGTCCAATGATGGATATTTGGTTCTAGCCTTTCGCAAAGAATTGTTCATCTTAAGACCAAAACAAGCTCAGGATCCCACAGAGCTTTCGGACGTGTTTAATCTCATCAGATTAGGAGGTTCGGTCTCTGAATTGCCCAATGCCCTTGCTGAGGTTGTTTGTATTGATGAGCAGATATGTGTTGGTCAAGTCCAGGATTCTACGGTCACTAGTGTGGTAGAAGCACGCTGGTCTACGTCTGGAGTCGCGCAAAATAGACAATGTCTCTTAAGTATCGTTACTGATACTGGAAACGCGTTTATTTTGAGCAATGATGGTCATAACAATTGGACAGTGAGATTGAACATAATCGACACGTTACTGGAGCTAGAACAGATAGATTTGAACCATATTATCAAATATCATCAATTGCAACAGCTCAGAATCAAATCCATAGGATGGTTTAAACAGTTACCAGTTTTCAAGCTATCATCTCCGATATGGCCTTTGAAAACCAACTCCTGTTTCGTTCTTTGCACAGAAAGTAATATTGCTTGGGTATATCGCATAGATACAAGTTTAGAGCGAGTCTTGAAAATTGAGCTACCACCTTTGTCCAAAATACGGAAATGCAAGGTGTCTGAATGGATAGTTCAAAACGAAACCGCAGAAGCTTACCTATTGTTTGAGCTTGTCACTAACGAGCTGATCGCTCAAAAAATATGTCTCGTCGACGATTTGGTCCTTGGTAAGCAGTTCACAATTATCCCTGCCTCGCGCAATCTAGTATCTCAGTTTGACTTATTTACAACAGATAACCATATATATTGTGCAGCAACATCGAGGTCGTTGACATGCACTCAACTGGATTCTGGTGCTATGCTATCAGCTGCTCTTGGTTCTATTGTTTCTGTTACGTCAATAGTTCAATCTGGAACAACAGATGACCACCAGATAATTCTATCTGATGCACAGAGCAATATAGCATTCGCAAACCTGAACTGGTCCAGAACCTCCATCACAATCCAGGAATTTGATTATCGGATATCAATCAGTCACAGTCATCCATTGGCAGATAGGTTGAACTGTCTCAACAAGATACGCTCTTTCCGCTTGATTTCTATCGCTTACAACCCCACACGCAATTTCATTGCGTTTATTCACTCGCCCCGACCATCAACCACCTTAGATTCACGGAATATTTCACTTAAAGAGGACTACTCTCTTGCAATTGCGTGTGTTAATCCTCTCCAAACTTTCGGATTGTCATACATTGATCATAGTCCGTCTTATGTCCAGCAACTCTGCGCTCTGGGTGTTAAGTCACCCACTCTTCCAATAGCTCCAACTAAGAGCTGCTCGTTTTCAAAGTCTCTTTCAGTTGCACTCTCTGAATTCTACCTTTCCAAAGACACACAACAATTACGCCTAGCCAATACCTTTGAACCGCGCTCTCAAAACCAAAAATTATTGAAAATGCTTGCACAAATAGTTGTCGACCACATCCAAACGAATCATCCAACCTTAGACGACTGCGACAGACTCTTGTATAATAATTACCTACAATTACTTGGCCGAGCTCCATTGAGCTCTGATTCTGTTAGGCTGCAAATACCAGGACTCAATGCGACGGAATCGTTCGCATTGAACTCAGAATTTGATCCGGTCGCTATTTACTCAGAGCAGAACCATTCATGGCTCCGTTGCTCAGCCACATTACTCCCACTCTTTACCACAAAAATGAAAAAATGTGGAACCTGCAACGCTAAAGTGGTTTCCCCTGCAACGCCGTTGCTAGGATCGCTTAGTTTGGAAATTATGCAAAACCTTCAACTGTGTATGTTTTGCGGAGATAGATGGATAACTAAATAGATTACGTGAACAGTTTCATCGCAAGCGAATCAGTCTGCCATAGTTAGGTTTGTAATATAGATATCTGTAACTGCAATTTCTTTTCTTAAGCAGAGTAGGCAGTGCAAAATCTACTATTTAACTATATCTGTAATTTTTTAAGCATAATTTCATATGCCATCGCCGGTATTTATTTCTCATCCTCCGCCAGGATTCTCTTTCCTGTCCATCCTTCGAGGAATCCAGCTCTCTGTGATTGGTTCATATAGAGCATTCATTAATCCCAATTTATTGAACAACAAATTCTATTCCAAGGTGATTGATATAGTGAAATGGTCTATCATCTTGCATGTGATAATCAATATTCCTTTGATCGTTACAACCCTCGTTCTCAGGTTTTTGGGATTGTTCTTGTTGTCTTCAGAAACAGTGACTGGACTTCTTGACAAATTGTACTTCTTCCAAGTTCATCTATTGAATATAAATCCGTTTCTGATTATGTCCTTTAGGTTCTTTACCAACGAGCTCGATGAAATTTACTTTGAGTCTCTAAACTTTGCAGATCAAGTCTACGCTCAAAAACACCCCAATGAACCTAAAGTCTACGCTACAAACCTTAAAGAATGCGAAAAACTCAAAGCCTCCTACGTATCAGATGATAGACCAACTACTCCGTCATATGTTGCACAGAAAGTCAACCAATTAAAAACACAGCTGGTCAAGTTCAAATGGATTCCAGAAGCCAGAAATCTGGCAGGATTTACAGAATTTGCAACAACCTATTTGTACAATACAGCTCGATCCATCTTGTTTTTTGTGCTGGCCAAAACCCCATACGTGGGAAGCTTGGTGTTCCCCGTGGTGACCTTTCAAAACCTTAACAAGTCCATCGGTACCTTTTATTCATTACTTATATTCTTTGTGACGTTCCTGCTACCAGAAAACTATTCGTTGTTCATGCTGAACACCATATTCGGATCCAAACAACTCATGTCAACGTTACTCAAACCATATTTTAAGTGTTTGCCTTTAAACGCAGCACAGAAAGAAACATGGTACCTCTCTAGAATTGGATGTCTCTATGGATTCAGTCTAGTGTTTTACTTGATGCTTCGCTTGCCAATAGTCGGATTGGTCTCTTTTGGAATAGCAGAAGCAGCAACGGCCCATTTGACGACTAAGATAACAGATCCTGCTCCTTCCTCCAATTTCAAAGAACTTGAAACGTGGGTCAACGATCAATGCAATTGGAACAAGGAATATTATGAGGAAATCAATGACATCATGGGGGATATGGAACCAAACATTCCAGGAGCTTTTAAAGAACGCGCAGAATAATACATTTAACTTTCATCCTGTTGTAGTCTTCTCACCATTTCCGGACTGTTATGCGAATTAGCAAACTGGGACACTTGGTAGCCTTTTCCACCAAACATGCTAAGAAGTAGAGGAAGAAGAACTAGAGAGTGCAAGGATGCAGTCACTATCAACCCAAACCACATTCTGAAATAGTAGATTTGAAAGATTTTCGACCTGGTGAATCCCAGGACCGTGATTCCTATGAGTTTTGTTAACGTGATACCACTGAGCGTAGATCCTCCAATGAAAATAAGAGAGTTATAAGCCCTCGACCGGGAATCCACTTTGACATCGTTGTCGCTGTAATTGAACGCTTTGATTAAATGAATGGAAAATTCCACGGAAAGTCCTAAGCAAATCAGAATATTCACCAATGAAACAGCATTTAAAGAAATTCCCCATAATGACATCACGCCTCCAATTGTGACCAAAATCGAAACCACATTGACCACCAAAATGAGAGAATTAATTAGTGATCCGAGCATGAGCGAACTAGCGACGTAAATGAGAATCAATGCGGAAACCAATAATCTAAATGTCATGGAAGTAATTGTTTCATATTGAGTGAAGAAAATGTAGAATGGCGAGTATGCGAATACATCCAATTCCAAATATGATTTGATCTCCTTCACCACCCTCAAAGAATTATGATAAGCGGAAATAAAATCCTGTTGGGATCTCAAAGGAGCATGCGAAGTTCTGAAAACAGATCTTGTTATTTGTCCGTCTTCATCTTGTAAGATAGAACTGGAATATGGAGCTTTTCCTCCTAAAGGACATGGGTCGGAAGGCGAATCGATCCATTGGTTGAAGTATTTGGTAAACGTTTCGTTTTCTGGAAATCCCTCCATCTTGAAGTTCCATAATTTATCTTCATAGCAAACCATGCATTGTCTTGAGGGCTGATGAGGATTACAGAACTCCGATTCATTGGACCGTTTAAGACGGCAACAGTCTGTGAGATCAGGGTTCAGCCACAGGAGGAAATCATCAATCCAGCTGGAAACAGGCTCACTAATGGTACTGATTTCCTCAAGTTTAGATTCCTGTTCCATAATATTGACCAGTGAGAATTCATCACACGTGGTGAATCGGCCACACAATTTTTGCTGGTTTTCCAATTTTGTCACATCTAAGGACGAAACCACCATATAGACTGGGGGTCCAACTTCCAAATAATCATAAACTGCATTGAAATAGTCAATCAAGTAGGAATCAGAAGGTATGGCAATTCTTTGATCAAATCCCAATTCAATACCCGGGAGAAGTGCCAAAGAGATCCCAAACACAAGTCCAAAGATTCCAAAACACCATTTAACCACACTCCTTTTAAAAAGAAATGGAGCATAGTAATTGTTCACGAACTTGTTGAATATATTGTCGTTCGAATAATCCAATAATTGTGATAGCCCTTCATGATTATCTGGGGTGTCTTCAGGGAGGGTTACAGGCTGGAAGCTGCCGTCCAACTTGATAAAAGGCAAACAATCAAGTCTTAAGTCTTCAATCCGTTTCTGGTCGAGTGCTAATACAGAAACAAATGCTGTCAATTGCAAAGCTGAATTAAAAACCACTGCCAATGCACAGTACAAGGCAAAATTCTTCACAGCTGGCATTCCAACAGAACTTGCCATAGAAAAACAAATAAACTGGCATGTTGTGCTGAGAAGAATACTTGGACCAATCTTGGCCATTGTTTTTGAGATACGCATGTGGATTTGGTCGTTGTTGAAGTTCAGATGGTTACAATTGTTTAACTCGTTGGAAATCAAGAAAATGTTATCCACACCAATGGCTAGGACCAGAAATGGAATCACTTCCGCAATAATTAGAGTAGATTTGACTTGGAACAAGCTCCAAAATCCAGCAGCAGCAAGCACGGAGAGAAGTACTATAAAAATCCCCACTAACCCAAGCCCAAAGCGGGTGTTGACTAGAAACACCAGCGGGGAACTTGAATTGAGAGTGAACCTGCTTCTCTGTGCACCACTTCCAAGAGCAATGGAGGCATATGCAAACATAACGAGATATGAGATCACAACAATCCTGATATCACTATTCGTGGATTTGTTGAGTTCCTTTTCTAGTGAGATCTCGGTACTGAAGCTAATATCAAGTCCCATACTTGATGCTTCGTCCGTGAGGTTCAACAAGTATGATTCCAATTTTGTCTCCCATGCAAACGAATTCTGAACTTGAATACTTTTTGGATCATTATCATTATTCACTAAGAATGTGACAACTATGGCTTTAGACGATGTAACAGAATTATTGAATCCTCCGAAAACAAGTTGTGGTTTCAAAGGCTGACCAAAAGATGGAAGACAATTGACAGGTGAGGTAGCACAACTCTCAATTTGAGATTGCCAGGATTCTTCAAGAAGTTGGTTTATATCACCGTAAAAGTATTGAGTAAAAGACTCCAGGATACAGGTCTCACCCATTGGTTTGAAACAGATATCTTCATAGGAGATAGTTGAGTTTTCTATCGTAGCTTCCATCGCGAGTATCTCATTTTCCTTTTCAAACCACCATCTTATTGTCGAATAATCCTGCAGAACCGAATCTCCAGTTTTGTTGGATATAAACACCTGTTGAGTTCTGTAGAATGGACCAAAGCTTTCGTCAAATGTTTTTCTCTCGAGATATGAGTCAGAGGATGAACTGACCCAAAGATTAACAGGGTTTGTCTCCAGTTCAATAAAAAACATGAATGAGGTCAGAATGAGGCACAATCCAACGGATATTCCAATAACAGTCCGTGGATGCTGTGCACACCGCAGCCCTAACTTTGCAAATCGCTGCTCCAAGAAATTATTGAGAACATAGGAATCCTTGGCTATATATTGCTCAAAGTTGTTGAATTGATCATCTGTGTCTTCCAGAAACTCCTGCTCGGATGCTGAAAACGTTGGAGAATCCAAGTTGTCCAAAAACAAGAATTGTGATCGTCTTCTGCGGATTGAATACAGATAAGCTCCCGCGTATAGAGCGATTCCTAGCGAGTAGAAGATAATCACTGTGAAAGAGAAACAGGGCAATAACCCAACCTTGCATGCCTTTGTATTCTTAAGTTCAGGTAACTCCGGACATGCTCCTGGACAATCTGCACATGCACAACGGAATTTTTCGTCATCGTCATCACACGAATGAAATGGTAGGGACAATCGTGAAGAATTAGTGTTATTATCTGTTATGAAATTGATTTGGAATGGAGACCCTCCAAGCATTGGCTTCTCATCTCCCAGGAACTTCAGGAACTGTTGGTAGTTTTTTGCGCCGCCTCCAATCAGATCCATCGCGTAGCCATTGGTTGCTCCAAACTTGATATTTTTGCAAGAATCGAAGAACTGAGATGCCATATCGGCATCTGCTTCAACATTGACCTCAGCAACAATAGGGTTACCTGTCAAAGAGGTCCCAATTTTGGTGACGTTAACAAAAGTTGATTGGTCTGGTGAGCAAGTAAAGTGGCAAAAGAGTTGAAAGAAGTTATCTCTACACGCAGGACATGAACTTATCAGAGGTTCAGCCTTGTGTAATTGTGATTGTAACGTAGTTAGTTGTTGTGCATCACAACAAACATATTGTTGCTCTGTCCACGATTCGCCGCAAACTGAAACCAAAAGAGAGTGGTCTTCTAGAGACAGTTTGCGCGCAGGATTATTGTCTGGACCTGGAAGATCTCCTCCAAATAAGGACTTCTTTCCGCCAGAACCGTACATGGAACATGTGCCTGCTGATTGCAAGGCCTGTGAGACCGCAAAAAGAAGGAATATCACAAGCATAAAAAATATATTTGATGCAAATTACAATTAAAGAATACCTAAGGTAACTAAGGGGCTTTTAAATTGGTATTCATGGTAATAATTCCAGTTGTCCTGGTGAAGAAAGAAAATATAGTGCCAAATTGCTCTACTAAAACAGAGGAATTTAAAACTCGTTTTTTTCGTGACATATTCGGGTGTGAGGAATTGTTCCCCACAAAACCTGATGATATAGAATGATTAATGAATAAGTCACGCTCGTAGGCATTATATAGCCCATATGAAAGAAGTCCAGTTTTAATTGAAAAGTTCTCTATATTTTCATTTTCACATGCTGGCTACTCCCTATAAATACCCCACGTCAAAGTCTTTTTTCTCAATGCTGAAGTCATTTAGAATGCCCGTTAGATTAAGTTCCACGTCATCTAAGGGGTCTTTATACAAGTATCAATACCAACTTCCGTCTCTACCTGTCCCACCTCTAGCTGAAACCCTTAAGAAATATAAGGAGTCGATCCGCCCATATCTTTCAGATGGGGCCGGTGATTCAGAATACATACGGAGTTGTGAAGTGATTGATGACTTTGGCAAAACACAAGGACCAGAGTTACAGAAGAAGCTCGAGAAGCTTGCGGCAAATAAACGGAACTGGCTCTCTCATTGGTGGGATAATTATGCTTATCTTGGATACAGGGATCCTGTTGTTCCCTTTGTATCCTATTTTTTCCATCACAAGGAGCTGAACTCGGTTATTGGCAAAGATCAACTAACAAA
Organism: Ogataea allantospora; assembly: GCA_030572655.1. Classification (NCBI taxonomy): domain Eukaryota; kingdom Fungi; phylum Ascomycota; class Pichiomycetes; order Pichiales; family Pichiaceae; genus Ogataea; species Ogataea allantospora. Next base: position 100,643 of record JAJMAM010000005.1, read on the forward strand.
GGCAACTTGCTTATCAATAAAGGTTCTTGAGTTTATGGATAAAGTCGAAAATGAGACTTTGGAGCCAGAACTGATTAAAAATAACCCTTTTTGTATGGAGGGATTCAGATGGATGTTCAACAATAGTCGAGTGCCTCAGTCAAAAGAAGATACTAATCTCAAGTTCGACCCGGCAGAGAACAGATACATGATTGTGATTTCAAAAAACAGGTTTTACAAAGTTTACCATGGGGATAGCAAAGGCAGAATCTCCGCAGCAGAATTGTATTCACAATTGAATGCGATCAAAACTCATTCAGAGATCTCTCCTGAGGTCAAAAATCCCGTGGGTATTCTTACAGCCTCTTCCAGGGATACATGGGCAGAGAACTACGAAGAACTTGCTAAAAATCCGGTGAATAGGAAGGCTTTGCTCGATATACAAGCTTCCTCTTTTGTGCTCTGTCTTGATGATGAATGTCCGGTCACCATGGAGGAAAAGTCACGTAATGCTTGGCACGGAAATGGAACCAACAGATGGTACGACAAGCCGATTCAGATGATTGTTGCTGCCAACGGAAGCTCTGGTTTTCTAGGAGAACATTCCAAAATGGATGGAACGACAACTCTGAGATTGAACGACTGGGTGATGAAAGAGCTACCTGAGATGGAGTTGGACACAGTGTACCCCAAGTCACTTCCACACATGATAGAAGAACTCAAATTCTCTATATCGGAAAAGTCTCAGATAGCAATTAAAGAGGCTACTGAATTCTTTAATGACAAGGTGAACTCGCTTGAGATGAAAGTTTGGCAATTCCATGGTCTTGGAAAGTCTGATATCAAGCTATTTAAGATGTCTCCAGATGCGTTTGTGCAAATGCTTATTCAACTTGCATATTACAAATACACAGGGACTGTGAAACCAACGTACGAATCTTCCTCAACCAGAATGTATTATGGTGGTCGTACAGAAACGTGTCGTTCTGTTTCCTTCAAGTCTCTAAATTTTGTTAAAACGTGGGAGGATTCCACAGCGTCAGATGAGAAACGTATTGAATCTTTGAGAGATGCGGCAGCAGGCCATGTCAAGTATATCTCCGAGGCATCAAATGGATATGGAGTAGATAGACATCTATTTGGGTTGTCACAAATGTGCGAGGGCCCAAAGCATGCTATCTTCACTGATCCCATCTACTCTTATTCGTCACACTGGTTCCTATCAACCTCTCAATTGAGTTCAGAGCAGCTTGTTGGATGGGGATTTGCACCTGTCGTTCCTGAAGGACTTGGACTTGGATATATGATCAACAACTCATGGATTCATGTGAATGTTTCGGTGTTCAAGAACAACCCAATGGGACTAAAAGCAGACGAAATGGCGTACTATTTGGACCTTGCTGCGCGCGAGATGAAAGAGGCCCTTTCAAAAGAGAGTGTCAGATCAAAGCTCTAGGTGCCAAGTATCTCATAAACAAAAACAAAATCTCCGGCTTTTCCTTGCCATCCTCTATTTCCACTAGAGCTGACCATGAATCTACATGTTGGATCCACATAGAGATCACTCAAAATCCCACCATTGTGTCCTGGAATGATCATGAACGGGATTTTTTTCCTCCTTTTAGGGGATTCCTCGGTAGATGTTTGGACCCCCGATGAGAGCCTTAGATCGTATAGTCGAATATTATCTTGACATCCACAAAGCAGGTAATCATCATTGGGCAGAGTTCTAACAACACTAATCGGTCCAGAAGCCAAAGGAAATCGAAGCTGTTGTTTTGCACTATTTGGTCGACGAATATCAAATTCTTCAACCATTGCATTTCTACGTCCAACATAAACGGAATTTCCATCATTCGACCAAACCGCAGACATACACCAAGGTGTTGATGATTGGTTGAGACCTATCGATGCCACTTGATTGGATTCTTTAGGTAGTCTGGAATCCCAAACATTGATAACACCGTTGACTGCCGATGTTAAAAAGACATCATCAGAACGTATGAGTTCCTTATATCTTCCAGATTGTTTGGAATCCTCTTGGACTTTTGTCAGATCTTGTTTGAAAGGATTCTTTTCCTCCTCTTCTTGAGATTGTGGTTTTTTACCTTCGTCCTCGTCATCACCAAAAAGTGAATCCATATCATCGTCTTGGTTTTGGACTGGTAGATCTGTACCTCCAACAGGACGATACTCTAGGCTGGAAATCTGACCTGTTGATTTGGTGAACAAATTGATAGGTTTTCCCGTATTGAGGTCCCATTCAATCACTTTCATATCCCAAGAACCACTGAGAAAACGCCTTTCGTCATTGTTAAGACGCAGACACGAAACCGTGTCATTATGACAATTATCGGCTTTTCCATTTTTGAAATAATACTGAATGGAGCCTTCACTTGCCCTCACGGATTGAAGACTGATTCCACCCGACTGGAGACCACTCAGAAGCCAATGAGAGTCTGACTGAACAGCGATGGAATAAACTGGTGATGTGCGTGGTTCGAACGTGGTGATCGCAGAGTTTTCGGACTTCTTTGTCTTGGTTTTTGTACCTTTCAATTGTTCTGCAGCTAATTCAGCAAATAAAGCATCCTTGTAGTACGGTTGTTCATTCTCCCAATATGAACATAGTAATCCTCCATATGCAATGGAATCGACCAATTGATGTTTTTGCGCAGAAGTCAGCGGCATCTGGCCTTCTAGAGATGCGAAAAGGTCATATTTTCTGATGAATCCGTCGTCTCCTCCGGTGAATAGATATCGAGGACCTTTAGATACCGTGATAGAATACACAGGAGATGAATATGGTATGGCTACTGTTGGAAGGACTTCCACAACATTCAGACGTCTGGCCCGTTCAATGAGTGATTGTCGAACACTGATAGTGGATTTGGTTTTATTACTAACAGGAGCTGCCCCTGAAGTTGGTGCTGGATCGTCCACGTCCATCTCACCATCGCCATCTTCTTCTTCATCTTCTTCATCTTCGTCATCTTCCTCGTCATTATCATCTTGGTCATCTTCCTCCTCCGGTTGTTCAGTGCCCACAGATTCTTCGACTTCTTCATCTTCTTCATCTTCTTCCTCATTCAGGTCAATTTCCTCGTCAAAAATATCATTGGAGTTCATGATGGAAAATAAATATTTCACAATCTAATAATTTCTTAAATAAATGTCGATTTATACGGAAAATCTCTGCTACACTTTTCCATCTAATAAAGTTGGATTGTTTGACGTCAATCTTGACATCAAGCCTGGGTCTCGAGTTCTACTGGTGGGACCTAATGGTGCTGGAAAGTCCACTTTATTAAGAGTTCTTGCTGGGCAAAAGCTTATCAAGAAGGGTAGATTGTTACTAAATGGCACCAATCCCTTTGAATTGGCTTCTAGAACCTCTTGTGGAGTTATAACGTATTTAGGTACTGAATGGGCATCGAATGAGATTACCAAAAGAGATATTCCCGTGACAATATTGATTGATTCGGTCGGTGGAGAAGAATACTCGGAAAGAAGAGATGCATTAATCAACTTATTGGACATAGATATTACCTGGAGAATGAACCAATGTTCGGACGGAGAACGTCGGAGAGTCCAACTTTGTATGGGATTATTGAAACCCTGGGATTTACTACTTCTTGATGAGGTAACGGTGGATTTGGACGTGTTGGTTCGGTCTCGTCTACTGGAATTTCTACGTCAAGAAACTTGCAATAGAAAAGCTACCATAGTGTATGCCACACATATTTTCGACGGGCTCGGGAATTGGCCTACTGAGATTGTCCATTTTCGCGGGGGGTGCATTGTTGGTACGCATTCGATTGAATCTGTGAAATATTTGGATGCAGACCAACCAGTTGTGGAGATTGATTCTGGAGTCACCATTTCCAAGTCCAACTCTGTCTATCCGTTAGCATTACATTGGTTATCCACCGATTTGAATTTGAGAGGCGAAAGAACAGAAGATAATACCCGTCCCAAGTATTCTGATCTAGCCAAGATCAAGAGCGACCAATATTACGATGATAAGGATAGAGTTACGGGCTACTTCAAAACCACTAGACAGATTTAGTGGTGCACGACGGAATTAGATATTTTAAAAAAATTATAGGGGTTATAAAAGAATTTGTAGTTTGAATCTAGAATCATGGGAGAGTTTGTTTCCGACAAGACTAGAAGTCGGGCGATAGCTGGACTCGACTCACTACTTTCAAAACATCTTCCGGGTGTAAAGATGACTAAAGAGACTCGCAAGGGAGCAGCAGTGATCGCACAGGCCAAAGAGAGACTAGCCGTTATTGAGACGAATCGGCACATTATGATGCGTAATAAGGCTAAGACCATTAAGAAATCCAATCAGGAAGCCCGAAAGGCACAAAAACTCGCAGCTAGAGTTACAAAATTAGCCAAATTGGAAACTGGAGATCGAACAGAGTTGGAAAGTGCTTTGGCCGAGAACTTGCAAAACATAGATTCCTGGAGATCTGAATACTCTAAAGAAATGCGCGAACTACAGAGAAATATCACCAAAATGACCAGTGTTGAAAGTACAAGACGTAAGAAGGTCAGGAAGAGCAAAATCCAAAAGGATCAGTTTCAAGCCAAGGTCAAGAAAGGTCAAATTTCTGTGCCTGGTTTGACCCCAGGTCTTGCTCCTGTTGGAGAAAGTGACAGTGAAGAAGAGGTGGATGTGGACGCTGTCGACATTGCTGATGATTATGATGAATATAACTAATAGGGTCTCCGTTTCAATGCTATATACAGTAACTAATTCGTTATTTTTTGGAATCCTTTTCTATTGGAATTCCTCCGTTCTCAAAGGGAGCTTCTTTGCGGGCTTCTTCTAGCATCGGCTTAATTCCTTGTTTTTTCAAGTGCAAATCGATACATTCTTTATAATCATCCCATAGATCCTCACATTCGTTATAAACACTCTTGCCCTTAAGAAACTTTTCCGTATACCAGTAGTTGAAGCAGGCGTCGTACTTTTGTTTGAGCTCAGTGCACTCTGGAGCAAACGAGGTGGACATTATATTACCCATTGTAAAGAAATTAAAAACGACTCGGATGGAAAAAAACGACTCAGGACGGGTCTGAAAAACTGTAATTTAAAAAAACATATCACAACGCGTTACCATGTCACGAAGATCTTTTTATTTCTCGTCTTCGTCTTCGACACGGTCGCAGGAGTTGGAACAGCTCGGCAAGATTGAGCAAGAAATAACTCTCACGTTACAAGAAATCGATAAAAATCTGAGTCAGGCCAATAGTGTAATCAATGAGAGTGTAATACCAAAACTATCCAATTTCCGTGTCAAGAGCAGCAAGATCTGGAAAAACGTGGAGTTTTGGAAGACGTTTTTTGAAAATAGTGCAAATGTCGAGATCACAACCGAGGAGATCGAACAGACAGAGGCTGACGATGGCCAACCAGAAGGAATCGAACAAACTTTGGCTGCTACCGACAATTCACAATACAACGAAATCAACCAACGTTACAAGGAGAACGTTGAAAACGAAACTAATGAAACCTCTACAACTGCAACAGATACGGTGTCGTTATGGAAAGAAGGAGCGCGCAAAAGATTGGCAAGCTCGACGCCCAATCGTAAGGCTGGGCACGAGAGTGAGAGCACCAATCTATTACCTGCTGTGCAGTTAAGATCGGACGATATTGAACGCGAAGAGGCTGCGAATGCAGACGGACCCTCGCATGTTCCAGATGAGCTCACTACCAGTAATATTTTCGATGCCTCAACAGTGCAGCTTCCAAAGACCCAATGGAAGCTCACCAAGAGTCCGCAAAAAAAGGTTTCGAGTCCGGTGCGCAAGAAGCAGAAATCGATAGCTACTCAATATGATTCGTCGCCAATTGAAGAACCTCCAGTGTTGAAATCTGCAATATATCTTTCTCCAGTGCGAAGAAGAACAAAAAGTCCATCCAAAGACACTGATCAAGAACAACGGTTTCCCAAGTCTCCTAAATATGGTGCGGGTGGGAAACTGCTTCGGTCGACTCATGGAACAGAAATTGCACTCAACTATGCTCGTTCAGAATTGGCATCCACCACAGCAGACTTTTCATACCAAACAGCTCCATTACCAGGCGTAAGCGGAGCCAATAAGGACTACGAAATGAGCTCGTCGCTTTTGAACAATGAGTCCACAACGATGGATGAGGCTCCTCGCTTGCAATCTCAATTGCCAGAAAAAACACCCGACATCGCATCGTCACCTCTTAAAGACCCTGACAACCCGTTTGTGGAGTAGTGTATATAACATGACATCTGCACAGCCGTAATTTAAAATTATGCTCTCGTTTCAGGCCGCGAAAATTTCGGATCAGTAAATAAACATGGCTGACTACCTGGAGGAAGCAGAGTAAGAAGATTCCAACACTATTAGCTTTCAAATCCCGATTAAGTTTGCCTACTGGTGAGCCCTTTTACAAGCAATCAAGAGTTCGCGGTTTCAAACGCTGTCCACTCATATCTTTTTGATTGGTCAGACCGATCCGAAATGGCCGGCCTGTCTTTTCCCTGTATGAAGCCAAATCCTTCAAAATATACATTGCCCAGACTTGTGCTACAGCTCTTTTGCTGTGTGTTTTCAATGCTTCTGCTTCTGGACTTTCTTCAACAACAACAACAACAAAACGATGTCGGGTTAATGGACTCGACCCCCGCAAAATTTAGTTTTCCTAAATTTGAGTCTGATCCTAGTGACCGGTTTCAGCCCTTCAATGGCAAGTCTTTGGCCGTAATCGCGATCATGAATTTAATGTTTACGGCCCTTTTATGTTAATAGCTTTTAATATCACATGAATGAATTGGAATGTGGTGTAAGGATGTGATCTTTTGACATTAGAGATCTGCACTGTAGATAAATTTTTCCTTACTATAATGACTGTTGCCGACTATCAAGAGGTTGTCAAGGCCAAGCATGCCGCCAATCTACAGAAGATTCCAGCAAAGTGGAGACTGGAGTCAATTCCATCTCCAGAAGAACAGCCAGATGTTGAATCTTATATTGAGCCACTTCTTTCTAGCAGAGAAAAGTGGCTCACAAACATATCTGCTTGTGAGTTACTGGCTCTCTTGAAATCCGGTCAAACAACAGCTCTGGAAGTTTGTGAGGCATTCTGTCACCGTTCTGCTCTTGTTCACCAATTGACCAATTGTCTTATCGAAATATTCTATGATAAAGCTATAGATAGAGCAAAGGAGCTGGATGCCTATTTTGCAGAAACTGGCAAGATGGTTGGTCCTTTGCATGGAATTCCCATCTCTTTGAAAGACCAGGTCAATTTGAAAGGCATCACTACTTCTATTGGATATGTTGCTCCTTTGATTTCCAAGGAACTGGAATGTATTGTGAGTCAGAAAAAGCCAGATGAGGAATCGCTCATCGCTCAGATTCTGTACGATGCAGGTGCCGTTTTCTACGTCAAGACTACAGTTCCAATGGCAATGTACGGAAGTGAGACCTCATCTAATTTGTGTGTTACTAGAAACTCGTTGGATCGCCGGATGGCCCCTGGTGGTTCGAGTGGTGGAGAGGGAGCACTTCTTGCTGGTAAAGGCTCTGTGATTGGTCTTGGTACTGACATTGGCGGATCCATTCGTGGTCCATCAGCAATGTGTGGTTTATTTGGATTGAGAGGAGCCACAGGAAGATTCCCATATCTTGGAGTTTCCAATTCGTATCCAAATCAAATCTGTGTTCCGTCAGTCATTGGTCCCATGTGTCGGTATTTGGAAGATATGGAGCTCGTTTGCAAAATTATCATGGATACTGAACCGTGGCTCACTGACGCGAGAACTCTCCCTATTCCATGGAGAGATGTTAAAGTTGATGAGTTCAATGTTGGGTTCCTACACTGGGATAGACAGGTCATGCCACATCCTCCAATTCAAAGAGCCATGAAAGATCTTGAATCAACTTTGAAAAAGGCGGGAGTTGATTGTATGGAACTCGAACCTCCAGTGAATCATGCAGAAGTTGCTGCATTTCTGGTGAAACTCTACACCTGTGACAATTTCAAAGAGCTCCAAGACTTTTCTGCTTTGGGAGGAGAACCTTTGACCGACTTAGCCAAACGGATGTTCCCACTAGATGGTCATGTTATAGATGTTATTGAGTTCTTCCAACTGGCTCGTCAAAAATACGAATTCCAACAGGCTTATGACAATTATTGGAATTCTACTGCTAAAGAGACCAAAAACGGTAAGCCAATTGATTGCATTATTTTACCTGGCTGGGTTTCTACCTCGTGGAAATTAGGAGACAACATGAAGGTGGCCAATGCTTATACCCGTGCGTTGAACGTTTTGGACTATTCCGTGGTCACCGTCCCTATCTCAACTGTGAAAGAAACCGATGAACCATACGAACGGACTGATTTTGTATCCGAAGCCGATCGTACCTGCTGGGAATATTACGATAAAGAATTCTACAAGGGAATGCCAATTGTAATTCAACTTGTTTGCCGCAGGTACGAAGAAGAAAAGTGTATTGCACTGGCCAAAAAACTGCTTTCGTTGATTTAAAATACAAAACCTATAATTATTTGCTACCATAGCGGTTTATCATCATTTCGTAACATGTTGCTTTCTCTTCAAGAGGGTTTCCTCGGTTCCATACTCTCTGAAGTCTTTATCTCCCTCAAGAGCATTACGAATCTCATCCATATTTTTGGTTTGTTTGGCCCAGTATTTCTTATCCTTCTTGGACGACTTGTTGAAAAGCTCCTTGTCGGGCTTTCTATAAGAACCTCCCAATCTATCCCATAAAGTTGTGAACTGGCCATAATTGTAATTGAAATACATGTGGTGGATGGTATGACATGCTGCTCCGTTAACAACAGGATCATCCGACATATATTCTCCATCGTGGATCATAACAGTCCAGAAATTCACAAAGGTGAACAGAAGAAGATATGACACCTTATGCAAAGGGAACAGGAAAGGATACCAATGATAAGGTAAAGATTGAGCATATCCATCTACCGGATGGAAAGCATGGGAAGCAAATGGAGTGCACACAATCCATTTATGATGAGGCTTATGAAGCACCTTATACACCGATGGCCAGTGCAACCATCTATGAATAAAATAAATTCCGCAATCAGTGAACATGATAAAACATGGGATTTGATACAGCAAAGCCCACCAGCCTCCAGTGCTTTCGTCGATATCGTAGTACAATCTAGAATGTCCGTGAAGCTCTAAGAGGAACCATGGCACAGTCAACATGACCATGACTGGAATAGAAGTAGTGGCTTGATAGATTTCTAGCGACATTTGGTTTTTGAGGTATCTGGGATGGTTGAAATTGGTTTTGTCATAGACAAAGTGGTAGGATGCCGCAGCAGTTAGAAAATACAATAGCCATCCGAAAATTGACATGATGAAAAACAAAGAAATGGATTGTCTGACGATACTAGATCTTCCCAATAGAGACATATGAGCATATGGACTTTCGTCGAAGAAATAGTAGTTGTTGTTCACACCATAAATCTCGTCGTTATGTTTGAAAATATGAGGTAGATTTGCAGCCTCGGAATAAGCGAATGCGGCCTGTGTGCTGTTGTTGATGATACCAGCAAGATTCTCAAGAACTTGAGGAGTTTCCGGCATGTATCTGGCCAGCGAACTTGGCAACAGAGTAGCAAATGCCTTGTCGAACACAAAAGTGTCACAGATCTCTAGCACGATATCCATGTGGACGTAGCGGACGAATCAATCTCGACAGAAATTTGAAAAAAGAATACCACAGTACTTTGAATCACACCAAAAAAGCACAACCAACTGATCTAGAGACTCAAAGGAGAAATCCGCAGTGTTATATGAGGTGACTCGAAAGTAAATAGTACGATTTTATTTTTTTAATTACTTTTATGTACTGTCTCTCGTTTAGATCGTTTACTGCCGATCCGAGAAAAGAAAAACACTTGTACGAGATTTTCTGGCTGTGAAGGGGGGTGTTGTATTAGCTCAGCAAATACCTGAGATTTTTGCTCCTCCTCTTAAGCATCCTACGAATAGATGAGATTTGAAAGGGAAGTTAATAGCAGACTCTACTTGCAATCATGTCAACCCTTTTTTTATGTATTCTCGGCGAATTACGAGTTTTGTCAATTGGTAATTTGTTTGGAGTCTATTATTGCCCTCCCCTCAAACGCGCGTTCTTTTGACTAAAGAGGGATAGTGAGTGAATACAGGGTGGAATCAAAACTAGTAAGCCTTCCTTAATAGTTTTGATTCCAGCTTAACCTTCTCTTACATCCTCCCGAAGACAAATGAACCTTGGTCTTATGCAATTGCGAGACGAGCGAGCATTGTAAAGATTCGTAATAATTTCTTGTCTCGTTCCATATTCTATTCGGAGAAAACCGCCGGGAAATTGGTAGCCAAGTGTTAATTATTAGTATATATTCATCGACCGGGGACCCAAGAATGATGTCTAACTAAGATGTTGGGTCGACTCGGTAACTTGTTATTACATAAATTCCCCGTTTGTTAAGCTCTATTTGTTATCAAGTTTTGAAATCTCGTCCTATGAAGAATCTCCGGGCGTATACCCCATCTAGTGTTTTTAAAGTGGGCAAAAAAAATATCGCACGCAAGCTCGTAGGATAATAATATTTAAACCTCTGAATTTCACTTATCTCTTCAATATGTTGAGGCTTGCATCGAGATCGAAGTTATTTCCAAAGTCAGTTGCGCAGTCGTTAACACATGTTAACCTGCGTCAAAAGAGTACCAAAGAAGCAAATACTACTTACAGAGTTAATGATTACTCTCATTTCCCAGAAGACTCTGCAGATGCTACTGCTACGATCTTGAGCGAAGCAATGGATTTCCAAAAACGTATTATGGACAGTAAAAACAGAGTTACTTGGTGGGAACTGATTAACAAACAGAAAGAAAGACTGGAAGAAGGAAAAGACAACGATTCGTTCACTCTTGATGATGTCAAGACCACAGATGTTACTGAAAAGACCAGAGCTGATGGATTTTCGTATCTTGTTCTTCCATTTAAGCAAGACCGCTTTTTAATGGACAACTATTTGAATGTTGCCGGCCGACTGCGGTTCGGAAACTTGTTTCAAGATTGCGACTCTCTGGCTGGTAGAGTTGCCGCCAAACATTGTAAGCCTGCAGAGCCAATGAATGTTACTGCATCCATTGATAGAATATATGTTACACGCAAGATTGACGAGATCCACAAGTATAATTTCCTCATAGTTGGTTATGTCACCTATACTGGTCGATCGTCGATGGAAATTTGTATCAAAGGATATTCATTCGAGCACGATCTTCCCGCCGAAATTACTCCAGAGGTTGTCGATTTATACAAATCTGAATGTTTCTTGTCTGCCAACTTCACTTTCGTGGCCAGAAATCCTGCCACTCATAAGTCTCATGCTGTTAACAAGCTGTTACCATCTACAGAAAAAGAGTGGATTGATTACAAGCGTGCAGAAAGCAGAATTGCAGCAAAGAAGTTACGAGCAAAGTTGGAGTCTCTCGAAAATGTTCCACCTGCGGAACAGGAATCCAAGATGATTCACAATCTTTATACTTCATCTAAAAAGCTAGCATCAGAGCACATCGAGCCAACCAATATTGTGTTCATGAAAAACACCAAGGTCTCTGCTACACAGATCCAGCAACCACAATATAGAAACCGCCACGGTGTGATCTTTGGAGGTTATCTCTTGAGACAAACGTTTGAACTTGCTTACTGTGCGGCGGGAGCTTTTTCCAAGTCGAATCCGAGATTTATTTCGCTCGATAACACGACCTTCAAGGCACCGGTCCCTGTTGGATCCGTTCTGTACATGGATGCAGGAGTTTGTTACACTGAGCATATTCATGAAAAGGATGAGACATCACCATCTTCTGAGAAGATGAGATCTGTTCTGAAAGATTATGATACAAGTGCAAACGAGATGAGTTCTGATGAGCAAGAATACTTTTCCGCTCCTGGAACTTTGATTCAGGTCAAGGTTGAAACTAAGATTCGGACTCTGAGTGACACTAAGTCGACAGAAAGTGGAACCTTTGTGTACTCATTCTTTGTACCTCGTGATGCTAATGGAGAGTTTGATAATCCTGGGTATTGTTCCGTCATTCCTGAGACTTATGCTGAGATGATGGATTATGTTGAAGGACGTCGTCGTGCCTATGACACGGCAGGATACGCCCAGCAATTGAAACTTTCTAGTCGTAACTAGGAGAACTATTTATTCAAATAATATTCATAAGCTTGATTCAAATTAGATTAACGTTATTATACATGTACGCGAAAAGTAAATCACTATTATCCATCACAACATCGAACTGTTGGAAGAGTTTTCTATCACACCTTCAAACGACCGTTCTTCGCGAGGAACGTTCACGGCCTCTGAGCCCTTGCGCTGAACATCAACAAACTTAGCACTTGCTTTGCTCAAAGTAGAGTCGGAATAATCTCGTGAAAATTCCTCGTTTAATGTGTTCAACTCACGCGGCCGATCGGTGGCGTCAATGTATTCGCTCGAAGAAGACTGATCGTAGTTAGTGTAGTTTCCAGAACCAGAAGAAACATACGAAGAATTTCTGTTCATGAACAGGTTTTGCGATTTGCGCCGCATATTTGGATCGTCTGCCACTCTAACAGTCATTAGGTCAGTTGTAGCAACAGTAGCGAGCGAAGTAAGGGAGTCTCTTGGCTTCCACTTGGAAGTTCCATTTCGCCAGGATCTAGTGATTTTTTGCGAACCTGTAGGGATTAACTCATCAGTACTTTGATGGTTCATAGCCTCATTGTATAACGATTGTGACCGCGAGTGGTTGCTGTCAACGTTTGTCAATGAAGATGCATCATCTCTGTGAGCTGCCTCGTCTAGTTTCAAGACATTTAATGCAGAGAGACGCTTGGCATTATCTCCATCAATCCTCAAGGTATCTGATGTACCTTGTGGATTGATGTAAATGGTTCCCTTTTGTTTCTTCTCGTCGTCCTCGTTATTGTCCTTGCTCTTGCGTCTACGCCAGCAGCAACAGAAGATTAATAGAGCCGCAAGAATGGCAGCTAATGGAAGAGCAACTCCCAGTCCAATTGCCAGTTTCTTTTTCGAATCAGAAGATTTCGACTCTGATGAAGAAGTCGAGGTTGGAGAAGCAGCAGAAGAACTACTCGAGTGGGAAGTGCCCGAGCTTTTCGAGGTACTTGAAGATTTGGTGGAGCTAGCAGAACTAGAAGAGCTGCTAGATTTGATTGATCCAACTCCTCTAATGACAAAGTCTCTCTTATCTGATAAACTATTCATCGAGGCATCGAGTTCAACCTCAACCTCATCAAAGTCACCAGGGACAGTACCGACAAACGAATTGTTGGTGTAGTAGTACGACAGCCAGTCAGCATTTGAGAATTCGGCTTGAATATCAGTGTCAGTCAGATTTGAGAAATCATCATCCGATAGAGTGTACTGAAAGAGCTCTCCACGAGTAGCGTTAACATCAGGGAAGTCATCGATAGTGAAAATCTCAGAGTAGATGTCAATCTCAAAGCTTAAGTACACCGAGTTTCCGTAAACATCGGTAACAGTAACGTTTAAGAGCTCATTGTAATCCTGATCAGAAGGGACTGTACCCTCAAGCTTGTAGCTCGAAGAATCAATGCTGGCCCAATCAGGAGCTTCATAGAGGTTGACACTAGAAATGTTCTGGCTGGAAATGCTGTTTCCATCTAGAAGAACATCTTCAAGTGGGATATCAATATCAAATTTGTCTCCGGCCGAAGATTGGACCAAAATGGCAGAGGTAGAATTAACTGTAAGTTCGTGGGCTCCGACGAGAATGTAGAATGTACCGTAAGTTCCAGTGTAGCCCTCATAATCCGTAGCAATAAGGATGAATCCAAATTCTTGGGATGGAGCAATCTCAGAGTTAATAGCAGGAGCAGTCCCAGAAAAGGTTAACGTATCCTCGTCGAAGTAACACCAACTTGGAAGAGATGTTCTGTTGAGAGATTTTCCGTAATACCGAACAATACTGTTGGTGGACCCTGAAGTCATTTCAAATGTATCGTTAGAAAACTCAATACTGAAAGGTTCTTCAGCTTTGACAATTAGTCCATCGTTGCCATTAGTTTGACCCATGGATTCAAGCTGAGTAAACACAGATTTCTTTAATTCGGGACCGGCTTCGTTAGACACCACGATAGAGACAGTTCGATTATAGGATCCAGAGTTATCTGTTCCAACAAGGTTAAACGAGAGTGAATCAGTTGCATCATCAGATGATGGAGTACCAGAAATTGTCAGCGACGATTCGTCGAACGAGAGCCAAGCAGGGAGGTTGTCAGCCGAGTAAGCAACGCTTCCATCATCTGTCTCGTAGGTTTCTTTATTGATTGTAAAGGAATAAGCTTCGCCAACTCTGGCAACATCAGGCAGTTGCTGAGCAAAAGGGAACCCCGAGTAGGGTGTAGCCGCCGCTAGCGACAGTAGGAACACAAAACTCAGTCGTAACATGACTGAGAATTTGGGAGGGATGGGTTTGTTTTTAAGGCGACACGGTCAACAATAACAGAAGGGGACGCGTCTGCTTTGAGAAAAAAAAAAACCCAAAAGGGAAGGAAGGGATAGGCCAGATGAGCAAAGTCTGGGTTTAGCCGCGGAAACAAGAAACGCGTCTGTTTTCCCTGACACTACCTTTATAACCAGAGTGAATCCGCATTAACTACTATACTAGCTTCCGTAACAACGTTTAGATTTTCGCAAGAGATTGTTGTGTGCATTTTATGTATGCGCCGCAGCAGTGGCTGTATTTCTGTGCAAGGATGTTGATTTTTTTTTCTTGTTAATATTAATCTCTGCTGTTCAACCGCCAGCGGGGCTGTTCTGTAATTGCCCGTTGCTAGCATCATTTGCTATCGTGCCATCCATCAACGTTTATCATGCCCTCCACATTTGTGTCACCGAGGCATATACTACTATCGCTCACGATTTGTGGTCTGGCAATTCTCTCCTTAATTGCGATTAGTTTTTTGGAGCAATTGAATGAGCCAGATGCTGCTAACTGCAGAAGTGTCTATATGTCTCCTGCCTATGCTCGTGTCCATGGGTTTGATGAATCACACACTAGATTTGCCTCAAAGTACTCTCTTTATCTTTATAGGGAACAAGGCAAAGACTCCTTACCTAACGCCGATGGCCAAACTCTAAAGCTAACTGGTACCCCAGTTCTGTTCATCCCAGGTAATGCTGGCAGCTATAAGCAAGTCCGATCGCTGGCATCTCAATCTGCCAATTCTTACTATAACGAACAGCTCCATTTGAAACAATTAAACCCAAATGTCAACAGTCTTGATTTTTTTTCTGCTGACTTTAACGAAGACTTCACCGCATTTCATGGACGGACTATGCTTGATCAAGCAGAGTATCTCAATGATGCAGTTGGGTTTATTTTGAGCCTGTATCAAGATAATCCCACCCCAGCTCGATCAGTGATTCTGGTTGGTCATTCGATGGGAGGTATTGTTGCAAGAGTTATGGTTAGTCTTCCAAATTATATCGATAACTCTGTGAACACAATTCTTACTTTGGCTGCTCCTCATGCTGCGGCTCCCGCAACTTTTGATGCTGATCTATTGCACGTTTTTGCCTCTACTGATGACTTTTGGCGCCATGGTTTCGTCAACTCCGAAATTACTTCTTCTGAATTCAGCAGTCTAGCCCGCAAGAGACTGGAAAACGTGTCAATCATATCCATTACGGGTGGGTTACTGGATAATATGCTTCCAGCCGATTACACCTCTTTGACTGGCCTCGTACCAGAAACCAATGGTTTTGCGGTTGCAACCACGGGTATTCCTGGAGTTTGGACGCCGATCGATCATCTAGCGATAGTTTGGTGTGATCAACTGCGGAAGGTACTTGCTCATGTGCTACTTCGAATAGTAGATAAGACTTCTATTTCCCAAACATATCCCCTTGAAAAACGTATGGAGGTTTTCCGCAAAAACTTATTCACTGGATTCGAGAAGGATTCCATACAAGACTTGGATTCTTATAAGGCGGGAACGGGGAAATTAGACTTGCCTTATAAACTGAAAATTGATACTAAGCAGCTCAAAGACACGTCAAGACAACGTAATTTGCAATTACCAAAATCAAAAACCAAAAGGAATTACCAACAATCCCCAGATATGCATCTCTTCTATATTGCGAAAGACGGTCTAGAGCTCAAATTCGATTTGATTAGTTCTTTAAGACCTGTGGATATTTCAAGATTAGGAGAAGACTCTGCTGCGCCATCGGTGTTGCTTTGCAGAACGCATATTCCTGATGGACGCAACTTCAAAAGAGAATTCGATTACACGACTGGAACAACTAATCAGGCAGTCCAGCTTGCATGTATCGATGTCAATCAAGATTTGCATATGGTTCCAAGGTCATATAATGAGTCCATATCTTCCGAAGAATCATCTTTCGGAGCATCCAAAGATCCGTTCTACGCTCTTCAACTCGATTCCACTGTGCTTTCAATGTTTGATGCCGTTGTTGTTGCAGAATCACCAATACCTATTCGGAATCGTGATTTTGTGCTGGCAAATTTGGAACTCACTCAGTCTACCAACTTAGTTCTGGGCGATACTAGTCTATGGAGATTACTATCTAGAGGCTACGATATAACTTTACCGGCACACCGCCCAATTTCAGTGAACATCAAGGTCCCATCCGCCCGATCGAGTCTACTTGCCTACCATTTCGACATACGCTACCAACAATCACCAAACGAGCGCTTCTCGCCCGTCATTAGTCAACGAATAAGAGATGAGACAAAGTGGCATATTAATATGCGTGACAATAACGGGATAACTGCATCTATTTTGGGTGTATCTCCATACACACCTTTTACCAAAGATAGTGACTCGTGTCTTGAACTACAACTATTGAGTGACTCATATGCATCAGATCTAATTGTGGATATTTATTTGACGGTTGACTGGTTCAAATCGTTGAAACTTCTGGTTTTGAAGTACAGACTTTTGATATTCAATTTCCCGGTCTTTGTTACCACTCTGGTGTTATATCTTCAATTCAAAAAGTACATGGAAGACGATGTCTTTCCATCGTTTGGAGAAGGGTTGTTGATGCTGTGTGCCCCACGAGTGTTGACACCAGTGGTACTTGTCTTGTGTTTCTTGTCGTCAATTGCTTCTCAATCCATATTCAGAGAGCTTTTGGGCTATTTTGGTCCTATTGACACAGGACGAACCGAATTGATGCACGAGATCGAAAAGTCGGCCGTTTTTGTCAATCATTATTTC
Source organism: Ogataea allantospora (assembly GCA_030572655.1). Taxonomy (NCBI): domain Eukaryota; kingdom Fungi; phylum Ascomycota; class Pichiomycetes; order Pichiales; family Pichiaceae; genus Ogataea; species Ogataea allantospora. The sequence goes on from JAJMAM010000005.1 coordinate 117,944, forward strand.
CTTGGTCTGGAAGAAGAAGCACTTTGGTTCTACGGACCTATTGCATTGGTGGTTTCCATTTCACTGGTCAGCGCGGTCTATATCATATTATTGGGTTTGCTTCGGGTGGTCACGATGGTCTTACGCAACATTCCGTATTCTTCGATTCTCAGGAATACCAAGTCTGGAGCCCATAGCAAAAGACGTGCTTTGGGAACGGCCATCATTCTGGCTCTCGTGCCGCTCTACATTCCCTATCAATTTCCCTATGTTGTGTGTTGTATGGTGCAAGTAACTGTGGTGATACGTGCATTTTTACCGACGTCTTACCAACGTCACAACATGATGGAGACTTTCAAAAATTTCAATCTTTCATTGCTCATACTCATGCTCTGGATATTGCCCGTGAATGTACCAGTGTTGGTTGTGTGGATCCATAACTTTTCGCTCCGCTGGGCCACTCCATTCTCATCTCATCACAACTTCTTGGCTATCATTTCGGTTGTCTTCTTAGTCCAAAGCAACGTTGCAGGAAATATCATTCCTAAGCCATCGTCGCCTTTTACTCGGTTCGTTACCAAATTCACACTTGCCTATTTCTCTTTAGGTTCGCTTGTTTATGGTACGCGACATCTGTTTTGGTTGCATTATCTGTTCAATTTCTTCTCTGCATGGCTATTGATATTACTTCTTGACAATATTTGGAATGGTTATGTCAAGAACGTTGCAATGTTCACAAAAGATGATACATCATCCAAACTACATTAGCATACGCTGTACTAATAGATTGTAATGCTTTTATATTAAATGTTCTGCACGATAGCCTTTAATGTTGAGATAAGGTAACGAAACTTGTCTGAACTCGCAAAGTCTTGTGGATTCGTCCATTGATGAACTGTTGGTAGCAGTTTCGGTGCGGTCCAATATCCAATCTTCGTTAATGAGTTGATTGAATTGTGAGACGTCAGTGCTAATCAACACCTTGAATGTGGTTGGGGGCTCCAACTTTTCAGCGTTCTCGAGTTCATTGATTACCGAATACAAGAATGCCTGGAGCTCTGCATATACTGAGTTCAACTTGTACTCTGGAGATAGCTCTGCGCTTTGGTCCGCCTTTAATGCCTCGAATAGAGGAGAATTGGTGAAACTGATTCCATAAGTTTCCAGCCTAGTATGATTTTTCATAGTATACACTTCCACAAACACTCTGTTGAGCTTTCCCTGCTGGAGCAGTTCGAGTAGCTTCACTGCCAAGTTTTTCAAGTAGGACTTGACATCTGGATGTCTCGAGCTATATACAGGCAAATTGAATGATCTGATTCGTTCAAATGATTCCGGTGGATATACTTCACGATGGAACCAAACCTGTTCAATGATACATTGTAATAATTCCACAATCAAGGGGATGATCTTATCGATCATTAAACAGATAAAAATTAAATATTTTTTACGCGTATGACTTTAGTACGAATCGCGGGAGGTGATGTTCACAACATCACATCTGGTCAGGTGATCATTGATCTGGCTACGGCATCGAAAGAACTTCTAGAGAATTCATTAGATGGGGGAGCAACCCAGGTGACTGTGACTTTCAAGAACCATGGTGTTGATTCGATTGAAGTGAGTGACAATGGCAGTGGAATTGGCGAACAGGATTTTGACAATCTATGCATGAAACACTACACATCCAAATTAAGTGCATTTGAAGACATTACAACAATTCGAACTTTGGGGTTCCGTGGAGAAGCTCTAAGTTCGCTTTGTGCAGTGGCCACGGTGAATATCACAACAGCTACCAAAGAAACACAACCTCGTGGATTCAAGCTAGAGTATAACCAGCGAGGTCACCTTAGTAGTAAGGAAATTGCCAGCCGATCAAAAGGCACAACCGTGGTGATAAGCGATTTATTTAAAAATATACCTGTTCGAAAGATAGATCTGGCGAGAAATAGCAGAAGAGAGTTTCAAAAGGCAATCACATTACTTCAGTCATATGCATTAATTAAGACGGGGGTGCGATTGGTGGTTCAGCATGTCGACTCACGGGGGAAAAAAAGTATTCTTCTGGCTACCACTGGAGCCAAAGAGCTCAGGAACAATGTTCTTAGTGTTTTTGGAGCCAACGGGATGGTTGGCTTGGAACCTGCAGACTTTAAATTGAGTATTTCAGGTAAATTCAAGCTGAGAAATTGCGAGATCGATCTCTCTGTCGGAGGACTGATATCCAATTGTTCTTTTGGCAGAGGACGTTCATCCAGTGACCGACAATTTTGGTTTGTGAACGGACGGCCTGTCAAGCTTCCTCAATTTTCAAAACCACTCACTGAGGTCTACAAAAGCTTCAACCATCTACAGTGTCCTGTTATACTGCTCAACATTGAATTGAATCCGCAATTTGTGGACGTGAACGTGACTCCAGATAAAAGAACGATCTATTTGCATAGTGAGACCTTGATAATTGAGGCAATCAAGGAAAAATTTAGAGAGATATTCTCTGAGCATGAGATTAGCATTCCGAAAAGTGAAGTAAGTACCCGAATTGCTCGTAAAGTGGTTCAGGAGTCGTCGGAGGAGGATGTGGAGAACGAGGAGCAACCCGAAGAGCAAAATGAGCCTGAACAGAATGAACAGAGCATTGTCATGTCCGATGAAGAGGACTCACATCACTCCAGCGATATTGAAACCGAGAATGTCGACCGCAGGGTTGTGCCCAGCTTGGTCGAAGACAATCCTGATCTTGCGGACAATTCAAACCCTCGCATAGAGCCAACTGTGATAGATAGTGACCTTGATGAGTCTTCAAGCTCCTCAGACGATAAGGTGGAACACGTTCAGCAATCGATTCGTTCCCTACCTCGCACGCGAGTTCAAAGTATTTTACCTTTTACATCGAGGTCACCACCTCAATCCCCCGATTCTGAAACTGAAGAATCAAATTTATCCTTGAACACCGTTGACACCACTGTACAACATTCATATCTGGAAGATGTTGCTACTTCAGTACAACCTTCACCTCTGATAGTAAGGAACCGTGATAAAGGCATTGAAATGCAACCTCATATTGATTTAGAAGCCAATGATGAAAACCTTTCTACTGCTCCTGTTCTTGCGCGAACGTCCAACTCTCTGCATCATGTGCAATCCTCGATAGCTGTTTCTAAGGAGAGTCTGAAACTTGAGATTCCTAAATTGGATGGCAGACCTGGATCAAGAAGCAACATTGATGATATCAGTGACGAGATCGACGCTGAACGCAAGTTAACATTATCTGTTTCCAAAAAGGATTTTCTAGAAATGGAGGTGATTGGGCAATTCAACTTGGGATTCATTCTAGTGACCAAAAAGGATAAATCAGGTGTGCATCTGTTTATCATCGATCAACATGCGTCTGACGAGAAATACAATTTCGAACGACTGCAGGCAGAAACCGTATTCAACAACCAGCCTCTAGTAGTTCATCAGCAACTGGAACTCAATGTTCTGGATGAACTGGCCATTATGAATAACTTGTCCGTATTTGAGAAAAATGGATTTGGTCTGGTTGTAGACGAAGATGGAGAACCTGGGCGTCGAATAAAGCTGGTTTCTTTGCCATACTCCAAAGATACAACATTTGACCTGTCAGATCTGGATGAGCTGGTGCATTTGGTGAAGGAGAATCATGGAAAAGGTGTGCTACGGCCGTCAAAAGTACGTGCTATGTTCGCTATGCGAGCATGTAGATCCAGTATTATGATCGGCAAACATTTGAATCACAAGACAATGACGAAAGTCGTAAGAAACCTTTCAGGTCTGGATAAGCCTTGGAATTGCCCGCATGGTCGACCAACGATGCGTCATTTGATGGAATTGGAAAACTGGACCCCATTCAATAGAGATTATGAAACATAGGGCTGTGAAAAAAAACTCCATTCAAGTTCCTGATATGGAAATAATTTATTGATAGAGCTGGATCAAACATGATCTTCATTTTGACAGCTAAAGCATATAAATTGGCATTCCGCAGATGTATTCGATCAACTAATTTCAAAGATGGATGACATTTCACTTCCAGCTGATTTCGACCCTAACACTATTCCGTTGAACTATACCTCTGCTTATGGTCTTACACAGGTTACCTTTGGCGACTTACAGACCTATATGCGATACAACCTAGAACTTTCTATCGTTTATGGGTTAAGAATTGGTCTTGCTGCTATTTGTATCCCAATTGTTTTCATTGTGACCCGGAACAAACGTTCTCCTTTATTCATCCTTAACGAAATTTGTTTATCGACGCTTTTCATCCATGGCATTTTGTCAGCTTCCACTTTGTTGAAAACTTACCATTCCTTGGCTTACGGCTTTTCTGGCTATAGTTATATCGATAAATCATCCTCTGATTTGACTGCCGCTACTAACGCTCTCTACATCTTGCTGATCGCTTTGACCGAAACGTCGTTGTCCTATCAGGTCTACATCGTTTTCCGCGGACCTTCTTTTGCGTTCAAGAGTGTTGGCTGGATAATGGTTGCTCTATCGGCACTTGCAGGTCTATTAACTACCGGTCTATATTTTGCGAACGCAGCAATGGCTAACATTGCACTATACAGCGTCGATGCTTCTCTACCAGATTGGATTGGTAATGCTTCTGAAATTTGTTATGCCTGTTCATCATTTATCACATCCTCGATCTTATCGGCAAAACTCTTTGCTGCAATCCGCACCAGGAAGTTCCTTGGTCTTAAGCAATTTGGAATTTTCCATATTTTGTTCATCATGGCTTTCCAAACAATGATTATTCCAACTATTTTGGTTGTGATCTCATTTAAAGATTATGGTAGTAGTACTGGGTTCCTGAATCTTGTTGCTACTGCTCTCATTTCCCTTTCACTGCCTATCACAACGATGTGGGCAAATTCTTCCGTTAACGAATCTTCTGTCACCTCTGCTTCCAACACATATCTGCAGCACATTAGCACGTCCTCAACTTATGGTAGCTCTGCTGAGTCAAGTCCATCGACCTACAAAGCTGGAAGTAGTATCCATGATGAGAAAGATGGTGATTCCCAGTACAGTGGAAACAGTCCTGACACAGCTGTCACAGATAAGAATTTTTGGTCAGAAGTTCAGTATTTGACCCAGGGGTTGGAGCCATCTGATTTGGATGATGAGGAATGCGTTCAAGCCACATTTGAAACTTCAATTAACAGAAGATAATTAATACCCAATAAGAATTTTATTAAAACAAGTATTTAGCAAACGGTCTTGCAATGAAGACGTCTGTGTAGTCCATATCATCAAACTCATCGGTATCTGATCGTTCTATGTTGATCAAGTTGATACTTGCTTCGGTGAAGACGTTAATCATTTCGTCAAAGCTCAAATTCTTATCGGTAGAAACGGTATCGTATATTATCTCTCCATGATCAGCCAAAGTGTGTCTGTGGAAACTGACAGGAGGAAGCGGGGCATAGGCAGTTGTATTCAAAAAATGTTCTATCACTCCTTCTCCATGATTTCCTTTCGGGGATAAAGTGAAGTTCGAGGTACCATTTTCAAGGTGCGTTTCCTCTAAGACTGGGACTCCGTTGAAAGAAGTTCTGATTCCAAAACTCTTGCTAATATTGACTTGAAATTCTGTATCCAGTCCCACTGCCGGTTTGTATTCAGTGTCAATTAAAAGTGGTTGAGCGAAGGTCCGATTCACAGAAGAAATAGTAGCACGAGTCAACGGGTCTAATTTAGCCGTAGAGAACGAAGCAGAAGGAACTGAAACCACAGATTCAATCAATCCTCTTTTGGAAATCACCATCACATTATTCTGTCTGACCTCTGAGTAGGTTTCCAAAACGTGGGCATCATAATTGCCGTCTGAAAAGGTGTAATTGAAAGTAGAGTTGATTGTGTTAGTATATCTGGCATTAACCACTTGGGTGTATAGTCCAGAAAAAGGTGGAGCAAATCCAAATGCCTTCACTGAAGTCGAATTGTCATATGCAAGTAACTTTCCAGACGAAGCTATCACAAGTGGATCTTCCCAAGTGGCAATATTTGCGGAAGCAATCCAGTTCGATCCAATTCCGCTTGGTTTCTCGCCAATCCTTAGATCGTCATCAATACAGTTTGAAACCTCGATCGAGACCTGAGTAGATTGCTCCCACAAAATTGGTAGCAGCGCAGTCAGGTCCAGATTCATCACCTTCACATCGAAAGCACCAGTGGAAACTATAGGACTCCAAAGTGCTGGAGAGATTCCACCTGTATAAACAACCACAAACGGATTAATGGTAGCCACACGAATACCATCCACAAACACACTAATAGTCCGGCAAGGACCGTGACCTGGATAAGTTTTACCAAACAGGCTCTTCTGTTCTTCCAAAACATTAGTATACCAAAATTCCTCGTCTGCATTGCCAGAAATATACAATTGGAGCATAACTTTGGTAGTGTTAAAGCTCAATTGAGGAATGACGGTGTCGAAGTCAGAATCTGGAAGATACACCAAAGGAGGTCTATCGGGGTCTGTTGGATTTACCAAAGGATAGATCTGGTCTGCCCCATCATGAAATCTGTCTGCCTTTGTTTCAATATAGAAGAATTTCAAGCTCACGCGAACGTTGAACTCTCCAGTCAATCTAGGAGTCACCAAATTGTCCAGTTGAAAAAGAATAGTAGCGTCATCTTCAAATAGTTTGGAGTAAACAGAAACGTCTCTTTCAGCATATGAGTGGGAGAGCGAGCCGTGAGGTTCAATAGTACTGGTTCTCCAGATTTCGACTCCATCCACATACAGGTGAGCCAGACGGTCATATTGCACACCATCCACCCAGGTATCCAAGGTAACAACCACTCTATTAAATGTGACATTGGGACTTGTATATTTGATCTCTGCAGGATGTCCCCAACTATTTCCAAAAGTGTAATTAAAAAGATGCTGTTCGAAAATCGGTTCGCCATAGTCAATATTAGGGAAGTTGACCTCAATCACCTCAGTTGGCCCAGTTATAGTTGGTTTTATAACAGATTGAGATTGGAACGGAATTGGAGGTCCAAAAAAGTAGAAGAGTATCAATAGAGCTGCAGCACGCAAAGTCCACGTGAACTTAGAACCATGTTGCGAGGAAGATTTGAACTTGTTTAAGTTATAGTGGTCGTATTTTTCGTTAAATGAAGGAACATACTCATCTTTTAGACTTAACTTCTTGCTTTTCAGTTTACTAACAACCAATTGGTTCCAAATTGATAATTCTCTCACCAAGCATGCCCGTCTCATGGTTCTTCCGGGGAAATATTATTGCTGCAAAATAATTTGAGGTTCGAAAAATAAATATTCTTTGTTTTTTGCATGATACAGAAGATAAGGAAAATCTTCAACTCGTTTCGCTCCGAGGAAGAGGAACGGATGTTTTCCCGCAAAGCTGTAAGTTGAAAGTTTGCAAAGCTAACTCCAGTTCTATAATTTTGTGGGATTTTTAACTTCGTGTGTTGTATTCTCATTTGTGGCTCAAAGATTAACTGCACATGATCTACGATATCTCAAAAAAGAACTACTAAAACATTCATAATGTCATGCATCTTTGCGATCTATGCATTTATACACAAGATGATATCCTAATTGTCGGATTTGTCGTTGATCAGATACGCCTTGGCCATCTCATAGGCGGTCCAACTGATAGCCGTTGAGGGCACATTGAATATCACACGTGGTCTAAGACCACGCCAAAATGCATTCTGGCCGCCGGCTTTATACAGTCCAATAGCGGCACTTTTGAATCCGTTCACATTTGGAATCGAACGAGTCTGTAAAGCAGTTTTGATACAGTCCAGTGGTGTGGTGAATGCGGCAGCGGCCGCTCCACTAATTCCTCCGGAAACACAGTGCAAGATCGGATTATACAGCTGGTCTGGATTCAATCTGGAACTGGCATATTCGTACACTCCGAAGTTTATTGCTGCAAATGGGATATTGAGGATCAAGGTTGTTGGATATGAAATGAAAAACTGCCGCATTCCTTCTTTTTTGTAAATGTCCCATGCGACGTCGTAAATGGATGTTTTCCTAACATGCTCTCTGTGGATAATTTGCATTCTCTGTTTTAGCACATCAAATGGAGTCATCAATGCATCTGATGTTATGGTGGCTGCTATTCCTGACATGGAAGCTATGATAGGATGCTTCTCGTCCGTTATAAACTTTGCTTGTGCGTTACTAGGCGAGTTTGTGGACAATTGACACAGCGCAGTCTTGGTGGACTCAAAAACGAGGTAATACACAGCATGTGCTGGTCCGGCACCAAGCACCACTGATGAAACGCCTCTCCAAAGAGCAATGGCTCCTTCGGTAGATGAAATCTTAGAGAACGATTGTATCACTCCTTCATTCAAAGGAGATTTCATGGTTTGCATTCGAGTCTTGATGGCATCTATTGGATACATCACTGTATGTTCCATGATTCCTGCAAATGCTCCAGCAGTCAACTGTGCGATCACTGGAGAGTTTTCTGGAAGCGATTCATAGTCAATTTCAACCCCATCATGGGCAGGACGGGCACTCATCTTAGGTAACCTCTCTTTACCAGAGAAGGTTTGGTTATCCAATTCTTGTTCTTTCAAAACTGGTTGGGTAAGCGTCATTTCTCTAGAACCGTCTGGAGGCAATCGACAACCTATTTGCGTGGTTTATGATCCGTATGATATGAAATTCGGATCAATTTGAATTGGCCCCGCTAATTTGCTTTGCTTATTTTTTTTTGATGCCTGGCACTGTTAAAAATTTTTATGTCAAGAAGTTGAAAAATTTTAATGCAGCCAATCCTCCGAAGCTCCAATAACTACACTAAGTTCTAAATTCAATGCTCGATCAAGGGCAAGTGTTCTAAAATAGCCGTAAGTCGTATTAGCTTGATGGTTTTCAACGAGGAAAACTTTTTTGCTACTAATCATCCGGACCCGCAGCCGTAGCTCTTATTAGTACTTCATATATTACGTAATTAAGGCAAGGCTGCACCTATTGTTAATATCGCTAGGTAGCCCGTAGTTTCCAACCTAACTGCGATATTATCGGGCATGAGTCATGTCGTTCGGCCATATCGTCTAATCAGTGCAGCCAATCGCGACTGTCAAAGATCTGCTATTCCCGGAAAAAATTAGAAGGTCCATCCTGGCAGCGCCCTCAGTGCTTTTGTGGTGCACGGATGTCACAAATTACCTAATGTGGCTCAAATGAGCAGATAAGCCAATTTTTAATTACCTACAGTTTCAAGTTTGTCACCATGGGTCTTAGATATTCTGAATGTCTAGACCCGGATGGTGTGGACAGCGATTCTGATGAACGATCAGTATTCAGCAAGCGATCTTCTCATGCTCATTCCTGCTACGACAGTTCGATGTCGGAAGACATAGATGATGAGGATAATTGTGATAACGAGCCCCGCTACCATTTATTTTATACTAGGGGGTCCACCACAAGGGTTTTGAACTCTCAACAGGCCAGATTCATGGCTGGAATCTCACAATCCCGTCGTTCGGGGCCTCTCTATCGCAAGAAGTCGAAATATAATAAGAACGGTATGGCAATCACCTATGGATGCGGCCAATGTCTGACCCATCTTTCATCGTCTAACCAAATCATAAGTGACGAGTACACTGGCAAGACTGGTGAAGCTTTGCTTATTTACAATGTGGTCAATGTGTTTTTGGGCGATCCGGAAGTCCGAGAGATGACTTCTGGGCTCTACACTGTTTGTGACATCAAATGCCACCAATGTCACAAACTGTTAGGCTGGAAGTATCTCAAGAGTCATCAGGCATCGCAGAAGTTTAAGGAACAACGGTATATTTTGGAAATCAATAACATGAAGGTGGTTGCATAACCACATCATACTGGATAGACCAGGTTATAGGGTAATATGGAAATTATGGAATATTTTAGTCAACTGTCAGAAGTTTCGAGTGGACTTCTGTCTTGTTTTTCTTCATCTCTGTGCGCATCTGTATTTTTTTCTGTCTCTCCTCTCTTTTCAACTGCTTGAGTCTCTTTTTATCTTCAGAAGAAAGGTCCTTCTTTTTCTCGATTGGTTTCAATTCGTATATCATCTTATCATGAATTTTTCCATCCTTCTGGAAAGTTGTTTCTGTTTCCTGCAAAAGGGTTTCTAAAGTGGATATGATCTTGCCACGTTTGGTAGCTTCCAGTTCGCTCATCATATCTGCATACCCTTGTCTTCTAACCTCTCTATCAAAATTCTCTTTATCATCGATTATTAGACGTATTCTTTCCCCCTTCTTGATTTGGGACTCTATCTCATGCCATTTTTGTCCATTAAAATCGTGTAAGGTTATCTGCCATGAAACCCTGATAATTTTAATGTCTGGTTCTTTTTGACGAAGCTCTTGTTTCTGCTGACGACGGACAAGTGATGGATTTGCAGCCGCAATATCCAATGTTTTCTGAGCATGCAGATGATCCGAAAGTTGTTTCCGTACCACTTGATGGGTGGCCACCTTCAATACACCAATCTCTCCAGAAGCTTTGTCTTTAGTCGAACCCACGAATAATAATCCTTCCTTGGAAAGATCCACCTTGGAAATGGCAGATTTCATAGTCATTATTCCGAGACTCTGTCCCTCTTTAATCACTTTCACCAATCCTCGAGGATTCACCTCTTTGACTTTGGAAATCACCAGTCTCAAAGTGTCATGGTCTTTAGCTGTTCCAGGAAGATCCCTGATTCTGAACACTTCTCTAGCTCGTGATTTGAACGAAGCATATCGTAAACCACCTAGTTGGCTGAACAAGGTCCGATACATGATCGGTTGAATTTTTCAAATTTTTTTCCGTTTTCCAAATAAATTAATTAATCTAGGAATATTGATTTATTTACTATGCCTTATCCACGAATCACCAAATCGTCTGGAATTCCAGCATATTCATCATATTTCATTGCAAGATTGATATTTTGCAAGCATTGAGTGGAGGCTCCTTTCAAAAGATTATCAATGGTGGCAACCACAACCACACGGTCCTGTTTAGCACTCACAGCAAATGCACCAACAACAACCCCATGCTTGCCGCTAATGTCTTTAACCAATGGAGCCTCTCCACTGATCGAAATCAACTGTTCTCCTTGAAATCTATCTTGATATATGTTTCTAACGTCTCTAGAAGTCAATGGTTGATTTAATGGAATCGAGATAGTATGGGTGATTCCTTGGAACCATTGAGCAACATGAGGCATGAAAGCAACCTGTAATCCCAATTGAGACGAAATCTCACGCTCATGGATGTGATCTGTCAATGAGTATGGAATCAAATTGTCTCTCAACACGTTAATGTCGTTTTTAGGTGATGGCTTGGTTCCTGCTCCGGAATAACCAGACACTCCGAAAATCGAAGGAACACCCGAACAGTATTCCACCAATGGCTTGATGGCAATCTGGGCGGCAGTAGCATAACATCCAGGGTTGGAAATTTTACGGGCATTGGCAATGGCTTGTCTGTCGTTCAATTCTGGTAATCCGTAGATCCATTCTCCAGTGTGGTCAAATCTGTAGTCCGCAGACAAGTCAATGATCTTGGAGGATCCAGAACCACCAGCATTATCAATAGCTTCCACAAACGGCTTGCAAACTCCATTTGGAAGAGCCATCACCCAAACATCCACCTCGTTGTTGGCTTCCAATTTTTTGATGTCTTCAATTTGCAAGTTGTCATAGGTGATTTCTTTTTTATTGTATCCCTTGAGCTTTTGACCCTTCAACTCTCTAGAAGAAACATGGCTCAATTCCAAGTACGGATGTTGATCAATCATGGAAATCAAGTTTTGACCAGTGAAACCTCTGGCTCCAATAAGAGCGACTCTAGATTTGGAGGTGTTTGTTCCTTTCCTCAAAGGAGGATTAGGATTCACAGACGTAGCCAAACCTCTTTTAAACTGTCTGCTGAAGCATCCACCAAAAGTGCTGTAAGCTCTAGATTGTGAGCCAGATTTAAACACTCCTGATTGTCTACCGAAGACTTGGCTGGAGAAATTGCCGATCAGAGAGTTCACTTGGGCAAGGTCATCAACCCCATACCAGAACAGAATCTCTCCATTCTTGACAAACGAACCGTCTGCCTTTCCGAAGAACCAAGCAGTATTTGGATCATCTTCTTTGACGGTCCAGTAAAGAGCAGGATAATCTTTCTTAATCGCAGTAAAGATGTTGTCGGTAACATTGTTCAACCAACCGGCCTTGGAGGCAAGGAATTTGTCCAACTTCGCCACTCCAGTAGGATCTTCCTTCACAACAGCCAAAACCTCCAAAGGTTCATCTCCATATGCCTTGAACTTGACAGACTCCAAAGACTTCAAATATGAGGCGACAGAGGTAGAGCCAGAAGAAAACTCTGGGTCCCTGTTCAAGGCAGCTCTCAAAAGATCTGGTTGTTGGAATTCCTCAAGGGAGTTCTTAGTGAAGAGTTTGTACCCTCTTCTGATCAATGTTCCGGCTCCCGAATCGGTGAACAACTCCTTCTGTAAATCATTCACGTCAATGATAGCCACAGAGGATGATCTTGGCAAATGCATCAAAAGATCTCTAATCTCTTTGATCTTAAGCTTTGTACCATATTTGACCCAGCTTTCCTTCAATAAATCTTCATACTCCTCGTCTAAATTGATCACGGATAGTTTTTCGCCTGTGTTTCCATTGATAATTCCTCCTTTCTCGTTCAAATAGACAATCTTTAAAGGCTCAAACACTCTGGCAATTTCTCCAGCAGCAACATCAGCATTCACATTCAAAATTTGACCAGATGCAGTCTCTGCCAATGAAGTCAAGATAGGCAATGCACCAGCCTGAATAGCAGCTTCAATTGGTGCTTTATTGACACCAGTAATGTCACCAACCAACTTATATTTTTCTTTATCCAAATAATTGGCCTGGAACACACCGGCAGTGATAGGTCTGGCACGAACACCCATTTTCTCCAGAGCTGTCACTAGTTTGAGGTTTTGCTCAAGGAAACACTTTCTAACAACAGACATGGTTTTATCGTCGGTGATACGAATTCCATCAATATAATCAGGCTCAACACCCTCGCTCTCAAGAATTTCGTTGATTTGAGGACCTGTACCATGCAAAACAATTGGGTAAAGTCCAACGTGGTACAAGAAAGCAAGACAGGAAGCGAGTTCAGGCAGTTGTTGGGTGATGATCGCACCTCCAACTTTGATCACAGCAAATTGCTGTTGTGACACAGAAGTGAAATACTTGAGATATTGCTCAACTTCTCTCTTTGATCCAATGTTGTTCAATAATTGAATCACAGTGGATCTTGTGGAGTAACATCTAACGGATATTGGAGTCTTCGAAGAAACCCTGACCGAGCTGACAATTGCAGGACAGTGTGCTCCACGCTTGATGGCATGCTTGGCCAACTGGTTCCTCAGATTGGCTGTGGTTCTGATCATGGCGTATCTTGGAGATTAAAAATTTTCAGTCATAAGTTTCCGGAGACCCACGCTGATTATGTCAGAAAAGTTTTCTTTTAAGCGCGGCCTCTGTGGCTGGAGAAATTACCTGTTTTGGAGTTGTGGCGCAGTGGTCTATTTTCACAAATCAACTTTTGTTCCATATAAAAAAACTTGTTACGATCATGTCTTCTGGAGCCACTGCACAGGAACAAATTATCGAAGCTTCTCGAAGAAATAACCTGGATCTCTTGGTAACTGTCATAGAAGGACATCCCGAAAATCTTGGAGACCTGATCAACAGTTCGAAAGATGCTACAGGTAACTCCGCCTTACATCTCTGTTGCAAGTACGGATGCTACGAAGTGCTTGATAAAATACTTGATATTGAGGGGGTGGACGTTAATCCAATCAATCCTATAAGTGGGGAGACTCCATTGCATTATGCTGCTCATTACAGCTTTGAAGAACCCGAATACGCAAAGTTCTTAATAGAAAATCTGGTAGAGGTTGGTGCTGATCCTACAATCCGCAATAAAGATGGACTCAAACCTGTTCAATTGTTGGGAGATTCCAATGAAGACGTCAGGATGGTGTTGGATGGAGCAGAATACGCTACTCATGTCCAAGAGGATGAAGAAGAAGACGTCGATGACGGACCATCCGATGAAGAATAGACTTCATTACGTTAGACGATCGGTTCCTTTCACCTTCCCAGTACCTGGATCAATCTTAGCACTGCGGGAACCAAATTGAATGGCCCTCTTTGGCTCCAATTCCACAAATTCCAACCCAAGCTGTCTGGCTAGCTGTCTCAAAGCAAACTTGCGAGTGATATCGCCTGTTGCTTGATCCATTCTCAATTTGTCCTCACACTTCACGTGCTCGCATACATATTGGATAAACTGTTCGTCCAAAAACGGATATCTGACCTCTTTGGACCAACACGAAATCACTTTGTCGTCACGTGATAAGTTTCGCGTGTGTAGATTCGACAGATCCTGTTGCAGTTCGTTCAATAACTGAGCCAGCAGCTCATCCCAATTGTACAAACTGGTATCTTTTGGTGGTTTACCGGCTAGTCGTCTCTTTAACTGGTTAGAAAGTCCGGTGAAAATTCGTTCGTGACGGGTATAACCTCCAAAGAGTTCGTCTGCTCCCAAACCACTCAATAGCACCTTGCAAGTACTCTTGTACGGCTCTCGGCTCCCATCAGCATTAACTCTATTCCCAACTCCTCCTGTGGCAAAATAAAAGGCGATAGCAATAGATAAATCCATTTCTGTATCGTTTGGATAGATTAATTGAATCACTTTTGATCTCCGATCCAAATACTCTTCGTATGGAACGTCTGTCTCTATTAATTGAAAATTGACTTGCGGATACCTCTTTTGCAATCCCCTCCAACTTTTATGTGCTAGCAATCTATCTGGGGTGTCTGCCGGAAGGGTGTTGGATCTCGGGTTGCAGAACGAAACGTTTAAAAGGTCAATTGCTGTACCCGGAACAGAATGTTCTGCTACTAGAGCTGCCAACAATGTACAATCTAGCCCACCACTGAATAATATGGCAAGTTTGGAATATGATGGATGTGTTGGTTGGATGGTATTGATACGTTTTTGGACACTGGTAGCCAATTTCGAACGCAAGGACTGGATATCTAGTTCTTGCTCCGTTCGAAGGACAGTAAAATAGTCTGGTAAAACAGAACTGGACTCAAAGTCCAAGGTTTTCAGTACTCCGGAGGCCATATCGTATTCATAAATAGTTGCATTCAAGCATTCGATCCAGTTTTCTTTTTTGGTTGTTGGAGGACAACTACTGACATATAATTGTCCATTCTCAAGGATATAGCCCAAGCTTTTTCGTCCAAGAATATCCTTGCCAAAGAAGACTTTGTTTGTGTTTGTATTCGTTATGCAATATGCAAATTCTCCCTCTAATTGACTAATAGTTGTCTCTATATCGAGGTTGGTCTCTATCAACTTGTCGTAGATAAATTTCGTATCATTATTTTGTATGTCACTATTGTAAAGTTCACCGTTGTACTGCAATATGAGGTTCTCATGAATTATTGGCTGAACAGTTTGGGGTGCTCTTAGTGATAAAACTGAAGAAAAAGCTGTGATATGGCCATATTCAGTAGTTTGTCTGCTACAATTCGAGCTATCAGATCCTCTGGCCAAAATCAAAGGAACCATTTCATCAAAAAGAGCATCAGCTGTCTCCTGACTATTCGGTCGGCTTTGGAAATGAGAATTAAAATGCCATAGTATTCCACACATTGAAATTATTCAAGCTCAACTTTTTTTTAATTTCAAAAACTATTATCTCTTCTTTATGTCGTCTGGTAAGAAGTTACTTCTTATGGGCCGTTCAGGGTCCGGAAAATCATCAATGAGATCGATCATTTTTTCCAACTACTCGGCATTTGATACTCGACGTTTGGGAGCTACCATTGATGTTGAGCATTCGAATTTACGGTTCTTGAACAATATGACGCTCAATCTATGGGACTGCGGTGGACAAGATGCTTTTATGGAGAATTTCCTCAATACTGATTCAGACCTCCAGAATTCCAATTCCTCAAGTAATATTTTCCAAAAATGTGAGGTTTTGATCCATGTGTTCGATGTCGAGAGTAAGGAGGTCCAAAAAGACATTGAAATATTTAAACGAGTGCTGGACAACCTGCACAAGTTCTCACCAGACGTCAAGATTTTCATTTTGGTTCACAAGATGGACTTGATCCAAATCAATAAACGCCAGGAGCTGTTTAATATCATGTTCAATAAGCTGTACCAAGTGGCTTACGAAAACTACAACTTCAAAATTAAAGGTTTTGCAACCTCCATCTGGGATGAGAGTTTGTACAAAGCTTGGTCTCAAATTGTTTGTTCTTTAATTCCGAATATTTCACTCTACGAACAGCACTTGTCGAAATTCAACTCAATAATCAACGCCAGAGAGATGATTCTGTTTGAGAAAACTACGTTTTTGGTGATCTCATCTACCAACAAACTGATTACTGGGACTGATGACTTAGACCCAAAGAGATTTGAGAAAATATCCAATATAATCAAGACGTACAAACAAAGCGTGAACAAATTTAGGACAAATTTCAACAACCTCATCCTTCATGGTCGAAATTCATCCATCTACTTGGACGTCTTGACCTCCAATATTTATATTATGATCATCACTGATAAACCTCAAACTTCTACCGGAGATTTCCAAGTGGATGATGAGAACCTCACTTTGGAGAATATCAAGATTGCTAGAACACAGTTTGAAAAAATCGAAAAAGGGAAATGAATTATTACAGATAAAACTTCTTCTTCTCCTTGTCCATGTCTGGACGATGCTCCCAATCGATCTCCTCTTTGATTCCACGTTGAA
This sequence comes from Ogataea allantospora, assembly GCA_030572655.1. NCBI lineage: Eukaryota > Fungi > Ascomycota > Pichiomycetes > Pichiales > Pichiaceae > Ogataea > Ogataea allantospora. Next base: position 134,761 of record JAJMAM010000005.1, read on the forward strand.
TTCTGCGCAACTTCAAAGTGAATTGAGGTCCTAGCTCCTGCAACCCGACTTTCTCTTCATTTTTGAAGACATATCTGTGCATACGGAAGAAAATATAGTCACGTTGATTATGCAAAGTGATTACTTGACGACCTTGAATTTCTGGTCGATGTGGAAGCAGGGATTGAAACAGTCTCCCCACAGTTTGTCCAAGACGGGTAGTAAAATTGTTCAAAATCAATTCTGGAATATGATCGGTGGAATTTCCATGACCCGAAATCGCTTTCTTGTCTCTCAATGATGATATTGAAAAATAAAAGGTTGGACCCTGGGGCAGATGAATAAAAGTTATTCCGTTCACAACTTTCTTGTCCTCATTAATCACAATCAAATCGGTGAAATCTCTATTGGAACAATATTCACTCATGTCCTTCATAGTGTATTCTCTTTTCCTTTTGATAAACGTGGTGTTTGGAATTATGTTCATTAAAGTAGATGCAAATTTGTATGCTGCTTTTTTGGCATGTGGACTAGTGGTTATCAATATTTTCGGCTCTTTTGTAGTATCTTTGAAATATTCAGCAAATTCATCTTCACCCTCCAACTCAGTGTTCACTGTTTCATCGTAAACTCTCATCGATTCGATCGTACTAGGAACATTTTCCGCAAGACGTTTTTCTTTAAGTTCAGGATTGTCGAGCTCTTCTCTAGCTCTTGCAGCTCTCAACTTATGTCTTGTCTTATTCTGTTCATCTTTGATCTTAGCAAAGAGCTGTTGTCGTTTTTGTTTGTTTTTGATCGATTTCAGCTTCTCTGATGACATGGTTAGATATTATATATTTTTTTACAATTTTTTTACAATTTTTTTGATGCTTTAAAAATTCACCTACTAAAGTTTTCTCAAGAAATTTATATAATTCTACTTCACCACACATCCTCCTGGTATCTATTCAAAACTCTCAGATTCTTGACCATATCTGTGGCAATATCCTCTGTGACTTTACGCTCTTGAATAACGATCTTAATCAAGCACGCTTGAACGTCTCGAGCCATTCTGCCAGCATCTCCACAAACGTAGAAGAAAGCACCGTCATTCAAAAGTTGGTTGATTTCCTTGGCTTTCTCAAGCATTTTGTCTTGAACGTAGACTTTTTTAGATGTCTCTCTCGAGAATGCAGTCACTAGCTCGAATCTTTCACCCAACTTCTTAGAATAATCGACCCATTCATCTTTATAAAGGAAATCCTCATTGGAGTTTCTGCAACCAAAGAAAACCATAGTCTTTCCAACATTTGCATTATTCTCGAGTTGCTTCACCTTTTCTCTAACAAATCCTCTGAATGGAGCAATACCAGTACCAGGACCAATACAAATCACAGGAGTAGCAGGATTAGATGGTAGTTTGAAGGTGGATCTTCTGATGTGTACTGGGAGCTTGAAGTACTCAAATTTGCTTCTTGGACCAGCAAGATCGTAGGTCACCACAGGCTTGGTATTAGTGATTTTGTTTTGAGCCAACTGGATGTTCAACAGCAAGTTTGTAGCCACTCCGGTAACAACGTGGTCCACTCCAGAATGTGTCTCTTGCTCGACCACAGCAGTGACGTGTATGGTTTGCTTTTCACTCATTGACGAAGATGAAATAGAATAGTATCTTGGTTGCAAGTGAGCAATTGACTCTATAATGAATGCAAACGGAACGGCTGTCCATTTGGCACCGGCACTAAGTTTATAAAGCAATTCCGAGACATTGAGATACTTCTCGGTCACCTCCTTGTGGAACAAATCTTTGTCCTTTCCCAGTTTAGCGGCTTGAAATTTTGCTTCAGGAGTTGGAGCAAATTGTGCCACGGATGTCAAGAATTGACGAGAGACAGGACCAGAAATCTCCAAGTAGTGTCTGATGATGGCATCATAAGTACTTGGAGAAGTGACGTGGGGATGAACAGTTGGATCCAACGAAGTGACTTTGATGACGGTATCTTTTTTATCTGTCAGTCCCAAAATGTCCAAGAGTCTGTTCACGTGTTCATTAGAGTTAGATGGCCAGACAGCAAGATGATCTCCAGTAGAGTACTTCATGTTTGATCCGGAAACATCGAACTCCGCGTGAATACAATGTCTTGAGTCTGAGTTGAACAGCTCCTTGGTGAGTGTGATTGGAGCAAGATAAGGATGAGTGTGGTCGAAAGGACCTAATTTCAGAGATTGCAAATCATCCTCTGAGGAGCTGAGATACTTAGCATTAGGCTCTCCGAGGGAAACAGAGTCGGAATCCACAGTCAAATCTGATTCTTCCACCTTGATTCCTGCCTCATAAACTAATTCGTGCTCTTCCAAACTCAATTCATCTTTCAAAACATCTAGTAAACCATCTTTCCAGGCCATGTAATCTTCGTCCATAGTGGCTCTTCCATCATCTCCAAGGCCGAGTTCACCGACCAAGGTTGCCCCTTTTTCGGTCAAAGTCGAAACAGTTCTTTTTCCGATCGCGTTGTAAAATTCGTAAGTAGAATTTCCAAGTCCAAAGCAGGAGAATTTGACGGTAGACAAATCATCAGCCTCGTTATCGAGGTACTCAAAAAAGTCCACAGCATTGTCAGGGGGTTCTCCTTCACCATAGGTGGCCATCAGGAAAACAATTAACTGGAATCCATCCACCGTCGTAAAGATCTCGTTTAGGTTGTCGAAATCGTAATCGGCCAGATCTCCGCACATCGTCGGGATTGAGAATCGGGTTTGGAACTCTTTGGCAAATTTACGACTGTAATCTTCCGCAGTTCCAGTTTGGGATCCAAAAAGCACCAGAGCTTTCTTGTTATTGGAAGACAGAATCTCGATCAGATCTCTAGACGATCCACTTGAAACAAACACATCATCTCCAGATCCTCCCCAGATCTTGTTCCTAGCAAAATAAACACCTATAGCAATGACTATGGCGGACAAAACGCCAATATCAAGAGTGTCAAGAGCCATTCAGAGTCGATCTTAAGAACAAAAAAAGAGTGAGTTTTTTTATTTGACAAGTTCCAGCACTAGAAAATTAAATCCCGGATCAAATCACCAATTTAGGTATGACGTTTGAGCTATCAGATAGAAAAATAAAATGGGATCTCAAGAAATCGATTCTACTCTGGAGTGCAAAGAGAGAGGACTTTATATGTTCTACTCAATAATCGCGTGATTTAAAGCCGATAAATACTAGGGCGTGTTTTTCCTTAGTTGGTTACCTAATCCATTAGTAAACAGACCTGACAATTAGGCATCAAAATTAGAGTAGACACTAGCACTTAGGTCGTCTAGCTCTTGCAAGTTGTTCAAAGTGTACAAGATCTCGTTGTCAAGCGAGTTGTTGGTGAGTTGGTTCGATTGTTTGGTGATGGATGCTAACAAGGAGGCCAGCTTCACATTGGGTATTTGAGTCTGTTCCAGATCGACAACCTGTTCTTCGTGGTCTGGGTTCTTTTGTTTGTTAATCAGATTGATAACGATGTTGTCCAGCACCTTGGAGATTCCCACCGTCACCAGGAGGCTGATGATGGCACTCACCTGTTCGTTGTTAAGATATCCTTTCAGTTCGTCTAGTAATCTGCCCATGTTTTCCGTATTTTGCAGATTGTTGTTGAAGTTAGACAGGAATTCCACATCATTCGTCTGTTGTAGTAGGAAGAATTCCATGTTTGGTGGTGGCAACAAAGACGAGATTACAGCCGAGGGTGAGTTAGCAAGAGGATCTGAATCAGGCGCCTTGTTAATTTCTGTGTCGATCATTTGTTGAGTCTTGTTGATCAAAGTAGCAAACTCTTCAATCGAAAGCTCTTGTCGTGGATTAATTTCACCAAAAATATCCTCCACACTGGCTTCAATCTTGGACTTAATGTCAACCCAACCCTTGTTCAACAGCCACCAACTGAAAGATAAAAATGCCTGCTCCGCAAGATTCTCCTCAGACTTGCTGGAGCCACCCATAAATTCGTCATCATCCTCCAAAACAGAGTATCCTGACTCCAAAGACACTCCTGACTCGTTCTCAAGTCTGATTCCCTTGGTTTTCGAAGCCAACTTGATGGCTGTCTCCAAATATGATCTTCTAGAAAGAATGTTTAGTTGTAAATGTAAAAACACGATTAATAACGACTCACAGTATAAGAGAGTCAAAAATCTCGTGATACTCTTGTTTCTTAAATCATTCCAAAGCTGAGTCTTGGATTTGTTAGCTGGCATCTGAATTTCATCAGAATTATCTTTCTCATTGTGGACAGAAAAATCGTCACTCAAAACAGTTGACAACGCCGGATCAGCAGCCACTGGCGCAGCTCCTGTCTTTCCCTTCTGCCGCTCCAGTCTTTTGCCCTGCAACTCCTTTGTGATGTCCTCCACATTTAAAATCTCGTAAATCGGTTCTGTCAACACAGGCAACAACGACAGAAACGTCATGTAACAATCATTCTGAGTCTGTTTAAACCGTCTTTTAATCTGTTCTTTGGCAAAATTCTCTTCCCTAAGTCGCTCTTGCAAGTCGGTCAACTTCTTGCTCACATATGTGCTCACAGCGTAAGAAATCGCAATCACGCCCGTACTGAATATAATCTTTTTCTTGTGCCGGGACACAAGATCTCTGCAGTAGTAGAACATATTGGGGACCAATCACAGGGATGTGTCGTACAAATATGCCTTGATCTCTGAAAATGACCGTGTGGATTTTATTAAATTCAAACACAAATGTTTATCTTGCTCACTCAAGGAGCCTATACCTTGCCCCAACAGGAAATTAAAAACGATTATGTAAGCGATAATAAGGTTACCCTGATTATCATGAAGAAACGATTACATGCCGGTTAAATGCTGATCTTGGGTCAATTATGAGATCTCTTTGATCTACTCCTGGTGACCTCCTTTGATTTCTTTGATTTCTTTGATTCTTTCGGTTCCTTTGGTTCCTTTGGTTCCTTTGGTTCCTTTGGTGTGTCGTTCTTGCGCTTTTTGGCAGGTCTTTCTATCGACTCATCGTCCTGATCAAATTTAGTGTGCTTACCCTCGAAATGCACCTTGCTAACAGCAGGCTCAACTCTTTCACCCAGTTGGTTTCGCACCACTCTTTCGGTCGTCTCAACGGATGTTTTCTTGTCCTGCTCAACGGCATCTTGTTTGGAAGCTGCTTTTTTCGCTCGTTCAACATACAACTTCACGCGATTGAGTTCCTGCATGATTGGGTGTTCGTTCTTTCTGTTTTCGCCGCTTGATTTCAGCAATACAAAGTATAACGAGGCTATCACGTAAGCATAATTATTGTAAAGATCAACTTTCTCAAGCGGAGATTTGGCAATTTGTATATGTTCTAGAAGACTTCTCTGCAGAGCTTTTGAGTCCAGTTTCAAATGTACGTCGTCAAGCCCTTTGTTGAGCGATCCCAACAATTTCTTGATGGTGTCTATATCATCCATAATAACAAATTTATTGAATTTTTTCTTCGCATCTCTACACCATGGCAGCGGGGTGATTGAATGCCGAAAACAGAGTTGTCTTCAAAGATGTCCGCCTGATCTGCCAATCCAAATCAATTTAGGATGAATCTTAGTCAACCTCGTACACAGCTCCAGACCCATCCCCGATGCGGTTCTCGCCTAGTCTTAGTGCAACGGAGGTCAGTTTGGTTAAACTTGGTTTGTGCACGAACTTCTACAACAAATCTTGTGTCGTGGGTCTCAATATTAGTAAGGGTTATAATTTAAATATGAGATAAGATTGGCTAATCTCACTCAACAAGATTTATAGATGTCTTTAGGTACCTTATACGTTTTTTCCGTTTCTCAAAGAAGCTCCTTGTTTCCAGAAATCATCAAGTATACTGGGCTTGACATTGAAGTGAAGGAATCAAAAGAGGACCCTAGCTTCACTGAGAAGTTTGTCCTTGGAAAAGCTCCGGCATTTTTAGGATCTAACGGTTTTAAATTGACTGAGACCATGGCAATCTTCAAATATTTGACTTCTTTTGTAAGCGACAAGTATAACTGGTATGGGAAAACTATAGAGGAGAATGCCAAGGTTGAGCAATGGCTTTCTTTCATGAATTCTGACTTTATGCAAGCTTTTTGTGATTGGTGTTTTATTGCCATGGGTTACATACCCTATGACGAGGCTACCTTGGAGAAAGGACTTGCTAACATGACCACCTATGCAGAGTATCTTGAACTTCAATTGAAGGAAACAAAGTATTTGGCTGGAAATGAACCTACATTGGCCGATCTTTACGCTGCTCAGTATTTCTATCTTTGCTACGGTCGGGGTGTTTGGACACAGAAATGGGTGGACGAGCATCCTATTTTTGATGCCTATGTTCAAAGAATGAAGGAAGATCCAATTGTTGGCTACAAATTAAAAGACTTGAAACCTGCTACCGAGGTTTTCAAAGGTACTCATCCTGCTAAATAGCTACTAAAATTGGCAAACTAGAATCATTTCGGTAAACAGTCACTGACAGACAGACAAACAGACAAAGAACATAAGAGATCAATTCCCCTAATAAGACTCAAGGTCTTGTTGGAGTCTCAAATCGTAGACATTCAATGCCTCTTCGGCCGCCTTGACACCGGAAAGAACCATTGCTCCAAACGTTGGACCCATTCTGTTATGGGAATCGCATTCGCTCAGTTCCATTCCGGCACAAACTAAACCAGGGAAAACTTCTCTGGTGTTCTTAACTATAGAATCCTCGGCACGGTTCATGTCCAAACAGCCCATGTGGTTTCTCTGTAACAGACCTAGCTCTGCTAGTCTCTTGACACAAAAGGCACCCATAGGGCCATCATGACCTGTGCACGAGATGATAACCTTGGCATTGATAGTGTTTGGATCCATGCATGATTGATCGTCGTGGTGCATTGACACCAAGGTCCAATTGGTGACCACTCCAGCAATTCTGGTCTCACCAGAATCTGTGGTTCTGGTGATCAGATCTTCAACACATGTAGCATTGAATAACTTGACGTTAGGAAGGGCCAGGGTTTTGGAACACAGGGTGGTGATAAACAAAGCAGCATGTTTGACTACAATGTAATCACCTTCATCCTCATATTCTAGTCCCAGCTCCCGGATAAAAGAGTCTGCCGGTTTTCTTAGAACCATTGCGGAAAACAGCTGCCCGCCAAGAAAACAACCTCCACCAACGGCCACATTGGCCTCGATGATTGCGATTTTCAAGTCAGGACGCGCTTTTCCCAACACATAGGCAGCGCTCAATCCGGCAGATCCTGCTCCCACAATGACAATGTCACTTTCGGCATATTTGTCAAGATCCGCAAAATACCGCTTAGTCATTGCCCGGGAAACCGTGGATTCCCTGATTGGAGCAAATTTGAAGCTGTTCCAATCATAAACAGCAGCGATTGCTTTAGCAACCGGGGAGCTTGCATTAAAAGTATTGTCCTGCTTCAAGGACAAGATTTTAGAAGTCTCGGTGATAATTGTCGATGGAGCCCTAAAAATTAGTACTGTTCAGGTGAAAGGCATTTTCTTTGCGCTAGTATTAACTAGATCAAGTTCAGACCGTATAATCTCAGCCCTAAGGCACCGGTAATGCATAATCACAATGAATAAACTGACCATCCGTCGAACTTAATGCTATTTAATCCTCATATGACATACATATTGGATTAAAATTAAGATGCGAATTGGTTCTCTATTTATAGAATGCGAAGTAGGCTACAGAAGAACGTAGTAGCCTGTTACTTATATTGCTCAATGTCAGATCTAGCCAATGCAGCCTCGCACCGCCTAAATTTCTGCGGTGTACGGTTGTGTCAGAAAAATCCGAAGGCAAAGAAAAGAGTCACAACAGTAAATACCACTCTTTTTTTTAGTATGGTGGTAGAAAAGCCCCCGTCGTACATTGGTCCCAATTTGGGATCATTGGAGGCTAGACTTCCCAAGAATTGCAATCTCAAAGTCCAAGATGGCCGTATCGTCATCAAACAGGATGTGATCAGCTTGGACACCATTTATTTGGAGGCTCCATTTATGGCTGTGGCACCTTTTGATTTGATCAGGTTAATTGAGGTGGGCAAATGCTGTTGTTATTGCGGACAAACCCTTAAAGTTTATGATAGGGGGCGCCTCAAGGACAAAGAGTCTGCTGACGTTTCTGATGAGAAACATTCTCGATTCATGAAAGGTCTGGACTGTGGAGACTGCAGTTCGAAATGGTGTTCACAAACATGTAGAAAATTGGACTTTTCGCATGTAATGTTGAACCATCAGCCATCCAACAAGGCCATGACCAATCAATTGACGAATTCTGAAGGACAGAAACTCGTTTTGTTTTACGATCGTTGGACTAAGTTTAAGAAACGTATTCTGGAACAGAACTTGGAGAACATTCATTATGGATTACGTGTGGCATTGCAATTGTTTCATCAGCCAGAACTTAAGGAAGTTTACATGGGCATGAGGAGGGTGGAACAGGAAATGGAATTTCTGGGACAAGATGTGGATTATGAAACGCTTTACGAAGAAATGAGACAATGTTTTAAAGACTTTAAAATGGAAAAAGAGGAATTTATACGATGCATGGTGATATTCAAGATAAACAGCTTCAATAGTTGTATCTATCCAATTACTAGCTTTTTGGCCGACCCTTCTGCTGATGCAAACTGCCTTATTTCTACATTTGAGGCGGAAAATGCCCAGTCATACGAAGATTTCCGCATAGATGTGGTTGACGATCACAACGTCAAATTAACAAAGCAGAAGCATCCAGAATTTTATCGGAAACCGCTCTATACAAATAATTTAAAGATTGACAAAAAGGTGGTTCGTGTGTCAAGTGTGCACAGTATCAACAAATCTGAAGTACTTGTTGCGAGCGAGTTCGCGGAGGAGGGATCTCCTTGTTCCAGCTCGGATGACTCTTTGATGGACAAACTTAAGCCGCTTTCTGCAGAGAAATTGAGTAAACGCACTGCATCTTTCACGTCATCTGGAAACTCGTTTGGAGAGGGGATTATTCGGTACAATCGAGAGCAAATCAGAGAGATGTTAGCAGGAATGTCGATCGAGTCGGACGAGAGTGACAACGAGATTCAGCTAGAAGTGCCACAGCAGTTCGGAAAGCTCCGTCGAAAGAGTGTACGCTTCGAAGACCTAAGGCAATAAATTCACCGTGTGAACGGCCGCGGCCGGAGCGGCGTACGGGCTGCATATATATTTAGATTAGGCATAATAATAAGAAAAGACAATAGCCGCAAGAATAGATAAGCAGCCTGATAACATAAACAAACCAGCCAATCACATTTTGAAGACGCAAGAAGTGAATGTCCTGGCCAATTCTATGCATCCTGGTGGCTGGAGATTTACTTTTGAACCGATTGCACCCTTGACAATGTGATTATCACGTAGAATACAAAACAATAAAGAAATCCCGGGTCCAGTATAAATATCCTTACTTTCCGCATAAAATTTTTCGGTGTTTATACTAATTACTTCATCATGTTAGATTCTATGACTGAAGACCTTACTGGTCAGTATGACAAGGCCGACATGGTCTGGGTCATGGTGAGTGGTGCATTGGTCTGGATTATGATTCCTGGTGTTGGTTTGCTCTATTCTGGTCTTTCTAGAAAAAAGCATGCTCTTTCTCTGCTTTGGGCTTCCCTTATGGCCATCTGTTTGGTCTCTTTCCAATGGTTCTTCTGGGGTTATTCTCTTACTTTCGGAACCAACTCTTCTGTCTTTTTGGGCTCTCTCGACAACTTCTGTTTGAGACAGGTTCTCGGTGACGCCAATGCTGTCTCTACTCTTCCTGATATTGTCTTCTGCTTTTTCCAAGGTATGTTCGCCATGATCACCGGATGCATTATGCTCGGAGGTGCTTGCGAGAGAGCAAGATTGGGACCTATGATGTTGTTCCTTTTCTTGTGGATGACCGTTGTCTACTGTCCTGTTGCTATGTGGACCTGGAACGCTAACGGGTGGCTTGCTACCTTGGGAGCATACGACTTTGCAGGTGGAGGACCTGTCCACCAAGCCTCTGGTTTTGGTGCTTTGGCTTATGCTCTTGTGTGTGGTAAGAGACATGATCCTGTTGCCAGCTCTGGCCTTCCTAAATACAGACCTCACTCTGTCACCAGCGTGGTTTTGGGTACTGTTTTCTTGTGGTTCGGTTGGTTTGGTTTCAATGGTGGTTCCTCGGGAGATGCCTCCATTAGAGGTTTCTACGCCTGTGTTAACACCAACTTGGCCGCTGCTTGTGGTGGTCTTGCTTGGATGTTCCTGGATTACGTCAGATGTGGTCGTAAATGGACCACTGTGGGAATGTGCTCGGGAGCCGTTGCTGGTCTTGTTGGTATCACCCCTGCTGCTGGTTTCGTTCCAGTCTACTTTGCTGTTCCAATTGGTGTCTTCACTGCCATCGCTTGTAACTTTGCAGTCGATGTTAAGAACATGATTGGTATTGATGACGGTTTGGATGTCTGGTGTTTGCATGGTGTTGGTGGATTTTCTGGTTCTTTCATGACCGGTCTTTTCGCTGCTGACTACATCATTGCCACCGATTACGGTGTCTCTGGTGCTGGTGGATGGATCAACCACCACTGGAAGCAACTTGGCTACCAATTGGCTGCCTGTGTTTCGATTGACGCTTGGTCATTTGTTGTCACTGCTATCTTGTTGCTTGTCTTGAACAGAATTCCTTTCTTGAAGATTAGATTGAGCGAAGAGGAGGAAGAGATGGGTACTGATGCTGCCCAAATTGGTGAGTTCACTTATATGGACTCCAGAGTCTACATCCCTGAGCCTGTCAGATCTGCTAAAAGTGTTTCTGGGGCCAAGACAACCACGTCCAATGAGCTTGACGCTGAGGCCGTTCCTCTTCCAAAGGAAGAAGAGAAGGTCGATGTTTAATACCCGACGATCGTCGCGTCGATTCTAAAAAATGATTCTTAATTCTTAACTATTCTCCGTATTTTTTTTGTATTATTTCATGAACTACGACACCCGAAGCCAGAATTCGGTTAGTTTCTGTCTATCGAAGGATTTGAGGATCCCCCTCAAGTTTAGAATAGCAGGAATTGCAGGGTATACACAGCGAATATCCCAATTTCAGCTTCTAGACTCCCATAATGCCACCTCCAGGATCATACTAGCAAAGTTAAAGGAGCAAACGATATGCGAAATTTTTGTTTACATACATGTTGAGTCTTCTGGAAAACAATTGACAGTTCCTGTCTTAACAAGTGTGCGCTATTCCAATATCAATTCCAAAAATATAGAGCATCCAGAGTGGATATCTTTACCAATAGATTATTGCCAATTGCCTTTGGATTCTATTCTTGTTTTGACTTTGTTTAATTACCAATTGAAGACAGGTTCTGAAAACAGGTTTGGAGAGTGCAGATTACCACTTTTCAACCAAGATAATTGTACTTTGAATAAGGGATATCAAAAGTCCAAAGTTTTGTTTGCAGATGGGCAGCAGGAAATAGAATCGCCAGAACAGACACAAATGCAAGTTCTGGAAACCAAATTGAAACAAAAGGAAAACAAGCGTTTGAATGGGGTTGATTGGCTGGATCAATTGACTTTCCGCAAGATCGAACAAATTAATGCTAAGGAAACCATAGAACAGAAACAACAATTATTGATTGCAAAGAAGACTGGGGAAATGTATGTGAATTTGGAGCTTGCCCAATTTGATATTCCCGTCGTATATTCTGATGTCAAGTATGCCACTTTAAATATCACCACATCAGAATCTCACGCCTTGAATGCAGTTACAAGCAACAATGTGAACCGCGATCAATTATTTAATGATATCCAATCGAGCAATTTTAACGAACTTAAAAAGACCAGAAAACCGCCAATTTTTGATCCCGACCAATATCGATCTGAGATCATCGAGGATCCGATAGAAAGTAAATTCAGAAGACTCGAGAGAACACATCAAACTTCATCGTTGGACAAAGACATCAAACCGACCTTAAAACTTCGAGCGGAATTGGGAAAAGCCATGAGGAAGCAATTCTTTGAAAAGCTCAGTCAAAAGGAAAAGAACATGATTTGGAAGTACAGATTTTTCCTTCTCAACAATCTGATATTGAACAAGAACAATACCCAGTTCAACAATTTTGTTATCAATTTTATCAAATGTATTGATTGGGATGACGATTACGAGGTGAACGAATTTTTGGTCATTATCAACGATTTGAACACTACTCCTGGATCCAATGTCTTTATTCAAAAGATGGAGATTGTTGATTGTTTGGAACTATTGAGTGCTAACTACAAGAACCACATTGTTCGCAATATGGCTTTAGAAAGACTAAGGTTGGCTTCTGATGAGGACTTGCAAATGTATATGGTTCAGCTGGTTCAATGTATTAAAAACGAGGCCAATTATGTTAGTCCAAGAACAGACCTTGATGATAATCACGAGGATGATTCAGAATTCCTGGATATTGAAGATTCCACTTACACCACCAACTCTAGTGAGTTCCAAATGATAAGTACTGATGAGGAGGATCCTGTTCTAAAATTACTGAACAATACCAACTTGATTGATCCTCAAAAGCGAATAGTTGACAAACTACCCAAACTTCATTCACCTCTTGCCAACTTTCTAATTGAACGATCTGCAAAAAGTACTTCTCTGACGAATTACTTTTATTGGCATTTGAAAGTCGAGGTTGATGATGAAAAGATCAAATACAAGAATCTGGAACACAAAGTCGTGCCTGTTGTGGAACAACCAGATTACGCTCCGGATCAAATCTCAAATAGAACCAGCAACGTACGGAACATGAGACACATCTTTTTGCGCACATTACTTCATTTTATTGCCAACCTTGGATTGAGTGAAAATGGCGTTGAGAAAGTGGCCATGTTACGTAGTCAGGTCGACCTGATTTCCAGATTACACTCCATTTCAAACAAGATCAAGATTGATTACAAAAAAGAGCCTACACAACGTAAAGTTGAGATCTTGAAAGCTTTGTTAACGGAAAAATTCAAATCTGTCAAATTGAAATCCCCAAGACGGTCGGTGTCGGAGTCTGAATCTCTTGCGGACTTCCCTTCGGTTAATCTTCCTTTAGATCCGACCATTGAGATATGTGGCACCATTGTCGAAGAGTCAAGTGTATTCAAAAGCAGTTTGAATCCGTTGAAAATAACATTCAAAACTACTTCAGGATTAAACTATCCAATCATGTACAAGATTGGTGATGATTTACGACAAGATCAATTCGTTATCCAAATAATCACATTAGTTGAAAAGATCTTATTGAATGAGAACCTTGATATGAAACTTAATCCATACAGAATTATGGCTCTTGGATGCGTGGAAGGACTGATCCAGTTCATTCCCAACTCCTCCCTCTCTTCAATTCTTCAGAAGCACAATTCCATTCTGGCATATTTACAATTCCATAATCCAGACCCACTGGCCCCCTTAGGTGTTGTTCCAGAAGTGATGGATAACTATGTTCGTTCATGTGCCGGTTACTGTGTGATAACTTATTTGTTGGGAGTTGGTGACCGTCATTTGGAGAATCTGTTACTTACCACAGATGGTTATTTTTTCCACGCTGATTTCGGCTACATTCTTGGTCAAGACCCCAAACCATTCCCACCATTGATGAAATTACCAATCCAGGTTATCGAAGGAATGGGAGGATTAAACAATGAAAACTACCAAAGATTTTGCAACTATTGTTTCATTACTTACATCACACTGAGAAAAGATGCATCTTTAATTCTGAACATTTTCCAGCTCATGATCGATTCTTCCATTCCAGTCTTGCGAACATCTGGCTTAAATGGAATCTCGAACGAGACCGAAAAGTTCGAGTTAATCTGGAAAATTGAGGAAAAATTCATGCTTGAGTTGAACGATGAAGAAGCAGTCCTTCATTTCCAAAACTTGATCAACGATAGTGTCAATGCATTTCTTCCGGTTGTTATTGATAGACTTCACAGTCTTGCCCAATACTGGCGCGCATGAGCAAATAAATATATATTACGACCCTAATACCCATTTTTGCAAAGCTTTAGATGGTAACACCTTCTGCCTCACAAACAGTTTCAATGCGTTTCCTCGTGAGATCGTGTAGGCAAAAATCAATTGGGATCCTGCAAATTTGGACATTTTCTCCAAACGACCGTCCAGTATTTTGGTGAACCGTCCTATGTTCATCTTTGGATTTTTGGCAACCAACTCCAAGATAACTTTACTCAAGAAAGATTTTTGCTTGTCTGTCAACGGTCCGCTCAAGAAAGTTGAACGATGACCTTGTAGAAGTTCTGGATTGTCCTCCAGATGGCGATCAAGTATCTCAAATATTTCTTCAAGGGTATTCTTTTCTCCTAAAGTCTCAGAATCCGTAAGTTTGAGAGGCCCACGGTAAACGTGTCTAGAATAAGTCAATTTTTTCCATCCATTCGGAAGAACAATGATCTGATACCATCTTCTCTTACCCAAGTCCATGGCCCAGGTATCTCTGCGTATGTGAATCCATTGGTATTTGTGATTTTTGAGTGCACTTAGAACGTTTTCAGGACGATTATCAGCCAGTTGGAAATTGTTGAAAAACTCCTCAAAACCTTCATAAGTACTATATTCAAGATACTTGATGTCTTTGATCGAATCTGGCATCATGTTTGAGCTTAAACCTCTCTCTTCAAAAAACAAGTTTTCACCAGGATTTGGAATCTTTCCTTCCAATGTAGGTTTAGAATTAACTCCAAGTTTATGAGCTTCAACAAAGTCAACGATATAACATCTTTCTTTAGTTTCGTGCAATCTCAAACCACGACCAACCATCTGAGTAAGTAAAGTCCTGGATCTTGTAGGACGCACCATGAAGACAGAATCTATATTGGGAATATCTGTTCCTTCGGTAAAGACTCCACAATTCATTAAGACAGGAATCTCCCCCTTAGCAAATGCATCCAAAAGCTTTTCACGCTCATGTTTGGTAGTACTCCCAGTAACATACTGGGCATTGATATTGTTTAGACGAAATAGTTCAGATAAGGCTTTCAAATGTGCAACATCAACACAGAAAAACAGCGATGACTTCAAATTGTATAATTCGACAAACTTGGTATAGGTCGTATAGACCAATGAATTGACTTCATTGGTGTTGATATATTTCGAGAGCTCATCTGTTCTATAATCACCATCTGATCCAACCTTGAGAGTCGAAAGTTCCAATCCCGCAGAAACCAATATCCAGGAGAAATCAGAAAGATGCTTTTCTTTGATCAGATCGGTTAGATTCTTGTTGAACACTATCTCGTCAAAAACCATTCCTAAAGGCAGTTCATCATGTCTGGAAATAGTTGCACTGAAGCCCAGTAATGCTACCTGGGACTCACTATGATCACATCCAAAATGTTTCAGGATCTTGACATATGAATCGGCAACTCCGTGATGACATTCGTCCACAATTATAGCCTTGTATTCATCTGGATCGTACTCTTGTAATCTCATACCGCTTCTATTCAGAGTAGGCACAGATGCAACCACCACATCTATACCAGGTGCATGACTGGGTTTATGGTTGGCCATGTCTAATTCTATTTTGTAATGGGGATATATCTTTTGGAGGGATCGAATAGCTTGGTCTGCCAGCTCTTTTCTATGAACAAGTATCAAAGTCTTAGATGATCCAGTCTGAGGGTTCTTTGGTAGCTGATCTATCAAATGACTAAAAATCACGGTTTTGCCTCCACCGGTTGCCAAACTCACAGCTATTCGCCTTTTCGTCTTGAGTGATTCCAAACACGTATCTATACATTCCTGTTGATAATGTCTCAGTTTAAAAGGTACCAGTTGCGATTGTAATTTCAGCGAGATGGAGAATCGTCGTACAATTGTCAACATGATCTTTTATTATTAATGCGTAAACAATAGTTTTGAAAAATAAGAGCTGTGCAAGAAATAGCTAGCCTGGGTTCTATATAATTAAAAAGAAAATAGTCATACCTCAGAAGAACCAACCTCTATATGAAACTAGCATACTTCTGATCGTACTCTGTTCATTCATCCAATCCTTTGCAACTTTTGTCGTAGATTCCTTTGAATCTTGGACTCGGACATTATGGAGAGATTTGGTTCTTCATCACAAGGATTTTACAACATTGGTTTCAATTGTAATGGTCGGTGATATTCCCATTCCTCTGAAAGTCCACGTAGTTCCACGTAAAACATTGAGTGCCCCAAATCACAGCAACCCTCACACCTCAAAATAAAAAATTATACTATAAGGTATAGATCATGAATTATATCCATCCTCGATTATTAATCATTAAATAAAATAATAATACATTTTCTTCTCATGAAGGTGATGATAATATTAAAGTTTGCCCTGATATTAGCATCATGTCTGGGACTGAATTCTACAGAGACACGTCATACTAATAACTGGGCAGTGTTGGTGTCTACATCGCGATTTTGGTTTAATTATAGGCACACCGCCAATGCCCTAAGTATGTACAGAACAGTCAAGAGATTGGGAATTCCAGATTCTCAAATCATTCTTATGTTATCGGATGACATCGCATGCAATCCAAGAAATGCCTTTCCAGGATTCGTTTACAATAATGCCGACCGACAACTGGAATTATACGGAGACAATATAGAAGTCGATTACAGAGGGTATGAGGTGACTGTCGAGAATTTTATACGATTGTTGACCGATAGATGGCCCGAAGAGCAACCTAAATCCAAAAGATTACTCACAGATGAGAGCTCGAACATTTTCATCTATATGACAGGCCATGGAGGAGATGAATTTCTCAAATTCCAAGACGCAGAGGAAATCTCCGCATATGACATTGCTGACGCTTTTGGCCAGATGCACGAGAAGAAACGCTACAATGAGATTTTCTTCATGATCGATACCTGTCAAGCAAACACCATGTACACGAAATTCTACTCACCGGACATTCTTGCTGTCGGATCATCAGATCTTCATGAGAGTTCATATTCTCATCATTCTGACACAGAGATCGGTGTGGCCGTGATCGACCGCTTTACTTATTTCAATCTTGAGTTTTTCGAAAATCTGGAGAAAAACAGTAAGCTCACCTTACAGGATTTGGTGGATTCATACACGTTCGAGAAAATCCATTCCAATGCTGGAGTTCGTCAAGATTTATTCCAGAGAAACTTGTCCGAAGTTTTAATCACAGATTTCTTTGGAAACGTTCAACAAACCATTCTGGATAATGTTGAAGATGATCTTTTATACCTATCAAACCATGATGCCACGGGACAGCCTGAAACGCAGCTAGTTGCCCAAACTTCAAAAGTCACTTTTGGATTACCTACCAAATTGGCCAATTCGAATGAGAATATGATAGTTTTCGGCTCTGGAACGGATAAATCTACTTCCAACTTCAGATTGGCCGTTGTCTTTATGGCAGCTACCACTATCATGTTGATGTTCAAAATGTTGAAAATATAATTAATGTTTAGTCTGCAAACCCTGTAAAAACCGATTCCAAAAATCCGTGTACCGAAGATATGTATTTGCCTGCGGTACTCACTACGCTTAAATGTCTAGGCTTGAAGCCCCCCGAGGATATCGAATAGTTTAGAAGAACACTGAGAAGTCCTATTCCAATTGAGCACTTCACCACCAAAGCAAATGTTTTGTGGCGTGAAGCAACAGCATTAGACATTTTAGCTCTTCTGAGATCGCGATACTGTTCATTAGAATGTAATGATATCAATTCAGGATTCAAAGTGTGGTCCTTTAACATGCTGTATTTGCTAATGTTGGACATTGACTTCAATTTGGTATAGGGAAACTCCTCCATATATTGAACTGCAGTTTGGAGAATCACAAAGAACTCAGTGCTTTTGACATTATGACTGATCCAATTACTCAAAATCACATGAATAAAGTCTCTGTTGCTCATATCGAATCCCCCATCCTCAGTTAATGTATCGTCGCTAGTGAACGACTTCCCGCAAAGGTCATCCAGATCACTCAATATATCGTCTTTATAGTGAATCAGAATTGCGACGTATAAATAGATAACGAACATTGGATCCTGTTGAACCAAAATGAAGTCCCAAACCAAACACAAACTGTCAAAATCAAAGATATCATGTGCAAAGAGGGAAATCACAGAACTCAATGCATAAACGGGCTCAACGGATCCAATCAAAGAACAAAACTTGCGATCGAAATGCGACAGAAGCTCGGGAACAAGTTTCAGCTCTCTTAACGTGGATTCAATATTTGGTAGCATATGGTCACGAAGATGCGATAGAGTGAATTTCGTGAGGAACTTGTATGCCATATCGTCATCAAATACTAACACAGCAACTGTGGCCACATCGTGATATCCTTGATAGTAATTCAACCCAGGGAATGCGCTCAGGGTGCGGTTGATCAACATACGTAAGCGCTTACGTAAGCGGTCAACTTGGTCAGTCGATGCTGACTTAGGATAATAGACAAAGGAGCGTTCAATGTCCTTTTCGATTTGATCATGATCTTTATGTTGAAGATTTATGGCTATTTCTGGAGGAGACCACAAGTCTAAATTTAGTAATAGGGGCCATATTATAGAGCGCTGGCTTTTATTGATTG
Source organism: Ogataea allantospora (assembly GCA_030572655.1). Taxonomy (NCBI): domain Eukaryota; kingdom Fungi; phylum Ascomycota; class Pichiomycetes; order Pichiales; family Pichiaceae; genus Ogataea; species Ogataea allantospora. The sequence goes on from JAJMAM010000005.1 coordinate 153,339, forward strand.
CACCCGATCTGGTCTTCACCAGGAATCTTAGGAGAGTTAGATCTTGTGACTTGATTGCCTTTTCGATTGATTTGAGTTTCACCATTTCATTTTCTTCCGAAAGGGGTTGTTCGTTGAAGATGGACTGATCGCACTCCATTTGGATCCAGTCTGGGAGACTCATTGTAGACCAATGTGCAAGTTGAGCTCCTGAATCTTATTATTAACAAGTGGAAGTATGATTGGTGGAGTAGTATGATAAGGAAACTTTGGAGCAACTATCGAAACAGGTGACTGAGTTTCAAAAAAATAAAATATCGAAATTAATTTCTATGGAGAGAAGGAAGGCAGATTTTGAGATAGGGAAAAGAATTGGAGGTGGAAGATTCAGTGATGTTTATGTTTGCAATACGAAAGAGGGTAATGTTCTCTCTGAAACCAAATATGCTGTGAAAGTGACTGAACCCGAGGATGATATGCCCCCACATAATGTTCGAAATGAGCTCAAGTTACTTCAAAAACTGTCCCAAAATAAAGAAAAGGAGAACGAGGATATGGGCGCTAATGTTGTGTCGTTGATGTGGTTCTATCAGACACAAATTGAAATTGGGCTTGTCTTTCCTTTCTACGAATTTGATTTGAACCGCGTGATGGAACATCATACTAAAGTTCGCTCGATTTTCAATCTTCAAGATGGAAGTATCAGCAAACGAAAAGAAAACAACCTTGAAGTTGATCAAATTGTTCAGATCTTCAAGGGTTTGCTACGAGGGTTATCATTTATTCATGATCAGGGCATCATTCACAGAGACATCAATCCAAATAATATCATGTTTAAGTCAACGTCTAATTTGGAGCCCGTCATCATTGATATGGGAATAAGTTACGAAGAACCAGATAATAATGGATTGGAAAAAGCAATCTCGAAAATCACAGATATAGCCACAGGATATTACAAGGCCCCTGAATTGCTTCTTTCAGTGAGAAATTACACAAACAAGGTAGATATGTGGTCGGTTGGGGTGATTCTTATGCTTATAGCCAGCAAGGATTTTTCCACCCCCTATTCACAAGATTCTGCGCATAGCGATCTGGCTCTGTTGAGCTCCATATTCAATACATTTGGATCACCTCCAAAAGATTGGAAAGAAGTTCAATCATCGCGCTCATTCACATCTATGAATTCTGAGTTTTTCCGCAAAGATCGGAAGCCTGCAGATGACCTGCTATCAAAACTCAAAGATCATCAGCCATGCATTCAAACATTTAACGACATCATGGTGTACGAAAGTTCACAGCGACTGTCCGCTCGAGAAGCACTTAAGCGACTCTCTTAAAATATATCATTTCTGAAGTAATAGTAGCTTGTTTTCACAATCATTGATACTCTTCGTGCTTGATTCTATCTTTTTTGAAAGATAGTTCAACCTCTCCCTGAATAATTTGTAGTCCTCAATTCCACTATACTTCTCCAATTCACCTTCGAACTGGTTGATTTTGGAACGATGTAATTTGATCAGGTTATTCAAATAATCAGCCTCTAACAAGTTATAGATACGCGATTCTTTGATCATCGTTTCAAAAGCAAGATAGAACAAAGGTTTTGAAGGCTTAATTTCTTTGACAAGTCCTTTTTCTCGAATAATAGTGATTAATTCAGAATTTTCCATCGCCTGAAGGATACTAAAAGTATCAGTTTTCAACAGAGGAAGTTTAGCAACATCACTGTATCCAATTGAATGCTTCTCTGCAAGGAGTTTTATAATACACCATGCTTGCGAGGCAGTGTATCCTTCAGAGCCGCCTCGGGTAAACGTTTGACTCAATTGCTCGACAGATTGCACCACAATACCATGTAGGGCTTCTTCTGGAGTCTCACCAGACCGCATACGTCTGATGAACATCTGTAAATCTAAAAGACGACCTCCGAGTGGGGCCAGACATTTGAAAAGCGAGTCACGATCGGTCGAAATATACTTTTTAAACATTTCATCTTGGGAAAATTGATTATCGATGAATCTCGCCACCGACTCATCTGACGCATCTGTCAATAAACAACGTTTGAATGGAGTATTTGGCAAGGCTTTAGAGAGGTGCTGTAATGACCCAATATCATCGGTGATGAATATGACATGCGCAACATTCAACGAAACTAAATTGGCTGCCCATTCGGCGATTTCCTGATACACGAAGGAGTTGACATCGTTGGCTTTACGTGCGGCTTGGAATCGATCAATCACCACAACTGGCTTGTCTTGAGGATTTTGTTGAAGATAATCTTCTTCTTTCATGAACGAGTCGTCACTTTTAGATTTCAGGTCCCGATACTTGGACAATGCAACATCTCTTATCACAGAGGTAGTCAAGTTCAGCATATTCTTAACCTGAGCTTCTTTACTTTCTGTGATACCAGATTTCTGACCTGTCAAACCTTGAACCACCAGATCGATAAACGAAGAAACGGAGTTGAACCAAGAGAACACTGGGAAATAGCCAAATTCGACAGCGAAGTTTTTTATAAACTGCTGCTCTTTCCGACCCTTGATTACATTATCACAATCAACTCTAAGGCAGTTCTGTCGATCTTTCAGTACGTGGTCTTCCAAAAGACTTCGTTTTCCCGATCCTCGCGGACCTTGAACAACAATAAATGAGTTGGTGTTTTCATCTATCCACAATTTGACATCTCTTCCCAATTCTTCCCGTTCTTTCCACATTCCCGAGATAGTGTGGAACAGTTCCTCATGGGTCTTTTGCGGAATCGAAAGAACGTTCGACATTCCATTGCGAGTCATGCTGAGAAGTCTCATCAATTGTTGATAGATTGGATTTCTCTGCAATGAGTAGGCATCAGTAATATGTTCCTTGACACTGAAATATCTGATTGGGTCAAAAACCAAAACCGCTAAGGTGGCTAGAAGAGCAAATAACACAGGAATGGCGATTCTGGGATGGTTGTTAATAAAGTCGGCAATCATATTGGACTTCACCATTGGAACGTATTGAATATGAACAGTGGTCTCTCCAATAGTCAATCCGGTAACACAATGACGAGCAGTGATTGCGGATCGGGCTCTGCGGAAACTCACAATGGTGAACCTTTCTTTATCATCAGCACGGGGAGGAGTAATATCGTTGATAGTTCCGTATCGCCTGAGTAAAAGATACAAGTTTTCTTGGGTCAATGGCGGTCCTTCAAACCATAATTTGAGAATAGGACTTGGGTAACGTCTTAGATCTTCGATCCAAGGAACTCCCTTCACTGGGAAACACCGAGAGTGGGTGATATGGTGGAAGATGATATCTTCATACTTGTCGCTCACATTATCCATAATTTGTTTGTTAAACACTTTCACATCTGTATCAGGAGGAACAGCAAACTTCACAAATGCTCCACCATCTCTTGGAAGAAATTTGAAGCTTGTGATTTCCAAAGATAGAGGGTTCTTACTACTTTGCGAAAGGGTCAGAACTTTGTTCATGAGACCTTGATCAGTATAATCAAGAAAGAAGGATGCTATTTTTTGTCTTATATCCCATTTTCCTCCTTGGAATGGAACTAATCGGTCGAAATATAGCAAGGTCTTCTTATTCTCCTTCAACATGACTCCGGTATTGGTGACTTCATCGTCCTCTCCTAAAGTCACTTCTTTCAAAATGGCGTCTTCTGACATCGATCTTTGAACTGACTTCAGCAAAAGTCTAGGACGACTTCTCATAGCTGGTCTCAGTGACCGGCCAATTAGTTGCTGTAGATACATGCAGGCAAAAATAATAGTTGCGACACGAAAAAATTAACTTATTTATTTATATTATGAGTACTCCAGAAGAAACATCATTACCACTTTTTGAACGGTTCAGAGATGCCCATATCAATCAACTGATCGGTCTGATGGATGATGTGATGACAAGTATGGGAGATCTGGACCGGTCCTTGGAGACGGCAGTTGCAATCAGTAAGGAGTTCAAATACCTTCAAAGTATTTGGGGAGCTTTCTACGACCCAACAAGAATGGAACAAGAACAAGAAAATAAAGACCAAGAACAAGCACAGGCAGATACAAGCACAATGAGTTTTCAATTTGAGGGCAGAATGAGTGACATTAAGAGTTAAATAAACCAGCAGCATCAATATTGATCTTTTCCACTGATAATCACGTCGTTGATCTTCAAGATCATTCTTGTGAGTTGAGTGGCCAGCAACAATTGTTGTCTCTTTCCAATCAAGGTCTCAATGACAAAAAGTTCCTTCATATCATTGTTGTTATTTCCCAGGCAATCCACACCCAATTTAGAGTTTTGTTTCAAGACGTGGTCAGATTTCAGCTGTGTAAGAGTTTCAATTGGGTCTAGACCAGAATTCTCAGCAAGAGACATAGGAATCACATCAAGAGCTTGCGAAAATGACCGGAATGCATATTGATCAATTCCTTTTTGTTTGTCAGCTTCCTCCATCACCTTCAAGGAGCACGAGATCTCAGCAGATCCTCCACCATACACAATTCTGCTGTCTTTAATCAAGTTCCGCACCACACAGAGAGAATCGTGTAAAGCACGGATACTCTCGTCGACAATCATCTTACTGGATCCTCTGATCAATGCTGTCACGGCATGCGTATTAGCACAGTCCTCGATCACAAGCATGTGGTCTCTGGTGGTCCCGAATTCCAGTTCGGTGACTTTCCCTGCGTGTCCAAGCTTGGCTGCAGTCAAATCCTCGAATCTTGGCACAATACGACCGTTCGTGGCCATGGCAATGGTCTCAATCTCAGTTCCACCCACCCATCTAACAGCAGGAAGATCGTTGGATAAGAGCAAATGGTTTGCTTCGTCATCAAATCCCCATTGACAAATCACCATGTTGGCGCCGGAATCTTTCACAAAGTTAATCATTTCTTTAAATTTGTCTTGCTCGTATGTTTGTAACTTTTTGAATTCTTCAACACTACTCACTTCGAGCTTGTGTTTAGTTTTAGGTTTTGGAGGCTCAAATGGACATGTTAAAATGGCAATTTTGGCGTCTTCCAATTGTTTTGGCATCTGAGGATGCGAGAAGTCTTTGTCAATAACCACACCTTTGATGACCTTGGAGTCTTCAAGAGATCCACCCATTTTACCTTCCACACGGATCAATTCGAAATCCACATCTTTCCGTTCCAGATCAGCAACATTGAGCACTGTTTCCACAGCCATACGGGCAAATTGGTCGTGACATTTCGACACAATCTTGGATCCCAAAGAGGTCTTTGCTGCTTTGAACAGTTCGCTTGAATCTTGTGTATTATTTTCTAAGTTTTCTGTGTCGATCGACACTGTGTCTGCGATTTTGTCGAGCTGCTCGATGGCAATTTTACAAGCTTTTTCGAAACCATGTGCAATTTTGATAGGATGAATACCCTTTTCAATAAGTTCCAAAGCTTGGTCCAAAAGGGCTCCGGTCAAAACCACCACACCTGTAGTCCCGTCTCCAATCTCGTCATCTTGAGACTTTGACAGTTCCACAAGTAATTTGGCAATCTCGTTACTCAGCTCCATCTGGGACATGATCGTGGCACCATCATTGGTGATATTAATCTCTCCATCTGGGGAAATCAGAATTTTATCCAATCCACGAGGCCCAAGCGAGGTCTTCAATATAGAAGACACTTGTCTAGCAGCCAAGATATGAGACTTAACAGCCTCAGTTCCGTGGCTTCTCTTCTTAGATCCTTGATCCTTCACAATGATGAAAGGCCGTCCCATCTCGTCCTGTGCCATAATGGCATTGGACATATCCGGAAGTTCCATTGGTTGTTGAGACATGAACGCGAAAGAATTAAAAAATGGAAAAATTGGACAAAAATCAAATTTAATAGTCGCGACGAAGAAAAATAATTTTTAGAAAAATAATTTTTCACTAGCCTTATTTTCAATGTCTACTGTTGGATCTTTGATTTTCTGTGAGGACTGCGGGACTCTATTGGATTCTATTGCGAAGAAGTCCAGTATAAAGTGTCAGTTGTGTAGCAGATCTTACGAGACCAAGAATTTCGCCTATTTGAAGGTGGTCACTCACACTGCACCAGATGCGTTTCCATCCAGTTTGAAGTCGAAAAAATCACTGGTGAAAACCAGTCTGAAGACCAGCGAGGTCGAAGAAGGAGCTACCATCAAGGAGAAATGTCCTCAATGTGGAAACGATGAAATGCAATACCACACTTTGCAGTTGCGGTCTGCTGATGAAGGTGCTACCGTCTTCTACACATGTACTTCATGTGGCTACAGATTCAGAACCAATAACTAAAGAATTTCATCATTCCGCCTCATACATATCCAAAGCCACAACTGCGCTCTCACGTACCACGTCGTCCTTGTCGTTGAGGAACCCTTGCAAAACAGGAAGCACCTCATCGGTAGCAATGGAGCCCAACGCCTCTGCGGCCTCATGTCGCACCATTCCGGCCTCGGCCTTGTTACCAACAACCTTAATAAGCGCAGGAACGGTGACAGGGTTGCACAGTTGTCCAAAAACGTACGCAATCTCATGCTTGAAAAGCGCAGATTCGTCGTCGAATCCGGTAGCAAGAGCAATGCACGCTTCATCAGTACCTATGTCTCTTAGCCGGAACATCGCTCTGTATCTTTCGAATAGAGATCGACTTTGATCGTTCAAAATTTGTTGTAGTTTCTCAACCTTGTCGTTATCTTCTTGGTCCACTGGTAATGGAGGAGCTGGGTCGATCGACTCGTAAAGCGACGTTTCCAACTTTTCAGTTTTGGACTGTTCGCTCTTCTCCCATTTGATCCGCTCAATGGCCAACTCACAGGTCTGGCGAATCTCAATCATCTCTTCAGGATCCTCATAATATTTAGTCAGTAAGCCCAATGAGTTGCTATCTCCTAAAGCTCCCAAAGCTTCAGCAGCCTCATGTCTAACCATACATTGTTGAGCACCGTCTGCCAAGACGTCTCTGAGAATAGGAGCAGCTCCTATATTCTTGGTCTGCCCTAAAACGTATGCGACCTCGTGCTTAAGCAACTCTGAATCGTCTTTGAAACTCTCGCTGATGTAATCCAAAGCCTTTTGTGCCTCTTTTGGCTTCTGCTCAAATTCTGCCCCCACAGATTTCAAGTAGAACAGAGCACGAAATCTGTGTGCCAGCTTGACATCTCCCGTCTTATTGATTAACACATCTCTCAAAGTCTCCAAACTTGCACTTTCGTCCACTCCATCCCAAATTTCTGGCATCTTGCTGATTTATACTCGTTTGACACAAAAAAATTTTAATCAATTTTCTTCATATCACCGAAAAATACGGATAGTCGCGTCGATTAACATTTTATTCTTCAGTTGAACTATGTCTTTCCATCCAGTGCCAGGAAAAGACCCCTTGGTCACTCTGGAATTGCTTGCTGGATCCCAATTAATACTTCCAGTGGTCTCTATTGGAAATACTCCCCAATTAGCGGTAGATTTAATCATCCATACATTATCTGCTGAGCTGGTGGCGAGACTCGATGATACCTATTTATTCCCATTTGCATCCCCGGTGGATTATGTTTCCGAGCCAGTGGATGGAATTACATTAGGTCTGGAGATCTATTATTGTAAACAGGCCAATTTAACCATTTTACAGCAGAGAAGTCCTGTACTTCCTGGACTTACTAACCAGTTCTTACAAGAATTAGTGGGCCCTTTCATCCAGATGGCGCAAATAAGTCGTGTGATAATACTTCAAAGCAATGATGCAGGACTTCGTGAGGACAAAAATGTGGACTCTAAGTTCATTTTATGGGCCAATGACTTAGCTAAGATTATTGAAACATTTCATATCTCTGAGAATGGAATCATTGTGATCCCAGAGAGGAAAGAACTTCAGGGTCTTGCAAGAGCTATCATAGACTGTATCGAACAAAAAGAGAGACAATTGTCCGCTTTGACAGCAGATGTCGAAGGATCTCTCAGACTTTCCGTATCGGGGACTGCGTCGATCGACGCAATATATCTAGGGATGTTTGTCTACGAGGGAGATAACTCGAACGATTCAGAGCTGATGGCAACCCAAGCTTTGCGTGTATTGAACCTGAAACAGCCTGAAACGTGGGTCCGACCGGAATCATGGAAAGGAGTTTATGGAAGTAAACAGATTCCTGTTGGGATGGAGTATGGTGTATATTCTTAAAAATTTTTCCGACCAGAGATAAGTAGAGGAAATCATTGAGGGGCAATCTGGCGATTGATAAGCACTTTCACTTGAACTTCGGTTAAACTGCAAAGCTTGCACTATAGACACCACATTTTGGCGGCCAGGTTGAAGCTGCTTTGTTTGGTAAATGTCGGATGGCAATTTAATCACCAAGATGCTTGCTGATGCTGCGGCAGAGGCAGAGAAAGAAAAACAACAATATCGACCACACGAGGATACCCCAGAGATTGTTCAGGAAGAGCATGTTGTTGTTGTTTCAAATCCCAAACAATATGTCTATTCTCCTGAATTTTTGGTGTCTCTTAAAGATTCACCATTATGTTCACAAATATCCCATTTAGAGCTGCCTGCAAACCAGGAAGAATTCTTCCTGTTGAACCAGCCAAAGCGCACTATGTTTGTGGCTCCTAATAACAATAAAAATACGAATCAACGGAACAGAAGGGATCGGAAAAAGGAGGCCAGAAAGACTACAAAGGAGACTGACGAGACCCCAGAATGGGTTTTGAAGTCGGATAAGGTGACCGGAAATTCGATTCAGGACTTTGAACTCTGGCGTCTGAAGATGCGGATCGAGACTTTTAAGAGAAATAAGGAGCCTGTGCCGGAGGAAGATTTGAATCAATACAAATATCTTATGGAAGCTAGAAAAGAGACGTTTTCTAGCCAATCTGAGGAACCAACTGTGGAAACAGTCATTGAACCGACTTTGGAACCTACCATTGGAACTAGTTCGTCGGGATCCTCTCGTTTCTCGAGTTTCTTTGGACCAGGACAGCAACCAGGCGCCCCATCGGAAGGCTCAAAGCTACTACCATTTTTACAACCACCCATGTCGGCCATGCCTCCTGGTGTAATTCCTCCTGGCAAAATGGGATATCCTGCGTTTCCTCCAGGACTCACTCCAGGTGCTCCATCTTCAGACGAAATGTTTTTCAGTTCGCTGTTATCGAAAGCTGCGTCTCCAGGCCCAGCTCCATTTTTACCACCGGGTCTATTCTTACCGTTCCAGGGGAAAAAGTAATGATATTTCAGCATTATTCACAAAACCGTTGATATTTGTAGTATGCAATTGAGAAGTTGCAAGCTTTCATCACAACCATTGCTCAATCTAGCATCTGTCTCAAAGAGTATTCTTGAGATGCTATTTTTCTGTTTTCCATCCAATGAGAGAGCTAAACTGCTCTCGTCACTCAAAAGAAGTGCATCATGAAGTGAACTGAGCACTAAAGAGGCACTGTAGCCCTGTTTAGTAATTTCTAGATCAATAAAATCAAAGATATTATCCATATTCTTCTTTTCAGTAACCTCCAGAAGCTCAGTGAGTTTTTCAGGAGGGAGATATCCAAACATCTCTCGGATTTGATCCCCAGTCACATCATCAACCATCTCGTCTTCAGCAGGAAGTAACATTTTACTGACACTTTGGAGAAAATTGATGGCCTTTCGAAGATCACCATCACTAATTCTCAAGATCACCGTCAAAACATCGATGTTCGCCGGCACTTTCTCCTGGTGGCAAATATACTGTAGTCTTTCTAGCGAATTGTCTTGATCAAGCATCTTGAAACGAAATTTGGAACAACGCGAAGCTAGAGGATCAATAATTCTTGTGATGTAGTTGCAAATCAAACAGAATCGCGTAATACTAGAATATGTTTCCATGGTTCTTCTAAGGGCACTTTGGGCGTCCGCAGTCATACAATCTGCTTCATCCAGTATGATCAATTTATAAGGAGGACATGGATATTTCTCAAGATCCTCTTTGGTTGGGTTCGAAATAGTTAACCGTGCAAACTTCTTGATCTTGTCTCTAACAATAGAGATACCACGTTCATCGGACGCGTTCAGCTCAAGAACTCTACTTTTTAAAAGTTGAGGACCGTATAATTCTTTGGCCATGGCCAAGATCGTAGAAGTTTTACCCGTTCCTGGTGGTCCATAGAAGAGCATATGTGGAAGATTCGCCGTCTGAAGATTCTTTTTCAACACCTGAACGGCATGACTTTGGGAGGTAATATCATCCAAGTTCTTTGGCCGGCTAATTGTCAGTAGACTATTCACCAATACTTACTATTTTTCGACCCATGGCATTCTTTCAGAACGTTCCGTCATGGCTCAAATATACTGAATATATCTGGATTTTTTTTCTCCTAATAATTTCGCGTCGCAATGGAAGAAGAACAGCAGCAGCTAGAAAGCTCTATGAGCTTGCCGATTTCCAGAATAAAGAAACTGATTAAACTGGATCCAGAACACATTTCATCAACAGAGTCGGCCAACTATCTTATCGGAGCAGCCACGGAACTATTCATCATGAATTTGACAGAACAGGCCTCATTCCATGCCAAAACGCAGAAACGCAAAAAGATCAATTATTCGGATTTCAACGAGGTGGTTGTCAACAATGACAGCTTGATCTTCATGAAAGATCTGGTTCCAAAAACTGTTCCCTTGCAACAGTTGGTGAACGAGAAAAAGGTGGTTTTGGACTCGGTAACTCCAGGTGAAGATGACACTATTGACGATGATTCGACTGTCTCCACACCGCAACCAGTACAACCCAAACAACAAATTCTTCCATTTGTGATGAAACGAGACCAAGAAAAGCAAGAGGACGTAATAATGATCGATTAATCCATTTATATCTATATACAACTAAGCTCTCTCGACATATTCATCAGTGCGTGGATGTTCAACCTTTCCTGTTTCAATGTACTCCTTAACTTTGGCAAACATGAATTTGCCGTCTGTAACGCTCGAGAATCCGTCAAAGGTATTCTTTGGAGTAACAGCATTAGAAGAGACTAGGGGCTTCAAATTAGATCCGGCAAGATTTGCTGGTGCAATAAACGTTCGAACACGATTATAGTCGATAGAATATGTTCCGTATTTGTCAAGTCGTCCAATACCAGACGATCTGGTTCCCTTGTAAAAATTCTTGTTACCTTGCTTGGTGCTTAATGGAACACGCTTATTTCCCGATTTTGTCATTCCGTAGAACAAAGTTCCGTCTTTATAGGTTTTCCAAGGCCTACGCAAAAGCGCAGTCTGCGATTCTTGGAAATGAAGAACGTTTGTAGCTCTCATCACAGCAGTTGGTTTTTTTTTCTTGTGTTGAAATATTTACCAGCTAGTACATGGGAACATCTCTACACCAGTAACCGTTAAAGCCTACCTACCGGGCTTAATGTAAGCCCTATTTAAGTTAAATATCTCTCTGCAAAGAACATACCAGTCAACTTCCCGAACGAATTGTGGACAGTTGCTGATAATATCTTCCGTTCCCAAATCCAGCTTGCGCACATCCAAATCATCTTCCTCTTCTGATATTACTTTTTCATAGCCAGCAAAAGACAGTCTTGGTTTTTCTCGTAATGATGAAGGTAGGAATCCAGATCCAACCGAACCAACACTTGTAGAAACTGAAGACCGATCGCTATTATTTGCAGAAAATGTGGAATTCGTTGACTGTCCGTTGGAGGATTGGGAGGAAACACTGTTGTATCTCCTGGTAAATTTTGCCCGCACAAACGTCTCCTCCCATTTGAATAGCTCATACATCAGCTTCAAATTGGGCTGAATGATCACATTCAGTCGACGCACCCGAACATAAAGATAAGCACGAGGCAGACTGATGTTCAACCGTTTCATTACCTCTGCTATACAGACGGTTGCAGATCTTGAAACCCCAACTTGACAATGGACTAGAACTTTTCCGTTGGATTCATAGCATCTGTCAATAAATTGTAATGCATCATTGATTGTAGTGGTCAGCGTTCCAATTCCATCGTCGTTAATGTTGTTGATTCTCATGACCTCTTCAACCATGCACACACTCTTGCCAATTTTTTGATCAGAGGCAATCTTGAAAACTTCACAGCCACTTTCTGTAGTACCAGTCGTATAATCTAAATCATCAAGCCAAGGAACATGCTCTCCAACGCTAACGATACAATTGATACCCAGTTCTTTCAGCAAAAGAATGCTAGAAGAATGATTCAAAGAGCCCAGATACAAGTGAGGAAGGATTCTGGAAGGTAATGAACCCATAACACTCTCGCAGACACTTTCCGGTTCTCCTTCAGAGTCAGAAAGCGAGGCAGAAGACGATGTTGATTCGAAATCGGAGTCCAACTCTTTGGCTTCGAAACCTTTTTGTTGGCCTCTCAATTGAATGATATGCTGCCCTGTTGCTGTATTCAATACGGAATTAAATGACATTCCCAACGGAGTCCTATGCTTAAGATGTTTTGGAGCCAGCAAGAGGGATTTTACTAGCTTTATTTCCTCCTCAACTGTAAGTGTGTCGGTCAAATATGCGAATTTGAGCAAAAGCGGCTCCAAATTTTGGAGAAGCAAGTAGTCTGATTTAAATATGAAAAATGGGCGTCCATAATCCATGTGTAGTCGAATTACAGCTTCATCAACACCGATCTTTTCGGCAAACATCAAGAAGCACAATCCCAAAAGCGAAGTTTCCGTATATCCATCGGAGCAGTAAATCAACGAAGGGAAATCGAAAGATGATCTCGTAGTCAGAAGTCTGCAAATATTGATGATACACAAAATATCATCTTCAGACAGATCTGCAAGCTCAATTGAACCAGAAGGAGGGAATTCGAGATAAATCTGTTGCAAATAGTTGATGCTAGAGAAAATATTATCAATCTCTGTAGGACTGGGGAATCGAGCTCCATCAGCACAATGGATAAACAGCTTCCAATGCGCTTTGGGAAACGTTATCAATTTCGGATCGATTTCTTTGATAGGTCGCCGTGAAAGATTGTCATATTTCAACGTCACAATTGTATTTTGTGGATCACAATGTAAAGGAACGAGCGATTGTGTATCCTGCGCGGAAAAGGTCTCAATTCCAGAATTGAGTTGAATATGGAGACATTCAAAATCTGTGGTGTTTCCAAACCAAACATTATTAAGGACTTCTGTTGCAGAAGACATCTTGGATATTTCGAGCTTCTCTCGATAAAGATAGTTGGAATCCCAATTGTTGAATACTTGCAGATCGTACTCGGAGCAAAGATCTCCTGGAACTTTGGTGGAGGTACTGGAATCTAACAAAGGTATCGATAACAGATTTGAAGCTTCAAGTGCGCTTAGTTTGACGTCTTCCAAAACGAACGTATTGAATGGTTTCTTACTGTCGGGTAATTCCAGCTCGGGATGGTCATTTATGTAGAGAAGTTGAGCAATGTGTAGAAGTCTAGCCAACGAGCCGCATTTGCATTTACTATCCCAATAATCCTCATCATTGTAGCTTTGAACACACGTCTCGTGGTCTTTATTCAAGCAATAAACAACTAGATTTGATATATTGCTGAATTTTGCGACTTGAATATGGAAGTTTCGAAGTGAGACACCAACTTGGGGGTCCATATCTTTGAATATCGGTAGTAATTTGATATTGACACAATCTTTGACCAGTAAATCGATAGGGTACACGTTAATGACCTCCTCTGGCAAAATTGAAAGAAGATATAGTCCCACATTATGCACAGTAAATAGCGAAACAAGTATGTCTGCGGGTGAAACGGTTCCTCTTATTTGACCGGTGGTTTCGGCAATGACATCGTCTTGAGATTTGTCCTCGAGATTAGTACTCGCTGAACGAACTGGCATAATACTTCGAATGTTTGTGGGCACTGTTAAATGATAGTCCGGATCAAAATGATTCGTCAAGCTTGACAGAAACCTCAATTGAACGCCATTATTTTTATGAACTCCATGAAGCCAAGGAAACATCTTTTCGGTGTCTGGAAGATCGGAAGTATAATGTTTCACAAGAAAGTGACAAAACTCATCTGTGGAAATCAACTTGCAAGCCTTCACAGTGTTGAGAGATCGATGATTGACAAAATAACAAGTACTTGGATCAAGAATCGAACTTAGCGCTACAGGACGGATCGGTCTGTACAGCGAGTTCGAACGACTTTTTTTGCAGTACTCATCACCATCCTGATAGTTTCCCTTGAAAAGGTTGTTGATCCGATATCGATATTTGTCTTTGTCCTCCAACGAAACACTATTTGCTCTTTTGGTGCTCGAACGTATTTGAGAAATATTGGTAACTGAATTGGGATCTTGTAAAGAGGGACTAGGAACCGGTTGCTCAACTTGTTGGAGCGGGTTCATGTCACGATAGATTAAATAGTATTTGTTTGCGGGCTGCTTCTGGGCAACTTTTTTCCTCACACGGTTAATTAGCCCCCACACATATCTTATCTCTTACAAACTGCGCCACAGAGTAAACAAAATTAACTACACTTGCCACATAGAGCAGAGGTGGTTTATATACAGTTATTACATCTTCTCAATGAATTGCACCAGATACTTGAGGAATTGTCTGTCTGTCAATTGAACCAGATTCTCCACAAATGACTGAGCAATATCTGAAGGAAAACCAATGTTGCTCATCAAAAGGCTGCGCAATTGTTGTGCCATCATTTCATTGAATTTGATGGCTTTCGTTTTACGACTTGGCTGAGTATCTGGTATTTCGTAACCAGCAAAAACAACAGCTTTCATGGTGCGAATCACTTCCAACAGAATACTGTTACGGTATTGTGCATCAGTGAGAAGCTCTCGTTTCATCTTGATACTCATTTCGCAAGCCAGGAGCAACGAGTTAGACACCAGTAACTCATTAGACTGCTCAAAAACATTGGCATCGTTCTTGAACACGTCTTCCGGATCCACGACTTTCCCAAGTCCCACACCTTGTATGAGTGAATTGATGCAAGTGATAGAGATCTTGACTAGTGTAAGATCATTTGTTTGATAATTGTAGATGTGATTAAACATTAAGTTGGTCACTCCAACCAGGGTTTGTTTGTTTTCTGTGGTAAGCCATAGTGAGCTCACATGATCGCTGGTGAGAGATATCAATAACGAGATAAAGCATTTTTGGGTGTCCAAGATATCTTTTTTCAAGAAGTCATCCTGCACGTTTGCAGAGTCAGATTCAATACGTGAGATGACTTTGGAAACTAATGGAGTTAACAAAGAGTTGAGCATCACATATATCTGTTGAGATTTTCCGCAATTGTGCAAGATTTGACCGAGAAAGTTGAGAAAGTTGTTGATTTCTTGCAATTTGAGCTTGTCAAAGTTCATCATCACAATGGAAATAAACTTCGAAAGTAACTGTTCAATTGCTGGCGATGAACTTTTAACCAATAAAATGAATAGCCGAACAACACAAAACTCAGATGCTTCTCTCACAATGTTGAAATCGATGAATCGTTCCAACGTGATGAGCACTACTTGAGAAATCTGTTGTAGCACAGAAATAAATTTCTCATCAAACTCTTGAACATGAAGACTTTCAAATCCTTTCAAGATAGTCCCCACGGATACCAAAGAATGGTGCACTTGAACCACCAAGCTTAATGTCGTTTGCGAAATGTTGTTGATGCATTTTTCAAGATTGGAGAACAACGGTTGCAAAACAGATTCGAACATAGCCACCCGCTTTTCAGACTTTTTGATCAAACAGATGAGTAGTCCAAGTGATTCGAACAGATATAATTGATGATCAAATCCCCCATTGACATTCACCGCGCTCAAATCTATATCGTTGGAAAGTTTGACCTGGTTGGTGACTTGAAACTCAAAACTTAGTAAAGGTAGCAAACTTCTGATCAGCTCCTCAATTATGAAATCGTCGATAGACGGCTTTGTGAGTTTAATGAATCTGTAAAACAAGTACCATGACCGGTACTTGACCTTTTCGTTGTCACTGAAGACTCCAAAATTAGAGACGAAAATTTTGAGAACTTTCAGAAGAATCTCGTCTTTGTTCACTCCCTCCACTTGAATATTGTTGTTGGTGAAAAAAGTATAATGTTTGAGCACCAATTCAAAGAAGAGCAACTGAATTAAAGCGTGGTTAACCAAAAATGTGGTCGAACCATCAATGACTTTGCAAAGCATCTTGTTGAAAACAAAATAAGGTCTGGAATTATTGATCATGGTCTTGGGCAAGTTCATCACATTGTTTCTGAGAATTTCACTGTAGTGGCTCAATTCATGCATTCCAAGCTCGATGGAGCGCCAATCTGGATTGGAGTTGAATAATGACTCGTTTATACAGGCGATCATGACGTCTAATGCTAGCGTTTCGTTTAAAATGACAATCGAGTCGTGGAAGGAGTTAAGTTTGTTCCGGACTTCTTGAAATTGTTCGATGGAATCCTCTTCCGTTCCATCGTCATCCTGGTCAAACTTCTTTCTCACGATAATTTTTTTCAAAAGAGTGGTAAGTAATTCATCGTTTGTAAGATATGAGAAATCAACCTGTTCGTTGGTGATGTTTTTCTTCAAGAACAAAAGGAAGTTTCCAATGAAAGGGAAAACCTCCAAAGAAACATCGTCATACTCGTTCTCCAGATATTCAAAAACCAAAGGGAAAACTTCCAGAATCTTATTAATTGTGACATTTTTGAAGTCTGAGTTAGCAAGGTCTTCGTTGGAGCTTAGATCGAGAACATTGACCAGCTCAGAACCAAGATTTTCCACTAATTTTGCAAATGCAATATTAACATCCAAGTCTGTATCTTTAGAGTTGATGTTCATCTTCAAAACACTGGTGAGGTTCAAAAAGTCCACCAACTCGAGTTTTTTTAATGGAGACATCTTCTTGTGCAAGATTTCGTTGAAACAAGCAGCAGTGGTAATCTTTTGTTGGTCATTTGAACTAGCCAAAAACTGGTATAGAAGACCCAAATATTCCTGGTCCAAAATCAAATTTATTTCGATCCACGAAACATATTCTCCAATACATTGAATTGTATTGTTGAGGATCTCGGTTTTCAATGCTGTGTCTGTATTTAAATAGTGCTTGAGGATTTTCTTCCAGGATTCCGTCATCAAAGTCATATCATTTGCCCGGATTGCATCTTTCAAAAGATTGTTTCTCTCGTGGTGCTCTTGGCCTCGCGTGATCATTTGGTCGCCGATTTCTTGATGAATTACCAATAACACACGTAAATAATAATCTGTGGCCAGTTCTTTGAAATATCCATTCGTTTGAACAAGAGCCAGAAGATCCTTGATCAGCGTTTGGTAACAAGAAAGAGTAGATTCGACAAACAACAACCCAAATGTCTTAGATAGAGCATTCCTTAAAAATACGGGCTCTACAGTGTCGGCTTGAATTAGCCTTTTCAAATATCCAAACAGATAGTCCCGAATTGCAAGCTTTTGTGAGTCATCCATGGACCCTAGCCGGGCATCCAGCACTTGGAAAATGAAAAACTTGACATTGGGCGAAAGTTCGGCGTGAGTGGTCAGAAGATTTATACAGTGCTGCCAGCCTTCCGCAGAGTCCTTGATCTGCGTAATAAACTCCAAGGCCTGTTGTTTTAGCTGGGCGTCCGACGTGGCGTTCGCCGCGATATCCACAGCCTGCAAAATCTGTTGGTCCATTTTACTTGTATTTTTTGTTTAGTTTTTCAGTTTTATTTAGTTTGGTCGTGTGCAAACAAGATGGAAGGAGGAGCTGGATAACACCATAACGACATGTCTCGGATGGAACAGAGACGTTGGTATAGGGCAATGTCGTACGAGTGAATTGAAGATGAATCAGAGACCGTCATAAAGCCTAAGTTTTCAGCCAAGTCTAATTGCAGATCAATTCTCTCGTATAGAGCGAATCCGCGCCCTCTTTTAAACTTTTCCAATGCAATTATACCTTCCTTCGCTTCGTCTATTGAGACCAGCGGTCAAACCGCCTCTTACTCGTATATTAGCCGGCATCCGGTTCCAATCTACATTCTCTGCCCAGGAGTTGGAAAAGGCCCGTCAAGAAAGACTGGCTGGTCTGGGATTTCTATCGAAACTACCAACCAAGGTTGTTCCGTACATGGAGTTGATGCGTGTGGAGAAGCCAATTGGTACTAAGCTTCTTTTAAGTCCTTGTATGTGGGCCATAACCATGGCCGCATATATGTCATCGGCCCCATTGGTGTCAACCGTTTATATGATGTCTGTGTTTACTGTCGGAGCCTTTGTGATGAGAGGAGCAGGCTGTACTATTAATGATTTGCTAGATCGAAACCTGGATAACAAGGTTGCAAGAACTATGGAACGACCAATTACTTCAGGAAGGGTGAGTGTGCCTCAGGCCGTCGGATTTCTTGGAGCTCAGCTGGCTGTGGGCTTGGCTATTCTTCTACAGCTTCCAATGGACTGTTTTCTATTAGGAGCCTCCTCATTGGCTTTGGTGGGGACCTATCCTCTATTCAAGCGGTTCACATACTATCCACAGGTTGTTCTGAGTCTGTGTTTCAATTGGGGAGCGTTGCTGGGTTTCCCTGCAATGGGAGTTTGGAACTGGCCTGTGATGATTCCTCTCTACCTTAGCGGATTTTTCTGGTGTATGCACTACGACACCATTTACGCTCACCAGGACAAGAAATTCGATGTTGAGGCAGGAATCAAGTCTACAGCCCTGGCATGGGGTGACAAGTCTAAAACCATCTTCAAAGGTCTCACTGTAGCCCAGATGGGTTGTTACACATTGAGCGGATTCCTTGCCGGAATGGGCCCAGGCTTTTACTTTGGAGCAGCATACGGAGCATATCGTCTGATGAAAATGACCCAGTTGGTCAACCTTGATGACCCTAAGAACTGTGGATACTGGTTCCGCGAAAATATCAACACCGGCCACGTCTTTTGGTTGGGAATTTTCTTCGACTATTGTCTCCGCCTGCTTGGATATTTGTAATATGAATAAACTTCATTAATACCAGTAACTATGAACCATTGTTAATCTATCTGGACGAAGGACCTGGGTTCATTCTTCTCTTTCCACCTGGAGTGTTGGCAACGTTGACAAATCTCTTGGTGTATTGAATTCTCTTGTATGCTCTTCCCTTTGGCTTCTTTGGCTTCTCGGTCTTGTCGACCTTTGGAGTTTGAGACTTAACCTTACCGGCACGTGCAAGCGATCCGTGGACTTTTCCCTGAGAATGTTAGTTGTTTGAGCATGTCGTTACTTACCATTTTGCAGTTATTCAGTTAACTAATTTGTTTCGCCTTTAAAAAATTAATGAAAAAAATTGTTTCAAACCCTCAAAACATATCACGTGATATTTTATATAATTACATAGCCGTATAATCATTATTATCTCATCAATACTCCAAACACTGCCAATACGAGCGCAAAGGTCACTGAATACAGTATCCAAGGTTCGTGTTTGGCAACTGGGAACTTATCATCCTGTAGCATTTTTTGTGCGATTGTAAATCGGATCGCTCCTGTCAACAACGCAATTATACCTAGGAAAACGAACAGTAATCCCAAAATCTTTCCGGTTCTTGCGTCAGATCTCGAACTATCTGCTTCTTGGCCCATTGCAAGTAACTGCGTCAATACAACCCCCATAGTGACCAATGTTAACGAAGTGCGGACCCATGCTAGGAAAGTGCGTTCAGATGCCAGATTGTCCCGCGCAACAGCACCTTTGTTTTCGATTAGTACCGAATTCAAATTTGCAAGTCGTTCAGCCCATTCTGGGAGGCGAAATTGGACCATCCCTATAATCTCGCCGCAAGGATGACAATTATACAGAAAATCTAAGATTAGATTAGATTAAAAAAACCAGTGGCATCACAGCCACAGGAAATTAACTTACCGGTAAAACCATGATTGAGATTGTAAGTGCAGGAATTGTACCACTTTGGAAAGGCTCGACCTTTCGCACACGGGCCAACATATGGTAATAGCGAAATAGTCCAAAGATTAAAGTAAGTAAACTAGTGACCATACAGAGTATGCTCAATGGACCATAATAGGTTGTTGCCAATTGAAGGTCGTGGCGCAGCATACTCGGATACATGTCGAGGTCAATTGATTGTAATGGATTGATTATTGAATATTTGGTCAGACGATTGACTGCAACACCAAGCGATAGAAAGGAGATAGAGGTGCGCAAATATGCCAACAACGTTCGTTCATTTGATAAATGGTCTCTTGCGATGGCACCTGAAGTGCTGAGAATTGAAAAGCCCATCCTATTTAAAAATTATTCTCGAAATTGTATATTATTTGAGGCTGGAGACATCCACCGTAGCAAGTTTATATAATAAATAAATATCCAAAATGACCATGAACAAGCAAATGCCAGGGACCACGTATTCATCAATGTCAAATCTATTCAACAAAGTAAGCTGATAGGAGTTAATTAGAAACCTGACAATTGCGTTGATAGTAAAGATGAGTCCTAAACAAGCCAGGATCAAAGCCCAAGGTCGCACTAATGAATCAAAGAACGACGTCTGATTGTAGCTATAGAATTTTTGTGTTGATGGATTCAAGATATCTTCGATGACTAGTCTCTTGAACAGCTGAACAGCTGTAATACACACAATAAAATAGTTGACGGCAGCTCGAATGTATGCTAAAAATCCTCGCTCATTTGCCAAATGATCTCGCACCATAGATCCAGAATTTTCAGTCTTCGCTATGAAGCGGAATGCCGAAGTAGGTCGTTCAGATCGAAGCCCCGATTCATCACCTACTATTTGAGACATGTTTGAAATTGGTTTGGAATTTTATTCTATAAAAAACGCTGCGCCACTAATGTGGCAATGCTGAGTCTATTCATGAGTCTGTAACAGTAGCCGTTTGGTACGTCCTTATGCCACCCACCGTGCCCTTGGAAGTGAGAGTACCTAATCCTACAGTTCCAGAAGAAAATGTAGCGATGGTGGAATACATGGAACTAAATGATTGTGTCCAGGTCGCAGAGACGGTTGCACGAGTTCCGTCTACAGTGGTGGTCACCCAAATAATTGTTGGCGAAACAGTAGTCGTAGTAGATGAAGATGCGTCAGTGTCAGTATCTGACTCTGTGGTCAGGGCCGTAGTGGCAGTCACCCCCGTAATTGTACTGGATGATAATATCGTACCGGTGTCAGGTGTGGAAGTTGATGATGTGGTGGTTGTCCCGGTATCTGTAGGGGTTGTTATAGTTGTTGTTGGGGTACTTGTAGTTGCAGAAGACGATGATGTGGTTGGAGTTGTCGCAGTGGTGAGAGGCGTAGTCGTACCTGTTGATGTGGTACCTGTATCTGCTAGATCGGTTGCCTCAGTTGCCGTGGTAGCTGCGTTTGCAACAGCTGCCGTAGTAGTCGAAGAGGTAGATGAGGTGGTGTCTGCCAACACACCTAGAGCGAGCGCACATGCCAGCAGAATCCTTGTTGCCCTCATCAACAAAAACGTTTCTATGTTAAGATTTGAAAATTCTCCTTTGATTTCCACCTAGTTTTTCATATTTATTACAGTCTGTGCGTTGAGATTCTAGCAAAAAAAGCTTAGCTGCATCATAAAAAACGACTCTAAAAAAAAAGCGCAGATCTGTGACTTTCTGGCATTTTCTGTTACAGAGCCCAAATACTTAAAACACCGAACAGACTGGTTGATTGGAGATAGAGTGTAAGACTTCAATTCATTAGTTAAGTTTCTGCTATTACGCCTTCTTACTACATTGTGCCAAGGTTTGAGCAAGCTGCACAGCTAAGCATCATGCTTGAACATCCATCCGGGTAACCTGGCTGAAATTCTCAATTCAGGTGCCCTTTAAAATTCTGAACGCGGTAATCGATATGCACGAACGTCCGTTCAACAATTGGTAAGGTTTCAATAGCGTATTGAAGGGATTCTCCGAGATCGTGACAGTCGCGCATTGACAAATTCGGATTAACAATCACAAGATCAACTTCCACATTGATCAAATCGCCAACATGATACGTTCTGAAATTTTTGATCTTGCTTATGTTGGCACTGAATCGCGTAATAAGGTACAAAATTTCTTGATAGCTTTGTTTTGAAGCGTTGGCACCGGTCAAATTGTTGATGTGTTCGAACGCAATCATGCACCACTGAATGATAACGTAAAAACAGAGTATAATTGCACCTAGTGAATCAACCCACCATAGTCTCAGCAGGGCACCCGCAAACGGAAACACTATGGAAAAAAAATTGAATACAACGTCCGTCTTTGCATCCTCAGTTAGAGCTTGGATCGACGAATTCGAGATGCTTCGACACCAAATAAAACATCCTACCTTGACGACAATAGTTAGCCACATGATGATCGTCGCTGCGGCGTTAATTGTGGTGATGTCATGATTGCCCCAAATCAAACGACTTGCTGCTTCCTGTAACACCTGTAGAAATGAGATAATAATAAGGATCGAAAAAACTAGAACTCCAAGCGGCTCGAGCCGCTTTCTGCCAATGGGGAATCGAGTGGATTGTCTTGACGAATACTTATTGGAGAAGTAGATGATCAATGTGGACAGAAAGTCTAATACAGAGTCCACCAATGACGCAATGATAGATATGGAACTAGTCAAAACGACAGCAACGATTTTTGAGATCAACAGCAACACATTCACGAGAAAATTCACCTTGATTGCAACTTCAACAATAGATTCATCAGAATCGGAGACACCCCACATCTTACCACCCTCCAGATCGATGTTTGCAGGAGGCTGTTGAAATCGCACCTGTTCCTCCTCATATTCAGTGTCATATCCTTCCAACATGGTAATGTGTATTCCCGAGTCCAAAAGTCTGTCTACTGCACTAAGTAGTTCAATGGTCTCATTTTGATCCTCATAGAACTGTCTCACACGCTTATTCTTAACCAACTGCAATTGTTGGGCATTCTTATACCGACTTTTCCAATCGAAAAGACTATTACTGTTTCCTATCAACTTGACCGAGCGCATATTGTGCATTGTGTCAACCCTCTTGGACAACTCGTCCAAATTCAAGAGCGAGCTGAGTCGACGATCAAGATTTGAAGGATTGTTGATACTTAAAGTGCGAAGTGGACGGGAAGGAGTGGAATTTTCAGCAGCAGAAAAGGATCTTGCTCGAGCATATGGGGTTCGACTTGGAGCCGTTTGAAACCCACCGCTCGGAGAAGGCAATGAGACTGCAGATTCCCTGGAAACTGGAAGAGATTCCAGAGCTTCATCTTCGAGCGAAGAGTAGGTGTTATGATATACGTTGAAAGGGGACCGTTCTGTCATACTTTACGCATTAATTAGTTTTTTCGTTACATCCGTGCACCATGACTATGGATCATCTCATCAAGAAGAACTGGACCATGAAATTCAGAGTCCAGAATTCGATCTAAACACCAGTTGGCCACCCTTTGGGTCGAGACTGGGGGTCTTATAATGCCGTCCAAAAGATTGAACGCCAGCTTTTCGTTAGCGATTCCTGCAATATCCAAGAGGTTTTTCAGCTTCGAACGAGTATCTTGCGAGCTTGTTTCATCAAACATAAATCCAGGTCTCATCAATATTGGTCTTAGATTGGGCTGCATTTGATAGAGTTCATACTCGGTCTTCCGTTTCGAATCAATGTATCCTGACGGAACACCTGGAAATCCTCGATCTGCAGAGATGTAGACATAAGCGGGCTTTGAATGGTTTTCTTCGAGTAAGGTTTCTGCCAAAACTATTGCGCTTTCATGGTTCATCTTTTCGTACGTGTTAAAGACGCTTTTTTTCATTGGATTGGGAGTTGTGAACAAAGATTGGAGCTCGGAAAGCAAATCGTCATTGGATCGCACAACTTTCTTGTAGTTTTGGTTCTCCAGCAAAATACCCATTGAATGAACAACTGCAGAAGCATCTCCGAGTAGATCTCGATATGTGTGTGGCTTGAAGATATCACCTTTGACCCATTCAACTTTATCTGGCCACTTCTCATCAGTAGCCAATTGTTGAGGCCGGGAGCCTGAGGAAGTCACAGAAACAACATTTAAACCACGAGCAACACCAGTTTGGCAAATTCGTTTGCCCAAAAACCCACTTCCTCCGAATACAACGAGTTTAGACATGGAATCTTTTATATAAGGTATATAAGAAGATTGCCTGACTGAAAAATTACCCTGCCCACACGCAGCACGACCTTTTTCAACTTCAAAAAATTTTCACTTGATTTTTTCATCTTCATATTATCACACAGAAATGGTATGTATATATAACGTTCAGTGGGAACCAATGAGTGAGACATACTCTCCTATGTGTTTCATTTACTTGGAAGAAGAGAGAAGAGGATCAAGAGTCTGGGCCTGGCTAGCACGGTTGTGATTTACGGGATTATGATCATCATGTTCAACAAGGAAATATGAGAATATGGGCTTCGACAGCGACCAAACAACATCACCATATGGAAATCAGAGATAAAAAACATTGTGGACTTGTATCTGACTGATTTTGGACTGAAATATGTTTCTTGAGATCCAGGAATATATTGTTCACCTATGAAAAATCAACTGGGCAGTATTTTAGAAGTCCACAACAGGTCAATAGCAAACGTCTCCTTGAGGTTTGTCTATCTAGCTCCAAACATATCACAAATCCCCTTCACACTGTTCTGCTACTTTCACCCAATTCATGATCTTATTGACTCTCTTCAGTTCCCCGTACTTTCAAAACGCTAACCCATCAGGACTCGAAAACTCCAGTCACTCTTGCTAAAGTTATCAAGGTTCTCGGAAGAACCGGTTCCAGAGGTGGTGTCACCCAAGTCAGAGTTGAGTTCTTGGATGACACTTCCAGAACTATTGTCAGAAACGTCAAGGGCCCAGTCAGAGAAAACGACATCTTGTGCTTGATGGAGTCTGAGAGAGAGGCTCGTCGTTTGAGATAGAGATATACAAGCTAATTGAATCATTCTGTATCATTGTTTGTAGCAGTCACACGCGACATGGGTCACGTGCTCGGCTCACATATATTTTTTCTCCTATACTGTGTGCGAGCGCAAACAGATGTAAAATAAACAGATTAAATTACGAGATGTCTTTAATGCCTAATAATGAGAGTCTTTTTGTGGACCCCGCAGAATGTAATTTGGAAGATCATGAATACAAGTTTTGCAAAACCGATCTCGCTCGGGAAGGCCGCAAAGACCAGGTATTTAATAAGAAGACAGGAGCCCGTTTAGTTGCCGGATGTATTGTTCTGAACTCGGATCATTCAAAGGTGCTGATGATTTCGTCATCTAAACACAAAGATCGCTGGATCATACCGAAAGGAGGAATTGAGGCCGACGAGATCTCTGGATTCCGTCGTGCTGCATGTCGAGAAACTTGGGAAGAAGCTGGCGCTGTGGGGAAAATCCTGGGCAAGTTACCAGTAGTGGAAGATGTTCGGTATCGTAAAGATACTAAAAAATTACCAATTGACACGGAAAATACTCAGATACCGCGCAGCGAGTTCCATTTTTATGAGATAGAGATTGAGGAACTCTGTGACAATTGGCCAGAGATGAATAAGCGAAACCGAAAATGGTGTACTTATGAAGAAGCCAAGCATGAAGTTCTTAAAGCCAAACGATATGAGCTCGCTGAGGTTCTTGGAGAGTCGAGAATTCGCAAAGAAAGTTCCAAAGTTGTTTTTGACGAGCATTCCAGCGTGTTACTGGATGCAGAGCCTGAAAAAGATACCTATTGAGTCTATTTGCTACCCCCCAGAAGTCCGGACATCATCTCTTGTAACATGTTGGTGTTTTTCTGCACCACAGACATGCCGAAGTATGATTCGCCAATCGCATTCACTTTCATTGCCAATCCGTACCTTTCTAGTAATTGCATGTATCTGTTGACCAGTAATTTGTAATTTCTTGCATTTTCGCTATTAGCATGTTCACAAATCTCCACCAATAGTTGAAGGAAATTAATAAGACCGAAACAGTCATGAAGATCACTGCTTGATTCCAATTCTAGGATCTCAAGATCTCCACTTTGTTTGAACGAGAACTCTATGGATCTGTCCGAATGTTTGAGTTTTGAAATCATATCTTTAGTTGCTTGTTTGGCGTATTTCAAATTACCAACGGTGGTATATGGAATCACAAGTCTGGAAAGATACAATCCAAAGGTGTCGAGTTGGTCCAGCAAATACGCTCCAAATTCTAGCTCCACAAGCATTTGTAAGCTTTCAGAGTTTCCACTAGCCAATAGATAATGCTCACTTGCGTTTATTTGGTCGACTGATCCACTGTAATATAATTTTGAGCCAATGACAAAACTGAGGGACGGAAATCCTGCCTCAGACCCACTCTTTTTGACTGCAAATTTGGACACCTCTTTGGACAAATTAAGCATATTGGCGTCCGTATCTGGAAGAACATTGATCAGCTCGATCAGTTTGCCAAGGTCTTGTGATTTGAACTCTTCCAATGGTTTATCTTCTTGTTCAAAAACTTCAATCATGTACAACAGCAGATCGCACGCCTCATCAAACTTCTTGAATTCCATCAATATCTTGGAACTTTGATATAACAATTCTACAGCCGATTCATAATTCCCAGAATTCACGTGTCTGTTGATGATTGCCCTCATGGTCTGTTGGGCCTCATAATATGAGCCATTGGATATCCTATACTGTCAGTCTTGTATGTTTACTTATAGTAACTTACCGTTCTTTGAATCTTCCTAAAGATTTCTGTAATTTACCGTTGGCAGTTTCCATTTTCAAGATTGAAGAGATGATTTTTGTTAATGATTTTTTTGTTCTCTATGAAAAAGTGTACATTAAAAAATATGTGTTGTGTGCGGCTTAGTGTAAACTGGGTGCGCTTCACTGATAATAGACTCCCTCCCAGAACTTCTTAGCTTCACCTCCCATACTAAACCATTGCTGTTCTGGATCTCCAAAGAAGCGTGCTCGACAATTGTTGTTTCCATCTGCACCAGACGAGTCAAATAATTTGGAAAAAATCACCACTATTGGTGGCAGAGCAAGACCAGGATTCGTAGACATGAACAGTCTTTTATTTAAGTTCATTTTTTCCAGACCAGGCAACCACCAATTGAGCCGAGGAATGGATAAGTTACAGAGTTTGATAACTCGCAGATTTTGCATCGGAGTGACAAATTCTCCACTCAAGAAAATCAAGGTGGCATCAAGTCCTCTGATATCGATTGAATACAGAGTATTTGCATTTTGACGGATCAAAAGTGCCATTAACTCTCCACAGAACTTGAGATTCGGTTGCTTCTTGATACTCTTATCGTTATTTTGAAATTTCTCCTTGATTAGATTGGAGAAAGTGTTCTCTTCCATAAGATATCTGCTTGGAACCTTCATCACGTGCCTGCTTTTCAACTTACCCAATATCATAGGCTCTTTACTAGTCGAATGTATCACCAACGTCTTCAAATGTTTGCAGCGAATCTTCGGCATATCTGCCTTTTTGTTGTCGAATTTCGGATTTGCAACGTTGATATTAATATCCAGTCCTTTTAATTTCGAGGGAAGCGCTTCCAACAAATTTCTTAAAAATGTAAAGTTTCCAATGTCTACCTTTAAATAACGAAGATTCACAAATTTGGGAAGGGTTTTCAACAGAGTTTTAGGAATCTCATTGTAATCAGCAATCAAATCCGTGCGTTTGTCTCTTTTGGTACGTTTTGGTTCTCCGTAAACTTTTTGGTACTCCTTTATAGAAACATCATTTTTAAGTTGGAAAACCTTGATCTCTGAATAAACCTCTGAGTTTTTATTCAGATACCACAACAAATTCCATGTTGTTTGTAAATTCCAGTTGTATCGAAAATCGCAAAGTCCTGCAGCATATTGAAGTCTTAAAGGCTTCAATCTGAAGACAGTTAAATGACACTTTTGATAAATGGTCTTGCAACTAAGAAGAAAAGAGATGTAATCTTGGGAATCTGCGTATCCAAGAATCTTGTCTAGCAGCTCCTTAGGCAAATCATAAAGCTGTATTCTAGAGCTCCGAACTATTGAAGGGCCTTTTTTTTGTCGTTTTGCCCGGAATGCCATTTCCAAAGCGGTAAACTCTCAGGATCTAAATTATTTTTAATCCTTCACGCTACCCTTTTTTTCATTTAATGGCGGTGCATTTACATAAATTCTACGCTCACAAAAATACAAACAAAAAGAATGTCTTCTCTTCAGTTGATTGATGAGAACAAACGCTTCAATGATCAATTGTTACCATATATCAAACAGTATTATGATGGAATTGATGATAATGGACTCAATTACCATATAGTTTCGGTGTTTGGATCGCAATCCACCGGTAAATCCACCCTCTTGAATCGACTCTTCGGCACCCGATTTGACGTGATGGATGAAACCAAGCGACAACAAACCACCAAGGGAATTTGGATCTCTCATGCAAATTATATTGCCTCGTCGATAGACGAATCCGGGAAGACTCCCAACAAGGATCACTTGTTTGTGTTAGATGTTGAGGGTGTGGATGGTAGAGAAAAGGCTGATGACAAAGATTTCGAGCGTAAATCAGCACTATTTGCTTTGGCTACTTCAGAAGTCTTGATAGTTAATATCTGGGAACACCAAGTGGGATTATATCAAGGAGCAAATATGGAACTACTCAAGACGGTGTTCGAGGTGAATCTCAGTCTTTTTCACTCCAGCAAACAGAAATGTCTTTTATTGTTTGTGATTCGAGATTTCACTGGAATGACTCCACTGGAGAATCTGTCTAATAGTTTGAAAATCGATCTGAACAAGATATGGTCAGGTTTGAGCAAACCTGACAATTGCGAAGGTTTAGATATTACAGATTTCTTTGATCTCCAGTTTACTAACATTGCACATAAGCATTTCCAAGCTGAGAAATTTGAGGATGACATCCGTCTTTTAGGAGACAAGTTCACTACTTCGGAATTATTCAAGAAAGAATACCATAGAAGTATCCCTATTGATGCATGGACCATTTATATGGATCAAATTTGGCAGCAGATTGAGTTGAACAAGGATCTTGATTTGCCGACGCAACATATACTTGTAGCGAGATTTAGATGTGACGAAATCATGGAACAAGCTTACAGCATGTTTGAAGAAGAGTATAATAAAGTGGACTTTGAACAATTACAGGATCCACAACTCTTTGGAGACGCTCTCGAACAACTTCGAACTGAGGGACTTGTTCCGTACGATACAAGTGCTTCTAGATATGCACAAAGTGTATATACTGAGCGTCGGGATCAATTGAGCAAGAAGATTGATTTGAAATTATCGGAGATCAACTCTCAAAGACTAAGCTCTGCAATTAAGAAACTGGTTGAAAAATTCAACATTTCAGTTCAGGCCGCCAAAAAGAACAGAGAAGGCAGTTTCCAGGAGATTCTTGCAGCTCAATCTACCATCATAGTTGCCAGTTTTAAAGAGGATGCTGGAAAATGTATTTTCGACCATTCACGGGAGCTAGCACAATTGGAGCAGGAGCTCAATTCTGTGAGTGAAAATTTAAAACAGAAGGAGAAGGGATCTTTGATTGCCAGACTTACAAAGAAGTTCCAAACTCAGTTCAAAGACAAGTTGATTGATATTGCTGGTAATCCATCGGAAGATCTCTGGGATCAGGTCCTAGCAGAGTTCGAAAAGATCACGCAGAGTTTGGAAGTCAGATATGTTCATGAAGGAGAATTTGATTATCAAATTGGGCTAAATGCGTCTGATAACACGAAATTACATTTGGAGCTACAAAGATCTCTATGGATCAAATTCAAAGATATCACGCATGATTATATTAGTGAAGATACAGTGTCCCGACTTTTGAGAAACAAATTTGAAGATTTGTTCAGATACGACGAGAACGGTGTTCCGAAGATGTGGATCAATACTTTGGAAATTGATCAACAATACAACAAAGCAAGAGAAGCCGTTTTGAGCCTGCTACCTGTCTTTAGCAGGATGTCATTATCCAAAACCAAAGAGGATATTGTTCCTGCTGTGGATATTTCTAGTCCCGAAAGCGATGATCTGGATGATGATGACACTGAAGAACCGGAATTTGCAGTGCTTTTGTCCGCTCGTCAACAAACAGGAGTCCTCACACGGACTAAGAAGGAGATGGATGCTATATATATCGAAGCCAAGCGCTCTGTGATGGCAAACACCACCTCAATTCCATTCTGGATGTATGTGATGGTGTTAGTTTTGGGATGGAACGAGTTCATGGCTGTTCTTCGCAACCCTGTCCTGTTTATGCTTCTAATTATTGTTGCTACAGGAACGTTCTTTGCTCACAACATGGGACTTTTGGGGCCAATATTAAGTGTCTGCAAAGCCACCATGGCTCAAAGTAAGGGTGTTGTGAAGCAGAAGTTGCGAGAGATGATTGATGACAAAGAGGGAACAGAGAAGGTGGAAGAAATCGAGATGAAAAATATGTAGTGACCAAAAAAAAAGTTTCTCCCTCACCAGGACTTGAACCTGGAGCCTTCCGGTTCGTAGCCGAACGCGATAACCATTACGCTATAAGGGAAGAAACTGATGAAATTTGCATTGTAGGAGCTATATAGATCATGGACAAAAACACCACTAACTTGTATTTTTTGGTTTTCCCTCTTTACTTGTTTATTTATGTACACTTTATTTGCGAGTCAATTAGTTACGCCAGATCAGACTTCTTTCCGATATACTCGATTTCGAAATGTGAGTTGCTGTCTTCCAACAACAAAGATTCCCATTCGGGAGCCGGCGTTGAGTGTTGTGGAGATCGACCGTTATCAATTGTTTACAACAGACTTGTTGAGTTTGTTTGGACTATATATTCACAAGCCCACGGGTCTCATAATTTGTGCCTGCAAAAACAACAAGTCATTCACAATTAGATATGATAGGTATGAATTACAGGACGTGATAAATCGAAGTGAGAGAAACTCCTTGTTGTTATCCAGTCAAATCGAAGAGGGACGTCATTACACTAATTACACCGATCGAAAAGGATTCAAATATAACGGACCGCACATGGTGGTGTGGAAGGACATTGCTGATGAAATTGCGGAACAAAGTGCTCGACAAGACATTCAAATACCCTACGAAGTGACGGAACTAGATTACAACCGGATCTTACCACTGTTACCCATATACATTGGAACAACCATAGATGGACAAATTCGCGCATTTGATCTATCGGAGGATAACTACGAGCAGAAAATACTCCAAAGTGATGAACTTATATTATTCCAGAGGTTATATTGTTTTCAAGAAACAGTAACCTTTGCATTAGATAAAATCTTGCCGTCTGTTGGACTTGCAATCCGGGAAATGCAGGAAGAGATGACTGGAGACGAAGAGCCGTTTGCTTATATTCTTAGATGGTATCTTCAATACCTCAACGTGGAATCAAATGATGGGAATGGAAATGGAAATGGAAATGCTACTGGGGCAGAATCGCTCAAACAATTCTACAACATATTTCCCGAGATACTTGGGGATGAAAGCCCAGGACCACCTGCATCTGGAGAGCCTGAGGTCATTGAAATCGATTGAATAGGCCTGGTTACCCCGAAGCTCTGCGCGTGTGCCGGGTAACGTTTATTTGAAAGTTATCTGAAAAGTGGAAATTAATCTGTCAAACAATTTGTGTGATGGAATCCATTGAAATTCCCGAGCCTCATGGTTCATTGATGCTTGCATGGCAAGTGAAGGGTGAGTTTGACTTTAAGTTTTGAGGCTAACGTCAGATCGGCACGTACTCGTTGTGGGTGCAGGAGAAGTTGGACTTTCAAGAGTGAATCATTTATTACAAGCGGATGCTAAAATTACAGTGGTTTCTAGCACTGTTCACCCGACAATTGTGAAATATGAAGAGCTAGGTCTTTTGAAAGTGATTCATCGCAATTTTGAAATGCAAGATTTGCAAATGTACGAAGAGAACAACAAGATAGAGCAACTAGACATTGATAAAGATCGAGACGAAATCGAACGCATAAGTCGCAACCGGTTTGCAATAGTACTGACATGTATCAATGATTATGATTTGAGTTTGCGGATTTATTATCGGTGTCGTCAATTAAATCTTAATGTTAATCTTGCAGATAAGCCCAAAAATTGTGATTTCTATTTTGGTTCCACGTACAGACAAGGTCCTTTACAAATAATGATCAGTTCCAATGGCAATTCTCCACGATTCACGAATAGACTTAAGGAATTAAAAATAAAACCTCTTTTCGATGAATTGGACATCCGCAAAGCGGTGACAAATTTGAGCTATTTGCGTACGACATTGAGAACCAAAATACACCCCGGAGAATCTCCTGCGGTAATCAAGAAGCGTATGGAGTGGAACAAAAATATCACGGACTCGTACACGATCGAAGAGTGGACAAAAATGGACACTAGTCAAATTGACCAGATTCTGGCAAGTTATAGTTAATTATCAATCGTCTTTTTATTTGCTATCGCTACATTTCGTCCGTTTTATTTGGCGGAATCATGGACGCGTAATGTGGCACGTACATATACTGACCAGTTTGGTCGATGTATTGAGATTCCCCACTGTAAGGATCGTAGAACATTGGAGCGGCCAGACCAGCTGGTTGAGGTTGAGCAAGCCCCGCGGCAAGCCCGGCAGCCATGAGATGATTTCTATTGGATCGCCCCCAGCTGAGTCTGACTCTGGAACCACCAATATCAAACCCCTGAAGTTGTTCGATAGCTCGTTCTGCGTCCTCTCTGGAGGTAAATTTGACAAATCCACAACCTTTCCCCGGGGGCACTTTCACATTCACTATCTGTCCACACGGCTCAAATAATGAGAGTAGAGCATCCTCGGAGATGTTCCCTGGTAATCCCCCGACAAACACAGTGGTGTTATTAGGGTCTGAAAAAGTAGGCTGTGTTGGCGGAGGAGCATAATAACCCATAGCAGCCATTGATGCATTTTGATAAGGGTCTAATTCCATCGGGATTTGATGATGTTTTCTGAACTGTTGATTTTGGTGCTTTGGGGTGGCCAAAGCAACACGTATGAGTCTTCCATCGAGCCATTTTCCGTTCATTTCTACCAATGCTCTCTGGCGGTCCTCATCACTGGAAAACCTCACAAATCCAAAACATCTCGAGACTCCACTTGCAGGGTCCGTCATAACTCTAACAGTTTTCACTGTACTGAAATGGGTTTGGAATAAGGCCAGCAAATGGGCCTCTGTGGTGACCGGAGATAAATCTCCAACAAACAAGGAAAACTCCGGGGTCTGTGCAATTTGCGAGTTCAAAGTTGCTGCTAATGCCCAATTGAGTCGAAAAAGCTTATCTGCGGTATTAGGAATGATGGATCCGTTCAATTTCAGAGCATCCTTTGCCTCCTCAGGGTCTTCAAATTCAACAAAACAATATCCGGAGTGTGCCAATTGGTGAATCAAAGCTCCTTGACGAGGTTTAATAACCTTAACTAACACACGTTTATTTACCTTTGCCCAAACTTGCGTGATAAAGTCCTCGTCCCACCATGGCTCAATATCCCCCATCCACAAGGTTCGTGACGGCACCGTGTTGGCAGGATTTTCTGGCGGAGTCGGAAGCGGAGAAGGTTCAGTCATTAGAATAGAAATGCGCACTTAAGTAAACCGTTCACAATTGAAGCAAAGAAAAACAAATGGAATATGCTTTTGTGTTTCACTAACTGTTGTTCCAATAAAAAAATCTGTTTGCTATGGACGTGGCGCAAACCGACCCATGTGAAAAAAAACCGACGGGTCGAAATAACTTTATTTATTTACCAACGCGTTGATGCTTTCAAGAGAGGCTCGAAAAGAAGCCCGCAAACGGGGTTCTGCTAAACGGAAGATCGATCTTGGGGGATTGGTCTTGCAAGCCCCGGCAAGTCCCAAGACTCCGCGTCAACAGAGGATGATTAAGGCAGAGTCTCCAGAGACTCCAGATATTAGTTCCTTCATTTCTCCTGAGCGACACACGCCAAAGCGGACCCCCAAACAAACTCCGAAAAGAGTTCTTCATGATACACCTAAACAAACTTCTAGACAAACTCCAAAACGGACTCCTAAAAGAGTGCCGAAGCAGACACCCAAACAGGTAATTGCCACTACTACAAGAACCCCTAAACTTTCCCGCACTCCACGCGGACGACCTCGAAAGGTTGTCACCGAGCCAAAACCCGTGTTTTCGGAAGAATCCAGAGAATCGTCTCCTAAACGAGCTCTGGAGCCGGTGGTTGCTCCTGAGTCTCCTGGCTACTATGATTATGTGGATGAAAAAGCTCTTGCAGCCACACGTAAAAGGGTTGCCAAACAACATCAAGAAAAGGCACAGCAACGATATAAACACACAATGCAAACACATGCCGAAATTCAAGACAAACGACGTCGTGTGGCTGGGTATTTGGAGATCAAGTATGGACGAGTTCCTCATAACAAGACCAAACTTATTACTCTTGATGTGATCAAACAGGTTCTGGTCGATAGTCTGGACAACTTTGAGACGCCTGATGAGGTCGCTGGAGCAACACGCAAGAAGGTGGAACAATTTATCAAGAATTACAAAACCCAGATCGATCTGCATTTTTCTCGTCTGATAGACACGTATTTGGCGAACAATTTGATTTTGACCGAGCTGGGCGAATTGAATCGACTGAAGAACGAGAAACGGGAATCGATACATAATATTCGGGAAAAGAGAAGAACGGTGGCGGTCAAATTGAACGGATTGAGAAGGACATTTTTGGAGAAGAAGAGAAAACACAGGGTCCGGGCCAATATCTATCGGGATCTGGCCATGTTGAGCGAGATTGGCCCCGAATCACGGCCAAATGTGCCCGCCTCAGGACTTGTAAGGCTGACGGAATTGCATCCCATAATCAACCCTCATTCAGGAGTTGTGGATAAACTCCAGCTACTGAACGAACTACTACAAAAGTTATAATAACATATATTAAATGTCATCGGCAATTAGTGCTGCGATCATCCGGTACAAATAATAGAAGAACATTAAGAGATGGAATCCCAGCTTGATGAACGATTCCTTCTTGTGTTTGGACAAAGTGCGGAAAATTTCTGTGGCGTCCAACAGGTGGTTCTTGCTGTAGATTTTGTTGACGTTGTAGGCAAGTATAGGCAAGTTCAATAGGAAACTAAACCAGTATCCGTTGATCAAGAACAACACGCTCAAGACTCCGTGAACGGCAGCCTCTGGCACAATGTAATTGTTCAATTTGTTGCACAACTCGATTGGATTAATGTAATCGCACTCGAGATCACTATACATAATGGTGAAGAACACCTGGAGGAATAGGTTGATAGCGTTGACGATGACTGCCAGAATAAATAACCATGCTTCGCCCGTCATGATGATAAAGAACAAATTTCAATATTGGGAAGAATTTTCTCCTTTGCACGCCGCTTGGTGGAATGGAAACTGGTTTTGACAGACAAGATTTTTTGCCCGTGGAAACGGTGAGCAAGCGGGCCATGCTAGGCATGTCTCCTAGCAAGAGTGCTGTAGCTATTCCGTTTGCACGTCGTGTTGTCCAATTGGGTCTAAACAATATCCTTGATCTGGGGTCTGGCAAGGGCTATGTCTCGAGAATTCTTGCCAATGAGTATGGATTACGGGTATGTTGTGCTGATCGCAATTCAGACAGACTAAAATCCAGTTTCCGAATACACAATTTGATCCAGAATTCTCCAAGAACCCAAACGACTTTGGTTCCGTCTGGAAACCTTATCACAGTGGAGGCCTCCATTGAAGAATGGCCTACGATTTTGGATAAGGCCGCCCAGTTTTTCCGGCTCGAGTCCCGTGTGACTGATCCGTCTCCAGAAGTTTCAGTAATTGGTTTGCAATTGTGTGGAGACCTAATTTATGAAATAATAGATTTCGTTTCCGATTGGAAACTCCAGACGATCCGTCTATCAAAATTTCTGGTTACCCCATGTTGTTTGCACAAAATCAAGAAACTTCGATTATCCGATAACACTACCACACCATCTGCCTACGAGGTCTTCAACGATATCCAGTTGTACATGGTTGCCAAAAACTTCTCTGATGTGCGAATAGAATATTTAAATACCGGCTATTATTCTGTCCAAGCCTCCAGATATTAGTGTTCTGCACGAGTTTCCAAATGTGTCACTAGCAGAAGGTATTGAAATCATAAAAGATCACTTAAAAGCACGGATTGGGCACTTTAGATTTCTCAGAAATGAGACCTGTTTGCTTTGTGCTCCTTTTAGAGCTGGCTACCGCTCTTTATGCTCCTAAGAAAGTCATTTGTCCATCCGATTCCACAAGCATGTTGAGAGAAAATGTTGACCTATCTCAGGACGAGATTGACTGGATCGACTATCGCAAAGATGTCACCACGCCGAAATTGGCTTCTTTCTTGCAAAACCTCAACATGTCGGATTTCGAGATCGATTGGTCAAACTATCTGGCTGGAAATCCCATAAATATCGGAATAGCTGTTTCAGGAGGAGGTCTACGTGCCATGCTGGTTGGAGCCGGTGAGTTATCAGCTCTTGATTCCCGTTCCTCTGGAACTGGATTACAAGGATTGTTGGATTCAACAGATTATATCTCTGCTCTTTCAGGTGGTGCATTAACCTTGAGTTCGATGATTTTTCAAAATTGGTCCTCAATTGAGCAAATAGTTTCCCAGAATCAGATATGGAATCTGACTAAACTTCCTCTTGAATGGGCCGCTTACTATCATGAAATATATCCCAAAATACAGGCTGGATACAATGTGACATTCGTCGACTTTTTTGGTCGTCTTCTATCCAGATTTCTGTATACAAATCTCGATCAATATGGTGTCGATCGCTACTGGTCAGAAATCGCTCAAATGGACCCATTCACCCACCATCAGATGCCATTTCCGATAATTTTAGCTACAGGTGGAGTGAATCCCAATATGTCTGATTTTATTTATAATACGGTGGAAATCAATCCCTTTGAGATTGGGTCATGGGATGCAAATATGGGAGCTTTTATGCCTCTTAAATACCTCGGTACAGAGATGATCGATGGGGTTCCAAGAAATAACACATGTACAATCGATTTCGATAATATTGGATACATCTCTGGTGTTACCGCAGACTTCATTTCCGAATACCAATCGATTCTTGAAAACCCAGCCAAACTGGCTGACTTTGGAATTGAAATCGATGCAGTTCAATTGGAACATCTATTGTCAATGTTCAATACACAGACCGAGGATTTACTAATGGCTATGCTACCCAATCCGTTTTTTGGAAGCAATTACTCGGCTAATGAAATCTCAACCAGTGAGTATCTGTTTCTTTCTGATGGTGGAATCAAGGCCGAAGCAGTTCCATTGGAACCACTTTTACTAGTTGAACGAGAAATCGACTTTATACTCGCGTTTGACAATTCGGGAGAATCCCCCGATTCATGGCCTGATGGAGCTTCTTTGTACGTCACGAAGAAGAAGCTGGAAGAATATGGTGGCACATTCTACAAGATGCCAGAATCAACTACCAAGTTTATGGAGCTGGAATTAAACAAACGTCCAGTATTCTTTGGTTGCAACGGTTCGACATCAGATCTGGATGGCCATCCATTACCATTATTGGCGTACATCCCCAATCATAATCTTACACATTCAACTAACTCAGGTGCCTTTGAATATTCATACCCGGAACGAAATGCTTTCATTGAAAACGGGTTCGCTCTGGCATCACAAAACGGATTCATTGAGGATCCAGAATTTGCTCAATGTCTTGGCTGTGCAATCATACAACGTTCGCAAGAACGAAGTGGAAATTCAACCGGCTCTCAATGTTCCAAATGTTTTGCCAAATACTGTTTCTAGTGTATTTATTTATGGCTGTGCTGCTACTGTAAATTATTTTTCTCTATTTGATCTTGTCTATGCCGAGTGTTTCCAAGAGTAAAGGGGATTTGAAACAACTTCTGGGGTCCTTAGAAGAGGCCATTCTTGCATGGGAACCGTCCATGTTCATTATGGTGGAAGGAACCCCCGCATTAAAATCATCTTCGGTTGAAGACCCACTCACAGAGTTAGGCAAATTGGGTAAGCTTCTCCATGCTCATACTACCAAAGTTGGTATTGTTTTCAAGCCTCCAATCTCCTGTGAAAACTACCACGCTTGTTATATTGAAGTAGAATCTACCACACGCAATTTGGTGATGTTGATAAGTCTGTGTTCTCAATTGATCATGGAGAAGAAGAAATATTCCAACTTATTTGTCCAATGCATCTTGGAGGAGGTTCGAGGCCTACTTTCTACATTTATGGCCTTTTCAAAAGAAGCATCAACTTTGTTAGATTTGGAGGAGAATGATGAAGACGATTTGAGATTGGTTTCTGTGGGGAAGATCTGGGAAGCTTGTGATAATGTCTGTGCTTTAGTCAGGAAAGATGCCAGTGGAGTACTGAAAAGTAAGTTCAAAGAGTCAAATCTGTTGCTCATTGATGGTCTGGAAGAGTTGGAAGAATGGATTGAGGCTCCAAGTGCCAACAATGGGGATTTCTTTGAGGATAGTGATGAGGATGATGATAACGAAGAAGAAGTCGATAACGAGTTGGTAGAGTACGCAACAAACTGGGCCACCAAACTCAAGCTTATCAAGCTTCTGTTTGCCAGCATGGAGAAGAGTATTGGAAAAACACCGCACACAGAGAAAGTGTCCGCCAAACTCGACGATATGAACTCTAAGCGACTTGAGATAGGTCAATTAGTGGATGATCTTGTGTCTGCAATGATCTACGACTTAGACTTTCCAGCAGCCAAGAGGTTGGCCTCGCAACTGGAACAGCTCTGTATGGGACTTGCAGGAGTGGTATCGGACCTGGATTCTAAGAAGATGAAATGGTTTGACACCTGGAAGTTGAAATTCCGCCAAGATATATAATGAATAATACAAATTACCAGTCACCATCGTCTTCGTCGTCACTGTTCGCGACCTTAGCCTTTCTATTACTAAGTGCAGCAGCCAATGCGTCTGCCAGGGAAGCCGGTTGTCCTGGAGCAGAAGTTTGGGGGGCTGGAACCGGAGCTTCACCACGTGCTTCCTGTAGCAAAACGCTAGGCTTTTCAAGCTGTGTTTTATCTGTCTTTTTGAGCGATCCCAGACCAGCGTTGCGAATGGATGCTAACAATGCATCTCTGCCATCCATCCCTGGAGGAGGCGCGGACATTTGTTGCATCGACGGAGGAGGAGGAGCGCCTGACATAGCTGGAGGAGGTGGAGCCGGAGGAGCAACTGGGATTTGAGACATTGCTTGAGCTGGAGGTGGCGGAGGAGGAGGAGGAGGAGGAGGAATCGACGACGCGACCGGAGGCGGTAGTGGAGCCTGAGGAATTGCCAATTCTGGTCGATTGTATGCCTGTGTTGCAGACTGAACTGGTGGAGGGGCAGCAACAGGAGAAGTAATTTGTGGAGGGGGTTGATAAACCTGCTGCACTGGTTGTGGATGGTTTGGAGGCAGCTGAGGAACTGCTCTTGGAGGAGTCTGAGGTTGCACTTGAGGCGCAACGGGAACAGGTCTGGATCTGGACGGAGGAGGGGGTGGAGCAGGACCTCTACGTGGTGGAGGTGGAACAGGTGCCATTCTGGTGTCCCTTGGAGGCACTTGGGGAGATAGAGTTCTCTGCGGAGGAGGTGGAGGCACCTGATTTCTCGATGGTGGCGGAGGTGGAGCTGCAACATTAGTTCGTGGTGGTAATGGTTGAGTTTGGCGTTGTTGAGCCAAATGAGGCATGTAATTCAGAGCCGGAACATTATGATGAACTGGCGGAGGGACAGGATGAGTAACAGCAGGAGCAGGAGCAGGAGGAACCGTTTCAGATTCAGAAACAGGTGTATCCACTCTTGATGGCACTGATGACGAGTTGCTGCTGTACGATGATGGTTCTGGAGTTGCAGGCGATTGAGAAGCAGCTGGAGGTGGTGGAGGTGGTGGGGGGGCTTTTTTCGTCTTTAAGCTAGGAGTGCTAGCACTGCTTATTGCACTTGTTGATTTTTGAGCCGATTTGTACTGGTATTTCCGCGGAATGGGTGGTTCCAACCCCACCAAAGGACCACCTTGTTTTGCAATGTATTCCTTGATAAATTCTCTATTTTCCGCAATCATATCCTCACCAATACCCACACTTTCCAATTCTCTATACAACGATCTCCATTCTGGTGGGGGTTCATCTTCGTAATAGATAAGTCCCTTAGTGTGTCTCGTTCTTTGTTCATTTTCCAGTCCCGACATGTCCCCACGGAAGCCAACTTTAGCTGGAGTGGGTTGTTTTTTCAACTCCACCCCATTCTTGTTTTGAACAGTCTGTTTCGAGCCATGCTTATCTCTAGATTTCATTTTCTTATAGAAGCTGGAAGCCTCGTTTTTGTCCTCGAAGAGCAAACCAAAATAGCATTCTTCACATTCAAACGAATGGAAAAATGATCGGTCTTGATTGTACTCAAAGTCGATATATAGTTCCTGGTCCCATAAAACCCCTCTATGAGACACAATGTCGACCAATTTCAAGAAGAAGGTATGTCCAACAAGGTCGTCTGCAAGAACTATAGCTCCCGAGAGTCCAGTGGGAGTCCAATGGTCTGGCTCTGGATAAGCTATATACAATCTTGCCACCGCAGCAGCCAAAACCTTATTGGAAGCCTTGGGAATTGCGCGTTTGATCTTCTCTTTATCCTGAGAGTTGATCATTTTGCCAGCTTGGTTTTTGGTGTGGTGTAAAGAATATAAATTGGAGGGTGGAATGAAAAATTTGCTGTAGCTATATTTTGAACATGTCTGGAAGACAAGGAGGAAAGGCAAAGCGTAAGTACATATGATGATTAAAAATGGATAGTGAACAATCTCCTAGTTTCGACGTTGAGGAGAAACCGTTGCCTTCCTACTGAGTACTAACAAGACAGCATTGAAGGCTCCAAAGAAGAAGGTTCAGGAGTACGACGACGAGGATTTGGCTTTCAAGCAGAAGCAAAAGGAGGCCGAGAAGGCACGTAAGGAGATGGCTGCTAAGGCCTCAGGTAAGGGACCTCTAGTTGCGGGAGGTATCAAGAAGAGCGGTAAGAAATAAGCTTGTTGCCGGCCCATTTTTAGCGAGTTATAGTCTAGGTTCCACTACTTGGTATCCTAGCAACCATTAACCCATATACGCATTAATACAACCCACGCGAGCGAGAATATAAATCCCGTAGCATTAGGTAATTGTTTTTTTTTGTCTCCCGATTTTTTCTATAATTACTTCCTTTTTAACAGCGGAGATGCTCACCAAGTACAAAATAGTTTTCCTGGGGGATCAGGGTGTGGGGAAAACCTCATTGATCACTCGATTCATGTACGATACATTTGATGCGCACTATGCTGCGACAATCGGCATTGATTTCCTCTCAAAGACAATGTATTTGGACGACAAAACAATCCGCCTCCAGCTCTGGGACACTGCGGGCCAGGAAAGGTTCCGGTCGCTGATTCCTAGTTACATCCGGGATTCCAACGTGGCAATCATCGTTTATGATATCACGAACAAGGATTCGTTCCAGAATGTGAGTAAATGGTGTGAATATGTGAAACAGGAGCGCGGATCAAATGTGTTGATCATTCTAGTTGGAAACAAGAGCGATCTGGACAACAAAATCATTGCTAATGAAGAGGGAGAAAGTGTGTGTAAGAGATTGGGATGCAATTTGTTCATTGAAACTAGTTCAAAGAATGGATACAATGTGAAAAACCTGTTCAAGAAGGTGGCCAAGTTATTGCCCGAATTACAAGACGAAAATACAGACCAGGCATTGGAAAACGATAAAGTACAGATGATTGATGTGGCCATGAATAACCAAGAAACTGCAGACGGATGTCAATGTTAAAAGTATTTGTCTATTTGATATATTCTTTGAGCAGTCGCAGTCTTTGCACAGCCTCCTCCAAAACAAAATCATCTTTACACACAGCAAAACGCAGACAATCCTCGATCACTGCGGCGTTGTGTGGAAGATAGAATTCTGAAGGCGGAATGCTCACCACGCCAAACTGCTTGATCAACCAATATGCAAGCTTGAAATCACGAGGCTTGTGCGCAATTTCTGCTGGGAACTCCACATCTTGAGGGATCTGAACCTTCTTCATGTTCACTAGTAAGAAATACCCTCCGTCCGCAATTGTGTACGGCAATCCTAGTTCTTCAAACACCACCGTGAAGATCTTATATTTGTTAATATACTCTTTTCTGGTTTGCTCGTAGTATCCATTAGTTCTTGCCAATTGCAACGCTTGGGCAGTGGCTTCTTGCATCACGTTTGGTGTGCTGAAACAGATTCTTGTGTGTGCCAATTGACAGTATTGAATTGCTTCTTTGTCTCCAATGATCCATCCAACACGCCATCCGGTAGCAGCAAAAGTTTTACCTGCAGAACCAACTGTCAAAGTTCTTCTTCCCACCTCGGGACTCAATGTGGCCACTCTAGTAAAGTCTCCATAGTACAGGTTCTCATAGACCTCGTCAGAAATGATCATAAAGTTGTGTTTGACAGCCAACTCTCCGATTTTCTCGAGTTCTGCCTTGTTGAAAACTTTACCAATTGGGTTGTGAGGAGAATTAAGAACAATCATTTTGGTTTTAGGAGAAATGGCAGCCTCCAGCTCGTCCCAGTTAATGGTCCATTCATCTCCAGTAACAGTACGCTCGGAGAAATCAGCAGGAGGATGTAACTGAACATACTTGACTATTCCACCAGGCATCTCGATGTTGGAGATGTATTGATCGAAGAAAGGTTCGAAAACAATAACCTCATCACCAGGAGCAATGAATCCAAAGAAACAAGACAACATACCCTCATTAGCACCAGTGGTAACCAAAACTTCCTCCTTGGTTAACTGTCTACCATAAATAGGAGAATAGGTGTCGATGATTGCTTGAATCAAGCTAGGTCTTCCCTTAGCAGGGGCATATTGATTGGTTGCAGCAACGTCAAGCGCATTCTTGGCGGCCTCGATAGCAAAGTCCGGAGGCGAATAGGAGAAAAATCCCTGGCCAAGGTTGACCATTTTACGACCAGATTCTTGTTCTGCAGCGGCAGCAGTCTCATTAATCAGAGACCAAATATCTTTGCCGCCAACTTTGAAGTATGGGTTATGGGATGGAAGTGACATGGATCGATAGAAGGAGAATTTAGAGTAATTAGAACGAATTAAATGGTTTCTAGATAACATGGACGGACGTGCATAGACGAAAGAGGAAAGATGAAAAATTTAAATCATGGCTTTTTCACAATACAGTTCGGCCCTGGACTCTGATTTTGTCAACAGGCGTCGGATTCAAGTGGCAAAGAAGGTTGCACGATATGCTGAACATCGCATCTCTCTCGAACGTGGAGATCGGTGCTTCAATCCAGACAATCGGACTAAAAATGCCAATAAAAGCAATGGGATTTTAGAACAGTCATATGAGCGATGGATAGGCGGTAATAATCCCTCATTGGTCCCCAAAACGGCCCAAGATAAACCCAAACCTTTTGCACTGGAAGATCCTGAACTCCACACACTTGGGTGTGGAGACGAAATTATACCATCGCGTGCAAAACTTACGCGTGGTCACGTGTCTGCCAAAGGTTCTCTGCAGAATCATGTTCGCATTTTGAATACATTGTTGCACATAAATCTTTTGCAGGGAAGATGGGAGATTGCATATCGCGCATTTGCCCTATTGATCAGGGTCTATGGTACCGATACCAGGGAGATGTGGCCTGTGGGGTTGGAAATATTAAAACGGCTGAATGAAAAAGAGACAGGTTTGGAAAATGATCCTTTAGCTGCCCGAGCTCGCAATCAAGATGGGGTGTCCAAGACGTATCAAACCAAGATCTACCGGTTTCTACGTTTTTTGGATACATCACATGATAACAAAACGTCTGAAATTATGGGTCGATATCCGTACCAAGTAGTGGATAATGGATTGGATCAGATACTTGAGGAAGACTCAGACAAGAAAGATTACCAGACATCTCATTTTCTGCGATTTGAGACTGCTCCTCTATTCAAATCAGGTTCCAAAACACATCTCGCCATGTACGTTATGGCGCTGCTATGGGAACTAACCGTTGCTGGACAACACACACAATTTTATGAACTTGAAGAGGTTTTGAAAGTCAATTTCCAAGGCGAATCCGAGATGCTTCGATATCTGAAAGGTATCAACAAGATACGAGAGGGCTTGTCTTTACAAAACGAAAATAAACCAGAAGACCGACAAGCTCTTGATGAAGGGAATTCTATTTTAAAGGAATTGGGACTC
Source organism: Ogataea allantospora (assembly GCA_030572655.1). Classification (NCBI taxonomy): domain Eukaryota; kingdom Fungi; phylum Ascomycota; class Pichiomycetes; order Pichiales; family Pichiaceae; genus Ogataea; species Ogataea allantospora. The sequence continues at coordinate 197,584 of JAJMAM010000005.1, forward strand.
CACACCGTAGCATAATCATTAATCATCATTTATATATACAAGAATCTATCCGCTATTTCGCCTCTGTCTTGTTTGTCTCCTGGAGAATCTGTTTCTCGCGCTTGGGTTCTCCAACCAAGTTTGGAGGGTTGCCTTTGGAAACGGCCACAACAATCTCTGGGTTTTTGTCTGCCCATTCCACCTTTTCGAGCAAATCCTTGCCTCCCATTTTCTTGACGACCTCACGAAGCTCGTTGATTTCCTCTTCTAATCGTTTGACATCTTCTTCCGTGGCTTCTTTCCTATTCCGCTCTTTAACTCGTTGTCTATTTGATTCATAAAGTAAGGCACCGGCTGCCACGCTGAAGATGAACGTTTCGGACAAGATCTCAGCACCGTTCTGTATAGCCTTGGCTTCATTGAGTGGCCGCACCTGTCTTTTATTACCACCCAAAATAGATGTTTTCAATCTTTGGTCCAGGAAATGAAAGTACTGTGCCACACGAACACAAGCCATTTTGAATCCCTCATGGTTCTTGGCTTCTCGTTTCATTGTATTGGCAATTGGCTTTGCGATCTGCCTAACAAAAAGTGTGGTTAACTTCAAAGCAACAGAGCTCATTACAACTTGTGACACAGCCTGTAATTTTTCAAACTTCCGCCACCTAAATTTCCTGAGTAATCTGGCAAGCTATGATCTCGCAATTGAAATTTGCTCTCTATGCTCTTGCCAGTACGGCATTGTTAGCATACATGGTGTACAGTTCATTGCTAGAAAGGCCGACATTGTTTGCCGCTGGAATACAAATGTATCGCGGACCTCATCTGTTGGTGTTCTGGAATTGGCTTCTGGTCATGGCCGCCACAATTGGCAAGCTTCTACAGCTCATTTTATTTGGAGAGTTACGTCTGATAGAAATAGAACACATTTATGAACGATCATGGTATGCGGTTAACAACGTTTTGATGACAATTGCAATTTTCCGGAACGAGAACAATTTACTACTTGGTGCGCTTGCTTGTGGTATTTTATTCTTGAAATCATTCCATTGGATTCTTGCTGATCGTTTGGAAATGGTGATTCAACAGGAACATACTTTGAAAGGCGTGGTAATGAACAAAAATACCCTGATCCTATGTCTCTTTCTTTACATGGATAACAAGATATTCCGAGCATGTCTCAATCGGTCGCTTGTTCATTCGGCTGATGTTTTCTTGATCTTTGGTCCGGATTTCCTAGTGGTGTATCTCAATCTTTTGGATTCGGCTTTGAAGTTTGTTTTAAACGTTGCTGAATTGATCTATCTTAAGAAAAATCCCGAGGAAGATACCTGGGAGCTTAAGATTTGGCTCTCAAAAATTGGATCTTTTGCATTGGATTTGGTTAAGGTGGTCTCTTTATTGATCCTCTTCATAGGCTTGAGCTATGCTCAAAGCTTCCCTCTTAACTTCATGATTGACATGTACTTGTCAGTGATACAATTGATCAAGAAATTCAATGATCTAGTCAGTATGACAAAGAGTGCTAAGGATCTCAGCAATAACATTGTCAATGCTACCGAAAAAGATCTTGAACGGGACGACATGTGTATTATTTGCAGAGACGATTTGGTATTAGTCAGTGATACCAAGAGTCGATCTGCGCCGAAAAAACTCAACTGCGGACATGTTATTCATTACGGATGTCTCAAGAGCTGGCTAGGACGGTCTCGAGTGTGCCCAACTTGTCGCCAGGATGTCTTCAACAAGCATTCAAAACCAACATCGAACAAGAGTATCAACGTGCCCCAGAACGCGTTTGTGCCTCCAGATTGGACCATTTTACCTGCTGTTCGCGCAGAAAACAATCGCTACACTGTTCAATTGAACGCAGATACGTTTGCTGAGCTGCAAACGTGTACATAGTAATCACGCTTAACATACACACACTTAGTATACAAAGAAGTAGCTTACTCGCCACGGCCCTTAGTTTTCTCGACCTTAAGCAGTAAAGCCTTGTTGATATGTGGCAAGACACCACCGTAGGCAATGGTTGCCTTGATCAAAGTGTCGAGTTCCTCGTCACCTCTGATGGCCAATTGAAGATGTCTAGGGGTGATTCTCTTGACCTTGAGGTCCTTTGCAGCATTTCCAGCCAATTCAAGCACTTCAGCAGTCAAGTACTCAAGAACAGCGGCGAGATAGATAGCAGATTTCGAACCCACTCTGATTTTGGACTGGGCCTGTTTTTTCAGGTATCTCTTGATTCTTCCCACTGGAAATTGCAAACCAGCTCTAGCAGAATGACTTTGAGATTTCAGGGACCCTTCTTTAGCCCCCGATTTTCCTTTTCCTCCGTGAACCTTTCCCGACATGATTTATTAGAAGAAGCTGTAAACACAAATAGGTAAACAAATGTTTATATTTTGAGTGTTTATATTTTTTGAAGGAGGCAGGCCGGGTAATACATTAAAGGCAAGCGAAGGATCAAGGGTAAATTAATCGGTCATCGTATTTCACATTTATTAATTATATACCTAATTCGTTAAGGGCTGGGAGTCTGTAGGCAGGTGGTGCATTGGAGATACCCATGGTAGCTAGGGTATGGACTGCTGCCGAATCCGGAGTAACAAGTTGAGCGTTCAGCACGTTGTGTAGCCAATCTTTTGTGGAAGTCGGCGTGGACGCGGAAACAGGTGTGTTATCGTTATTCATAATAAAAGAAACCGAATGTGGCGAGTGCGTTTTGTTTGACGGAGACGTAGAAGAGAGTGGGGCACCAGATATAGGCGTAGGTAGTTGGGTGCCTGCTGGCGAATAATTAGCTTTTTGCACAAAAATTGGGCCTGGCTTGTTGGAAAGGTGCGGTCTGAATTCATTGGTATTTGGCAGTAGGAGGCTTCTGCGTGGCGGAGGAAGCATTGCGCCTTGCTGCACAACAGCCGGGAACTTCGAAGCAGGAGGCTCTTTCTCTTCGGATTTCATACGGACATTGACCTTTTCACCAGGGTAAGTGAGGATGAAGTTCTCGTATATGTGGACAGTCTGTTTGTGTTGTCTAAGGTTATCCAGTCTAGAGAATCGACGAGCACAATGTTCGCATTTGAACGGCCTTTCACCAGTGTGTTTTCTAATGTGTCTGGCAAGGTGTTCAGAACGAGTGAATGACATGGAACAGTTCTCATATCCGACACATTGGAAAACACGACCCTTGTGCTTCTTTTTGTTGGTGATTGCTTTAGACATATGATAAAAGATTCGATGGGGAAAAATTTGGAATTTGGGATGTTGTCGGAAAGAATTGATACAAGTCTTATAGTGAAACAAAAGTAGTTACCTAGCGAGATTTCGAAATGCAGCATGCATTAAGATGGAGCCATAAACAGAAGCAGGACAGGGAAAAAAAATATTTCGCGCCACGATAGTTCCTGGAACCTGGCGCAAAACGGGAATTTTCAAGGAACTCAGGGCGAAAATTTAGGCTGGCCCGCCCTTTTTGTTGTGCTTGCACCCAAAATAAAATTTTTTTTCCGCCATTTTGCTGCGCAAAGATGCAGCTGAACTATTTATGGGTCTTTCCTCTCATGATGTTATTGTTATCCTGCATCAAAATATCCGCCCCAAACCATCAAATAGGTCCATAACAAGGCATTTGATTTGCCACTGCTTTTTGTAAATAGAGTTGAATGCATTAATCAGAATTAGCTAATAAATTAACATCTACATTCAGTGGGCCGACCTACGGACTATCAAAACATCTCTACACATGTTTCAATTTTTAATTAATTTCCATGTCTGTCCCATTCTCTAATCTCTACCAATTACGAAAGACAGCCTCTAGTGATTCCAGACCGTGTACAATTTGCTACAAGACCACAGATTCGGTTCTTGTAGCTGGCATGGATTTTTTCTACGTGTGCGCTTTTCACTTGGACGATAAACAATTCTGTACCCTGCAGTATGCAGACAGCACTGGTCAGAAAGACACAGAATACAGATCCTTACTGGAAAAAGAACAATCTGCACACAAGAAGCTTAGTCATTGCCAACATGCTATCGAAGAACAAAATTCCCAACTGACCAAAGTAAAGGAGTACATCTGGAAACCAAATCAAGATTCTGAAAAGCCAGATCTCAAACTCCAGTTAGAAGAAGCAAAAAAAAACTACGATCTCCACCATTCTAATCTCCAAGCATTTAAGAAAATATATCAAAGATATCAATTAGACCCAATCATCTTCAAATCGAGATTGCAGCAGCATTACAAAAAAGTTCGACATCAGCAAACTATGCAAAAGCTAAACAATGGAACCTTGTTTCCATCTCTCCCAGATTTGCCTAAACCATGAATTAAATAATCGAACCCTCCGGTGGTACCCATTTGGCCCCCTTGACTCCCCGGACCATCAGATCCATGGTGAGTGTCTTTAAATTGCCCTCTCTATCGAGAACATCGGCAACTTTAGCAGTCTTGATATACGTGAAACCCAGCTTTTGATAGATCTTGCGGTTACGCGGATGAGAGCTCTCCAAATATAATGGGGCCCCGATTTGACGTCCCCTACTCTTGCGTTGATCATATTCTGCCAAAATGTCGCGGTCTTCATCATAATACCAGGACGAATGGGCTGACGAAGCATCGCTGCTGGCCGATGAATATCCAGAATAATCCGTGAACGTATCTGATTGCAAATCGAAATCAAACTTGTACGACTGGATCTCCGACTCTAATAAGGACTCCTCATTCGCATCGAATCCCGAATTTCCCATCTGGGCCTCCTCTTCCATATCCGAATCGCTATCCTCGCCGCCAGATTGTTTGTACGTGTCAATGTAGTTGTGAGTAACGTAGTCAATCAAACGTCGAGCAAGACCTTTACCTCTTCCTCTTGGAATTGCGCCAATGTCTCCCAGATACCAGGACTTCTCAAACTCAGAGCCAAGAACTTCCGCCCGGAACTGTTCTAGTAGACTGTATTGTTCCTCAAAAACTCGTTGACGGGTCTCCTTATTAGCCATCCACATAAATTTCAAATATCCACCTTGGTAAAGCGACCAAATTTGACTCATAATCGACGTATGATCTCGATCTTCCTTACTATGCGGTTTCTCAAAACATGCAACGGCCAAAAACGGAGCCTCCGGCACCTTTTGTTCCAACTCTGAATCTCGCACAGCAACCACTAAACCTTTCAAGATAGTAGAATAAACCGATGCTTCAAATAGAGCCAAATCCATTTGGCTCTTCATCGTCTTGTCCGATATACCACTGGTCAAATAGTTGACGTATAGATCATCTTTGAATGCGATTTGTAGTGTCTTTGCCGCTTTCTTATAATCTTTTAAAGTCACCACCTCGACGTGCAAATTCTGCATAGAGACTGTATCCGACATAACATCCAACTCCTCATCAATCTTGTTGGATTGCGGTTTGAAAACCGATTGTAGTTTGGCAAAAAACGACATCGTCGGTTTGCTCTTATTCGCTTATCGCTTTCCGTTAAAAAAAAGATGAACCTTCTCTGCCATTGAAAAATTCTGAGATTATTACTTAAGCTAAACGAATTGTTTTCTTCCCGCTCCAGACCTCCCTGCAGCTCTCTGGGACTCGATACTTTCTCTGATCATTAATCCAACACATTCTTCAACGTTAGTCCAGCTTTCATAGGAACAATCCACCTCGATAAATGGGAAGTTCCATTGTTTAGCCAGCTTACGGCCTTCGTCTATCAAAACTGGAGATGCCAACTCATGGCTACAATGTGTGACCACTAACACAATTGGAGGCAAGTAGGCGGCATTTGGATCAGTCTGGGCAATTTTAGACTTGCCCCATAAACTTTTAAGAGAATGGTTCAAGGAGAACATATCATGCTCCTTTCCAGTCTCCCAATTGTGATGATATCTCAGAAACTCTGTCCATGCTTCCTCAAGCGTAGATTTTATTGCCTTTACAACCTCCAATGCTTTCAAAGGCTTCCATGCCATTGGAGAGTCTGTTTCTTGATACATTGGAGGCGGAGGATTTGAATCTGCTTCAGGAACACAACTGTAACAGATGAAATATCCATCCATGTATCCATTCAAGTCACTGATTCCCGATCCAACAATCATAGGCTTCACGCGAGCCCGTCCTAGTTCCCCATCATTGTCCTCAGCCAAATTACGAAGCACGTCTCGAGCCAATCGACTGTCCAATGAGCGTTCCAAAAACGGAATCAAATCTTCTGATTCCACCCCGGGAGTGTCGATCAATTCGAGCAAGATCGGAGTCGTGTATGGAGGTGTGTAAGAACCTGTTTCAAAGGAATCTGTTCGATGTAGTGTTTTCTCGGTGGACGATATAAATCCACTACTAGAACTGTCATACATCATAGGTGAAGCATAAGTGGAGAGTGGAGACATCTGGTAATCAAGTTTGGAATATTCTAAATCGTAATAATTGAGTGTCTTAGCTAGAATGTGTTCGGAGGCAGTACTCTTAGATTGTGCCTTCTGTATTCCGGAAAAAATGGTGTCAGCAAGCTCAATATCGCCGCTAATCATTCCCAAATCTTCGAGATCTTGGGATGTCACGTTGATGTCTAAAAGGGCACGTGTCTTGGGATTTGTAGGCTGAAATTGAAGTAATGTTGGAGAGTTTTGAATTGTGGGATAATAATTTCCTAGAGACTTATGATTTATGATAATAGAAACTATTGAAGACTTCGAGGAGTTGTGCGGTCCAAGAAGAGCAAATCGTAGCGGCCGATCGGTGGTCGACCTCATCAGATTCTTACGGCCATGAGGGTTCATGCAGGGAATTTTCTGAATTATATTTTTTTTCCCTTCGCGGAATTCTCTAATCTTTTTATCAGGGCCCTTCTCGGATTCCTAATTGGGGTTACCCGTCAGGCGTCCGACTTGCTATCGTGAATAATTGAACGCCTCAAACCAACTGTATAAGGTATTTCCGTACTGAAAATCCAAACTCAGACGAAGAGACCGTTGAATATAAGTCTCCTTGTCCACAGTGTAGAATAACATCAAAAGTCCCCAGACCAGTCCACTGGTAGCTCCCCAACCTGCCTTTTGAATTTGAGACCGTTTGAAAGGAGTTTGATGCCGGAGTTTGACTGCAATCCATTTTCCAATAGCCAGGACTACTCTTGAAATGCAATACATGGTGATTTGTGTAGCAATACCTTCGTTCACAATTCCATGTAAATACATGTTCAAAACACCTCCGTACACCAGCAATCCAGCAGCAAACCCAGCAGCAAAATGATTCAATTTTTGATCGGGTGCTATCCTATTCAAGCTCAATTGGACGCTTTTGTATACAATAGCAAACAGAGCAAGTATCTTCCCGTGATCAAGCCCCATACGAACCGATTTCATCACTTTTTTCAGAATTTGATCCACCAATTGCTGCTGCTTGCTGATGGAACTCATCTGTACAGCAAACGCGTGAATAAACCGTACCCGGTATCCATATATCACCGCATTTTTGGATGCTGAGAGAATAGTATCAATATAATCCATGTTAAACTATTAATGGGGTAATCACATGCAAATATCCTGTTTTTTTATTCGACGCGTCAATCGACCTTTACTGCTAAATCTTGTTATCGTAATGTCCTTCCAAGTTGTAGATACGTTTGTGTTCGACTCCATTAAGGTGTCAATTCTGAAATTCAAACTTCCTTTGGATTATGAGAATGATTTAGGGGAAACAATAGATGTCTGTATGAAGTTGGTGAACAACTACAAGCACGGTGACCTCGTCGATTTCGATCTTTATCAGGACGTTGTGAGAAACAAGGAGAATTGTTTCCTGTATCTGGAAGGTGGGCCAGGGTTTGCACCAGCTTTTCCTGTTTCCAAAAGTCACCCGACATATTTGAAAGCTCTATTGAACCGTGATCAAACAGTGATTATGTTGGATCAAAGAGGCACGGGTCTTTCATCTCCCTTACACTTGTCTACATTGGAGAAATTGGGCTCGGCAGAAAAACAGGTGGACTACATCCAACAGTTTCGTGCCGATTCGATTGTGAAGGACAGTGAAGCAATTCGAAATGCGTTGCTAGGCAACCAAAAATGGTCGTTGTTAGGACAATCCTATGGTGGATTTTGTTCTGTGTGTTATTGTTCCCGGTTTCCGGGCTCGCTTGAAAAAGTATTTATTACTGGGGGGTTGCCTCCTTTGACTGGTACACTGAGGGAAATAGCGACTAATAATCTGACAATCGCTATGCAGAACACAAAGGAGTACTTTAAGACGTTCAAGAATGACAAGGAGCGGATTAAAAGGATTTTGGAATATTTGGAAGCTACCAAACCATCTCTTCCAAGTGGGGGCAAGTTGACACCTAAACGTTTCCAGCAGATGGGAGGTTTGTTTGGAGCAAGCGGTGGGTTTGAATTTATTCATATGATAGTCACCACGGCTACCCTGGAGTTGGATTCCACAGGTGAGATCTCATACAACACATTACGTGCTATTCAGGATTCTAGTGGCTTTGAATCCAATCTGCTAAATTTCCTATTTCAAGAGGCAATTTACATGAATGGCGAGACCAAGTGTTCTCAATGGGAGGTATACAAAACTAAAGATCTGATTCATGACGGCGAGTTCTACTTTACAAGCGAGCATCATTATCCTGAAATGTTTGAGGATTTCAATATTGGCTCATTGAAGGAAATGACTCTTCTACTCCACCAATACACCGATTGGGGCAAGATTTGGTTCAAGGATAATCTTGCCAAGATTACTTACTCTCAACTTCCAATCGTGTGCATGGTTTATAAGGATGATCAATACGTCAGCACTAAACTGGGTCTGGCTAACTCCAGTCTGTTCGAATTCAAGAGCCATGTCAGTGACAAGTATCTACATGACGGCGTCAAATCTCATGGTGAAGAGGTTCTTGATACATTATTTAGAATGTTAGATGATAATAGAGAGTAATAACTTTTTAGCATTATGGATGGGGCTCAAAAAATTCCCGGATAAATTAAACGATAACTGATATGGAGAAATACACCGATATTTACCATCTTCAGCATATCGCTGCAACCTACTCCATATAAACATCTGTAATCGTGTAGAAGAGTCTACATGGAACTTATCCAAGACGACAAATTATCGTTATCTCAACGTTACACATTTGAATGATATCCTGAGTTCAAATCCGTGATTGATGCTCCTACTACAACAGTAGAACTTAGTCAATGACCCTTTGAATTGGAAATAACTCAAGAAAGAAATTCATTTGGTTCTATTGAATGATTGTAATTGCATTTACCGCAGCTATTATCAATGATGCTTCTGCTCCTCAAGATTCCATCAATGAGATAGATCACAAGAACTCTACTGGATTGTTATTTATCTCAATGGCTTTACCCAATGACTATATGCTGCCTTGCTTCTCTTTTTGGCCGGAAACTCGCCTAGGTGCACTTTTCCCAATATGATCTCAACTTCCTGAGATTACAATGGGTTGGCCAGTCAGGAGTCTTACAATGGAATCCATTTACATGATTATGGTCATTCTGAATCTTATCTTCATGTTCTTGAACATCCATCCCATTTTTGATCTACAGCAAAAATTAGAGGTGCACCAAATGTGCATATAGATAATTTTCCGCTGGCGAATAAAAAAAATATATGGATATCTCTAATACCCCAAGGCCTGCGGTTCAGGCAACCGAGCAGACACCGTTATTAGACCGAAATACACAAGTTTCTGACCCGATAGGAACACAGGAACGTGCGCTTCCTTCGAATCTCTCATTCATCATCATGTCGGTGTGGACTGGCTCCTTTCTCTCGGCTGCTGATAGCACAATCGTTTCTACTACGTCTAATACTATCGCCTCGCTTTTGAACGACTCCAGCAAGGTTGCATGGATCGGTACGAGTTATCTGTTGACTAATGCGATTTTTCAACCGTTAATGGGCAAAATCAGTGAACTTTTCGGACGCAGGACAACCTTACTATTTGCTCAATTTTGGTTTGGTTTAGGGTGTCTTCTTTGTGCATGTTCCCAAACAACCACTCAATTCATCATTTCTAGAGCATTGGCTGGAATTGGTGGTGGTGGGATTTCTGCTTTGAGTTCCATCATTGTCACTGACGTAGTTCCGCTCAGATTACGGGGAATGTTCAATGGCTACGCAAATCTGGTTTTTGGACTTGGCCAATTCACCGGTCCTGTCATTGGAGGTATTTTCTTAGGAATTGATCCTGTTCGCGGTTGGAGATGGATGTTTGCGATTCAAGTCCCCATGGTGGCTCTTGCTGCGTCGTTTGTTTGTCAAAATATTCATGAGTATTATTTGGACGCGGAAGAACGCATGAAAAACAGATTCAGCATGGCCAACTTCTACAGAATCGACATTGCCGGTTCGTTTACTCTTTCATTACTGATTGCCAACGTTCTACTTCTATTTTCATCCGAAAATTCGTTCCAAGCGTCCTGCTATATTGGTCTGGCTTTGATCTTCGGTTTGGCTTTCTATCTAGTTGAAAACAGACTTTCTGCCGACCATATAATACCACCGTTTGCTTTCAAAGGAATATTGAGATTGGCAGTCTTCAATGCTATGTTTGGATCCATGGTAATCTATGGTATGAACTTTATAATTCCAATCTATCTTCAAACGGTCCATGGTCTGAAATCTGTTCAATTGGGATTATTCAACGGATTTGGAGTGATTGCTGTTTCTTTTGGATCATTGACTTCAGGCTGGAAACTGAAACATGATGCCGGTGCAAAAGACTCGACCATCATTTCCAAAGCAATCAATACTTCTATCACAGGCTTCATCTCGGTATTTTGCGGTGTTACTTTGTCTCTGAGTGTCTGTTTAGTATCCAAACCAACTCTCATGTCACAAGATCTCAATTACTATGAGATAGCTCTACTTGCTTGTGGATACACAATGGTTGGATTTGGCTACGGAATGTTCTTGGTCAGTCTCTTGGTTATGGTTGTCGGAAAAGTTGGTTCCAAACACCAGGCCACAGTGACAGGAATGACGTACCTGTTCAGATCTATTGGCTCTGTTTCTGGTGCTGGTATCACCTTAAACATCTACAATACTGTGTTGAGCAACGAATTATGGCATTATTTTATCAAAAAGAAGAAGCCAGACGGTCAGAAGATCTACGACACTTTGAGAGAAAACTTCTTCTACGTGAGAAACGGTCTTGATTCAAAATACGTTCCCAAAGTGCTTAAGATCTACAGAGAATCCGTTTCTGATTCGATGACCATGGTTCTTGTATTTGCTGGAATGGGTGTCACTGCCAGTATTTGCCTAAGATTATATAGAAAGGATATTTAGACTGATCGATACAATACTCCTGGTAGAGTGTTTTCCTTCAAATAGCGAAATGTCTCTGCCCCCATATTTTTTCCATAAAAAACAATCGCTGCAACCATGGCCTCACAAACTATTTTAGCATCCAATCCTCCGTAACCGGTTCCCATTCCGGTCAATACTAAGGTCCCCATCTCTTCATCCTTTAAAATTCTCAAACTTTCCCAGGTCCAATCCAAAACTGCTGCACGAGTCTCTTTTTCGGAAAATCCTAAAGTTTGAGGCACACGCATCGTGGGGACATGTAGAATTGTATCTGCTCGAAATTTACGCCAAGCTAGTGAATCAGGCCACTCAAACTTTATCAATTGAGGTGATCCCGGACTTGAATAACCCATGCAATGTTTTTGGATCCACATTCTCGTGTACGAATCTGTGGTTTTCCAATTCCCGTCTTTGGAAAACAATTGTGCCAATGATTTATCGTAGCCACCACCCATTCCACCAAACGAGTTTCCCGGGGAGAAAAATACAACTTTCCTGGAATCTGTCATTTCCAGGTCATCTAATGATCCATTAAAAACAGTAATTTGAAGCCGTTCTGATCCCCATTTCAAATTTTCCAACACTCCATCCTTCAACCTGTTCAACTCTGCTCTCCAGAAATTGCAATTTTGGAAATTGGCATCAAGCAATACGATCCTCATCCGATTGTGGAAATTTCATGGATAGATAATCAAAAAAAAACTTTTTGTTAATTAGTATTTATGACGGCAATCGAATATGGTTCAGAAAGTCCATCAGGCAGTCCATCAGATTTCATAACATATAGAGGCTCCCGTAGAAGCTCCATTTTGGATCTGGGAGGTGAGAATTCCGTCAATAACTTTGCTTCGTCTTTAAGACGATCGGTCAATTATCTCTCGACGTCAGTGGGTTCGAGAACCACTTTCGATTCAGATTCATATCTTCCTATTCGATCAAATAGTCCGAAATTGACTCCACCATCTTTACCAGATGAACAAACCCCGTTAATTGTTCCACCAAAGGACGACGACGTTCCTGAAATTGTGGTATCTCTTAAATCCACTCCAATACAAACAATCTTCAACTCTATCAACGTTCTCATTGGTTTGGGTATTTTATCCATCCCGTTGGCTTTTAGACTTTCAGGCTGGATCCTGGGAGTGATGTTTTTGGCCTTGGCTTGCTTATCAACTAGATACACCGCCATCTTATTGGGAAGAATCCAATCTTATGACAATTCCCTGAAAACTTACCATGATATTGCAAAAAGAGCTTTTGGACCACAATTAAGTCTATTTGTATTTGGTGTGTTTGCACTGGATCTCTATGGTGCAAGTGTCACCATGGTTATCTTATTTGCAGATTCGTTCAACGCTATTTTCGAGGAGATTCCCAAATGGGTCTTTAAAGTCATTGTTTGCACTGTTCTTGTTGTTTTGAACACCATGCCATTACGAATTCTATCATTTTTGAGTTTCATAGGAATCATTTGCACCTCAGCTACTTTCCTTTTACTCTTAGTCTCTGGATTTATCCAAAATAGTCAACCAGGATCGCTGCTCAATCCAGCAGCTACAAATCTGTGGCCAACTTCATTCTTAGACTTATGTTTCAGTCTTGGTTTATTCCTGGCTCCCTGGGGTGGTCATGCAGCTTTCCCAGAAGTCTATTCCGATCAAAATCGTCCGGAATACTACTCAAAATGCATGAACACCTCTTTCGGATTTAGTTTTTCTATTGACTTGGCAACAGGAGTCATTGGATTCTTGATGTTTGGCGAATTGATCGAAGATGAAGTCACCAAAAACATTTTGCTTAATAAGACGTATCCAAGATGGATATCCACATCGATTGTGGCCCTAATGACAATTCTGCCTCTGTCCAAACTACCTTTAGTTTCCAGACCAATTCTTTCGGCAGCTGATAGATTCATGCCCTTATGGAGCTCCCGACTCCTTGTCAGCATTGTGTTATTAGTTTCATCTCTTCTCATCACCACTTTTGGAAAAATCATGTCTCTACTTGGTTCAGCAATCTGCTTCACCGTCTGCATTACGCTTCCGATTCTTTTTTATCTCCGATTACACAGACCATACATCTCGTCGCTACAGTTTTCATTGTTGAGTACTATGGCAATCATAAGTCTGATTCTTACTGTGGTGGGATCTATGGCTGTGTTATTGGTGTGAGGAGGAGAGGGATATGTACCCCCAAAAATATCTATATCAAGGACTTTTTAATGAACCTTTTAGTTGCCGACCCAGATGAGGGTATGGCCACCATTTGGTATGTCAATTATCTGTAGAATACTAATATCCAGGTTACTGGCCACATTGGGCTCCAAAAATGCCCATTCAAAGCTCACCAGAAGACGAATTGAACAAGTTTCCATTCCTGCAGCGTGTGATTCCATTGCCAACCCCCGAATGGATATCCCCTTACGCCAAACCTCGAGCCTGTTATATGGAGTGGCTTTGGTCTATAAACAAAAGACTGAATATTCCTACAGTAAGTAATTATTGTGATTATCTAACAATTAAGGAGAGGCTACCATCATCAAAACTCAAGTCACTAGACATGTGGTGGAGACCCAAACAGAACGTATTGTCGAATTGAGCCAGGCGTACAATTTTGCTCTGCAATCTAGAACGGTGAACATTTTAGGAGACGATCCCAATTTCAACATAGAAGTGGGAATGTTATCGATGGGAGATTTTGAAGAACCTGTTTTACAAAGCAGTCAGTCAGGTATCCAGGAGTTCGATCGACTCAACACGCTGTTACCTGACTCTTCGTTCTCTGACGAGTCGCGTTCAGTCTTCACACGTGAGTCCCTCAATACTGCCACCACTGCAGTCAGCGAAAGAAGACGTTCTTCTGTTGGGCCATTAGACGACATTATGAACCAGAGTTTGGGTCAATTGGATTTTTCGTTCGATCAAGAAGGAAATGCAGTGGGGGAGGAGATGGATTTGAATCTTGATTTCGAACTGGAAGAGCAATTTTCCGAGCCAGCTGTTCCAGAGGTCTCCTCAAGTTCTGAGCATGTGGTGATCGACTTAGAAACTCCAAAACGAGTTAGGAACGATACAGGAGGAATCAAGTTGCGGAAAATCGCGTACGATTCAGATATTTCTATCTCCACAGCCAAAATGAAAGAGAATGGGGAAAGATATCTAGAGAGGATGCTGAATGATCGCAAAATTATAGTTGAGCCAACCTACAAAGAATTGGTGGATCTGGAACTTAAGATGTTGCCTCCTTTCATGCAATCAATGCTGTATCCAGCAGTTACTAACGATATTGCCAGACGATACAGTAGAGCTTCGAGTGTCTCATCAATCGAAGAAGCTAGACGTGCTACTTCAGGTCAATCCTCAAGAAGAGAAAGTATCTCATCCGCTCACATCCATTTCCACGAGCCAATCCAAGAGATGAGTAACATAGAATGGGAAGGAGATGATGCTATGCTAGACATCAGCTTTGATGACCCAACGGCTGATAAAACTCATATGGATAGCTTCTACAAATCTCTTGTTTCGCAAAGTAAAGAGATTGGTTCTAATTTGGAAAATACAGATCGTTCAGACTTGATGCAAATTGGATTTGATGCCTTGACGGCCAAAAGTACTAGACGCAATGCTGCCGAACAGTTCAATTATCTGCTTCAATTGGCATCTAAAGACATGGTGTTTTTGGAATCTGTCGGTATCTATGGAAGATCTAAATGGGAATTGCTGTCCCCTGAAAATATCAATGTTGTTGCTCAAGTGAGCTAGCTAGGGAAAAAACTCACAAAAAATAAGTTTAACATTTTTGCAATGTCTTTGCCAAATTACGAACCAACTAGCTGGACCTGTTCTTCCAACGAAGTGTTACACGTGTCATTGGCTGAGCCCAATGGGGCGTTTACCTTCAATCCAACTTTTACATATCCAATCTTTGGGGATTCGGAGCAGATTTTCGGATACAAAGGTCTTCGAATCGATCTTGCTTTTGATTCCAATTCAATGTTTCCTTTCTTGAGCGTTAAATATGAATCCAAACTCTCTGATGATGTGAAGGACGTGGAGAAAACGTTGTTGGAGTATCTTCCTTCTGAGACCGTGCTGAAGAGTGAAGAAACCTGGCTCGACAAGGTGGAGGAAGAGAAATTTGATATTCCTGGAGACGTGGTTCACACTTACAACGTTGATGCAGACACCTTCAAGGTCTACAAGTTCAAGTTGGATGATCCTAACGGATTGAAATTGCATTTGAGAATCCAGATTTTTGTGCTCTTGTTCATTGAGGCCGGCTCCTATATCGATTCTACAGACGACGTGTGGGAGATTTATGCCATCTATAAGTGTTCAAATGGAGAAAAAGAGTCGTTCGTTGGATTTAGTACGGTATATTCGCATTGGAAACATCCTGGTACAGCTATACATGATACCTCTGAAACATTGGAGTTACAATTTCGCAAGAAAATCAGTCAATTCATCATTCTTCCTCCATACCAATCCAAGGGTCATGGAAAACAACTTTATGATTGCATGATAAACGGATGGTTAAAGGACGATCAAGTGAAAGAAATCACTGTTGAGGATCCAAGTGAGGCTTTCGATGATTTACGTGATCGTTGTGACCTGCAAAGATTAACCGAAGCGAATTTTCTGCAAGGCCTAAAACTTCCAATGGAACAAGCGTGGTTAGAGAAACAGCTGGCTGTACAGAAAATGGATAAACGGCAATTCCTACGTTGTGTGGAAATGACACTCTTATGGATGTTACAAAAGAAGCATGGAGGAGTGGAAAAACTGAGCGAAAAGAATGTTCGGTTGCAGATCAAGAAACGACTATATTTGAAGAATAGAGACGCTTTAATAGAGTTGGAAAAGGCAGACAAGATGGACAAATTGCAAACCGCTTATACTCGACTTAAAGAGGACTATGAGCGTATTTTGGAAAAAGCCCACATTGTCTATGGTGCCAAAAGAGAAGCCCAAGAATGGGATGAAGATGATAATAAGCGAGTGAAACTATAGGACGCGCGGATGCCGTAAGATATGACTAAGCGAAAAACTTAATGAAGGTTTCCAAATGTGGAAGCAGAAATATTCCTGAAAAAGAACAATTTCCAAGGAGCAATAATGTTGCGCCCCTTTGTCCCAATTAGGAATTATATGGTTGTATCTGGAAATCAAAAGGTGAAATTTGAACACTGTTGCTATAGTTGATAAAGAGCGTTCTTCCCACAGGCTTTTCATTTTACATCCAAGATGCACAGAACTTATTCTTTGAGATCTTCGAGAGCACCAACTGCTTCCCAGTTGGCTACTCCACCCCCACCACCTTCGTCCACTAAGTAAGTTGATCTAAACGCGGTTTCGTTCTAACCAATCTAGGGGTAAATTCTTTGGTTCTGCTTCCATTGCTTCTTCCATCAGAAAATCTGCTGCTGGTTCCTTCGGCCCAGAGCTTTCTAAGAAGCTCTCTCAATTGATTAAGATTGAGAAGAACTTTGAGAGAAGCATCGAACTCGTCGCCAGAGAGAGAAGAGTTGTTGCCAAGCAACTTTCCTTGTGGGGTGAGGAGAACGACGACGATGTCTCTGATGTCACTGACAAGTTGGGTGTTTTGATCTACGAGATCGGTGAGTTGGAAGACCAATTTATCGACAAGTACGATCTGTACAGAATCACCCTGAAGAGCATCAGAAATATTGAGTCTTCTGTTCAACCTTCCAGAGACCGCAAGCAAAAGATTACCGATGAGATTGCTCACCTCAAGTACAAGGACCCACAATCTCCAAAGATTCCAATTTTGGAGCAAGAGTTGGTCAGAGCTGAGGCCGAGTCGCTTGTTGCCGAGGCTCAATTGTCCAACATAACCAGAGAGAAGTTGAAGGCTTCCTTCTTGTACCAATTCGATGCTTTGAGAGAACTTTCTGAGAAGCTTGCATTGATTGCAGGTTACGGTAAGGCTTTGTTGGAGCTGTTGGACGACTCTCCAGTTACTCCTGGTGAAACTAGACCAGCTTACGATGGATACGAGGCTTCTAAGCAAATCATCATCGATGCCGAGAACGCTTTGGCCTCTTGGACCTTGGACAACTCGTACGTCAAGGAGCCAACTCTTTCGATGCATCAAACTATTGACGATGTGTACGAAGAAACCCAAGCTGAGGATGCTGAGGCTGAATGGGCTGAACATGAGGGTCAGCACTGAAAAGTTAGCTATGTAGTACTAAGAGTTCCTTAAAAGATTGTACGGTAATCGATCGATGCAAGTGAAATAGGCCCCCCCGCCAAAAAAAAAGGAGGCACTGGCGTGCCCGCAAAAAAATGGTTCCTAGCAGGATCGAACTGCTGATCCCCGCGTTATTAGCACGATGCCTTAACCAACTGGGCCAAGGAACCTGGAACGATAAAAAAACGATGTCAGACACATATGTTCAGGTACTGAGGCTGTGTTAGTCATCCACCGGTTTTTGCTTCGCCCGAAGCAGGCGGATTCTCCATGCATGCATTTCGAGTGAAACACGCTTTGCCTTCCAAAAAGAGTAACCCGATCAGTTTCAGTCGTGGCTCTATTCTTGTATAAATAGACAATTGATTCGCCTCTGTGTCGTATAATCATGTCTGCTAACGATTTTTACTCCTCTGGACAACAAGGTGAATACCAACAACCACAACAACAAGGCCAACAAGGCCAACAACAAGGCCAACAACAAGTTGGTGGAGAGGGAGAAAGAGGTCTCTTTTCCACTGTTATTGGTGGAGCTGCTGGAGCCTACGGTGGATCTAAGGTCTCCGGAAGCCACTCGACTTTGGGAAGCATTGCCGGTGGTTTGATGGGAGCTGTTGCTGCCAACAAGATCGAAGACAAGTTTGAGCACCACCAAGGAGGCCAACAAGGTGGTTTTGGCGGCCAACAAGGAGGATTCGGTGGTCAACAAGGTGGATCTCATGGTGGACGTCATGGAGGTCAACAAGGTGGTCAGGGTGGATTCGGAGGTCAACAAGGTGAATTCGGCCAAAGAGGTGGATTCGGTGGCCAACAAGGTGGATTCGGTGGTCCAGGTGGTCCAGGTGGTCCAGGTGGATTCGGTGGTCCAGGAGGACAACAAGGTGGATTCGGAGGTCCAGGAGGACAACAAGGAGGATTCGGAGGTCCTGGCGGTCAAGGAGGATTTGGCGGTCAAGGAGGACGTGGTGGCCAAGGAGGATGGTAAATAGCTACACTAGTTAAGTAGACCTGCAAATTATTTTTTACCCGGCCGTGAAAAACTTGTGTCTATTAGTTAAGCTTTCTGTGAGAGAATGAGTTACATAGCCGGCGAAAGCGTACACTTTGACTACGAAGGTCGAACGGCAAAGATGAAACCACAACGTAAGGGCGTAGTGGGGCCCAAAATGAAAGTCCAAGTTCAATTGAACAACGAACACGATGATTATCCGGAGTCGAGGGTGATAAAGATAGGCGAGAATGGCGACGTTGTTGTTAGTGAGATGAGCGAGATAAGTGAAATCGATACACGCAGTCATTCCGATCGCAGTGAAGATGAATATTGTCATTCTTGCGACCACGATGATTGTTCCGAGCATTTTGAAGATTACGATGAAGGATATGATGGAGGGTATAGTTGCCCGCACGAACGGGCCGCCCGATTGCATCTTGCAGACCAGTATACCACGCTCTTGCCTGAGTTTGAGAACCAGGCCGAAATGCAGCAATTTTGGGCTCAGATATCCGACAAGAGAAAACAAGATATATTGAGAGTTGATTTTGACCAGCTTTGGGAAGAACTCAGCAAAGATGAGCCAACGTGTAACTGTCAGTATTGTTCGGATATAAAGAAGACTCAGAAGGACGAAATGAGTTCATTATTTCACGATGTTTACAACTCCACGGACGACGACTTGGCCCGTAATGCCATTTTGGTGAGCGAGATGCTTGGATTGACGGCTTATATGAAACGGGACCTTGACAAGGTTGCCGAAGATATTCTTGAAAATAAAGCTTCTACCTTTATCGATCTGATTGAGCGATTGGATAAGGAACGTGGGATGCGATCCAATACCGATGAATCTGGAGCGCGGCCTAAGGTAGAGGACGAGTTTGATGAGAATTTCGAAAAAGATTTCAGTATCGATGAGCTTGCAGATGCAAGGGTACGTCGGTATATGCATGGATTTGTGGCAAAACTGCTCCAAGTTCGACTTCGTGCAGCTTTTAAAGAGAAGGTGGCCGAAGATAGCAGTCGACAATTGATTGAGGAGTTGGAGGCTGAAGAGCGTCGCAAGAAGGAGAAAGAAGAGAAAGAGAAGCGCAAGAAGGAGAAGTTGAAGGAGAAGAAGCGTTTACAACAGTTAGCAAAGGAAGAAGAACGGCGAAAACGAGAAGAGGAAAAGCTGGAGCAAGAACGCATACATCAAGAAGAGATGAGACGCAAGACCGAAGAGGGTCGGCGTCGCAAGGAAGAAGAGCGCAAGAAACGTGAGGAAGAACAACGCAAGAAAGAGGAAGAACTCAAACGTCGTAAGGAGGAGAAGACCAAAAGGGATGAGGAGAAACGAAGAGAGAAAATGAAAGAGGAGCAGGAACCCCAGCAGGAACCCAAGCAGATTGTTTCGGATGAACCAAACTCCGAGACAGAACCGTCTGTAACATACTCTGCTGAACAATTGAGTCAATTGCTGTCAAAATTGAATGTTGAGCCTGCTCCCGTTCCTCAACCATCGTTACCGACATTGGGATTGGCAGATATACCTAGCTTACCAGAGATTCCAGTTCCAACCTTGCCATCGTTAGATTTGTTTTCGGATCCCATTGGATTTAACAAGCCATTTCCCTCGATTAATAACTCGATTTGGGATACCACGCCCGCCCAGAATTCAATTTGGGGCACATCTTCAATTTGGGCAAAACCTCAGGTTGCAAAACTTACCCCCAGTCAAATCGAGGCCGTGCAAATCGAGACTTTCAGATCTACCACCAAATTGGCTGCTGACGACCAATGCTTTCCCGCACAATTGCTGTACCATTACACTCGTCAAGCAATGTTGACTTTGTATGGACTAGACCTGTCCATGGACCAATTCACCGACAGTTTGGTGGCCACGCTGGCTCCCAAACTGGGTTTCTCGTTCGAAGTCATCTACGACGAGCTTTCCAGTCCTGCATTGATCAAGATTTCTGCACAGCCAGTAAATCTGAATGCCAGTACTTGGAGTGTTGGTTTTTAACTACTTAAACAATTCAAACTTTAAATTCTCCAACATCCTCCCCCCTAAATAAAAATAAATTTTTTCCAAATTTCATGAGCATGGCTATTTTTGTGAACTCGTACTAAAACCCATTAAGCCCATGTCACAGAACGTTATCAAGCGGAAAATTGTAATTGTTGGAGATGGTGCGTGTGGGAAGACGTCCTTGTTATATGTGTTCACTTTAGGCGAGTTCCCTACAGAGTATCATCCAACTGTCTTTGAAAACTACGCTACTGATTGCCGGGTGGACGGTAAACCCGTGCGACTGGCTCTTTGGGACACTGCCGGACAGGAAGAGTACGAGAGACTCAGACCATTGTCGTATTCCAAGGCTCATATAATTCTAATTGGGTTTGCTTTAAATGCTCCTGATTCGTTGGACAATGCCGGATTAAAATGGGCCCAAGAGGTCAAGTCATACTGTCCAAACGCTCCACTTATATTAGTAGGTCTAAAGAAAGATCTTAGACCCGTGGACGACGGAACTGATAAATATTACGATCAGAAATACGTCCGAAAAGAAAAAGCAGAACAGGTTGCTCGTCTAATTGGGGCCAGAAAATACGTCGAATGCTCCTCATTGACCGGTGAAGCCGTTGATGATGTATTTGAAATAGCCACTCGTTCAAGTCTCCTGCTCAAGGAATCGTCCGATTCAGCCTGCTGTGCAATTACCTAATTTTCCGTCGGAAACTCCAACTCACGCTCCTTACATCGCAATTAGCTCATTTATCAACTTCGCACAGTCATTCATTTCGCTCCCTACAACTTATTCTCAGTCCGCTCCTTCAAATATGAATTGTTCACCTCAACCATCAAGAGTAAAATTTCAGGTCTGAGGTGTATTCTTTAAATATTTCACTATAATAACATCTTTAAAAGATTATTGCATCCTGCCAATGCGACGTTTCTATTCCACGGTGTCGACACCAACTGTGTTTGCACTATCAACGTATCCGGCCAAATCGGCAATCGCAGTCGTTCGAGTAACAGGACCTGCATCTTCACACATTTTCCAATCATTGTCTTCAAAGCGAATACCAATACCTCGTTTTGCTACTCTTGCTAAATTGTATC
The DNA here is from genome assembly GCA_030572655.1 of Ogataea allantospora. Classification (NCBI taxonomy): domain Eukaryota; kingdom Fungi; phylum Ascomycota; class Pichiomycetes; order Pichiales; family Pichiaceae; genus Ogataea; species Ogataea allantospora. Next base: position 219,211 of record JAJMAM010000005.1, read on the forward strand.
ATCCGGTAGATAAAACGTTTCTAGATGAGGCTCTAGCTCTCTATTTCAAGGGTCCCAATTCCTTTACTGGTGAAGATATGCTTGAGTTGCATCTTCATGGAGGAACGGCAGTGGTAAAACGAATCTTAGAAAGTCTGGAAACGTTGCATACACCAGACACCCCTATCAGATATGCAGAACCAGGTGAATTCTCGAGGAAAGCATTTCAAAACGGTAAAATGGATTTGACACAAGTTGAAGGAATCAATGATCTGATCCACGCAGAAACAGAAAAACAGCGTCTTCTATCGCTGGCCTCGATGAAAGGAGAAACTAGACAACTGTTCCATCATTGGAGAGACCAGATATTGAACACGTATGCTCTTGTGACGACATTAATTGATTTTGGAGAAGAACATGACATTGACGAAATTGGTGAACTTTTTGACAGGGCACGCGTTGAAATCGAGCAATTGGACATGAGTGTTCGCAAATACTTGGAGAAAGTAAAGAGATCACAACCATTACTGGATGGATTCAAAATCACACTGTCAGGGCCACCAAACGCTGGTAAATCATCACTGTTGAACATCATAGCCAATGAAGATAAGGCAATTGTGAGTGAAATTGAAGGCACAACAAGAGACACCATCGAAGTTCCGCTGGATATTGAAGGATATAAGGTGGTTGTTGGAGATACTGCAGGAATTAGAGACACCAATAACACAATTGAAAGAGAAGGAATTCGACGTGCAAAAATAAAGGCTGAGGAGGCAGATCTTAATTTAGTCCTTCTTCCATGTTCGACCAAAACTCTGGAAGAAGAAATGCAGCAACATATCAGACGCTGTGATAAGGATAAACTGATCATAATCCTCAATAAAAAGGATTTGGCAACTTCAAGTGATGTGCAACTACTAATAAATATGCTGCAAACTGAATATGAGGTGTCGACCATTAAGGTCATATGTTGTCACACCAAGGAAGGAATCAAGGACTTGGTAACAAGTATTGTGCAAAGCCTAGGGGATTGGTCAAAAGAGGATCCAGTATATGTTTCAAAACGTGCGCAAAACATTATTGAACATGACCTGCTTTTTGGCTTTGACGAATTTTACTCAAAAGCGCAAACAAGAGATGTGGTGCTAGCTGCAGAGGCGCTCAAGATTAGCATGGATGGTATCGGAAAGATCACAGGTGAAGCCATAGGAATTGAAGAGATTCTGGGTTCTATTTTTGCAAACTTCTGCATCGGAAAATAGCATGAGACAAGATTCACTTGCGTAATGATTGTGATATATCGCTGAATTTGCTCATTTTGGTTGCCATTTTGGATGTTGCAAGACTTAGTCTCGTAGGAGGTGGTCGTTCGTCTTGCTGATCTGAGTGGTCGTTTTTCTTGCTCGATTCTTGATAATATCCAGGTACTTCGGTTCTTTCAGTAGGACAACCAGGAAGATCAGGAATCTTCCAGAACCCACCCACCCCATTGAATAAAGTATTGACTCCAAATCGTCTTGGATAGTAAGCTCTTCCCAAATTTTCTGATATAAATGGGAATGGGAAATATAAAGCGTAAAACAAGGTTCCAAAAAAGACACCAATGATTGCACCACAAACAACATCTCTCAGAAAATGTCTGTTGTCGGATATTCTGGAAAAACTGACTGTCGCAGATATAATGACTGGATAAGTGACTGCAAGAATAGCCTTAGAAGACAATCCTCTTCCATCGAATAAATTAAATTTTCCAGAGGTGAAGAGTAATTGAACTGTTGAAGTGGTGACAATTGTAGAGGCATGACCACTTGGAAAACTTCTCAACCCTTCAAATATCAGTCTGGTAGAAGGATTGGCACATATCCCAATTGTGCTCAAAGTTCCCATGGCCTGTGAACTAAAACTGAAAGGAACACATCTTGTAAGGAAATCGGGACGTGGCATGGCGGAAACGTTTTTGATAATAACTACGGCAAATAACTGGAATGAGGAAGAACCCGCCATTGCCAATAGAGCACAATGTATATCCCACAATTTTCGACAAAAAGGCAATTTAGTAACTAAAGTACCAGCCATAACCACAGCAATGACAGGAACAATTCCGGCCAACAAGATCAACAACCAGATTGGAGCTAAAGTTCTTGCTTCTTGAACATAAATATGCATCAAATCGGGATCTCTAACGTCAAAATCACTTGTTCTCGGTGTTCCAAAGATACCATAGAATATGGCAGCTATCAAGATGGCTATGTATAGAACCCAATCCAAAATGTAAGACAACAAGGTAGGTAAAGAGATATCAAGGCCATTGACCACCATAAAAGTCTCTTCGAATTCAAACTCGGCACCCTGAGAGAAAAACATGTTGTAGGGCCTAAGTTTTTTATCCGCCAGATATTAATCAATCCCTTTAATTCTATCAGATAAATGCCCTTTTTTTCTGCCACTAAAATTTCGGCTAGCAGATGAGGGGAACCGAATAATTATTCCTTAATTATTTATTCATCATGTTGACAAATCTGGCTGGTTGGGCCATGGTCGGCGTGTTTACTCGTGCTTATCAACAAGGACTGCGCAATCTGAGTCTTGGATATGCTCCTATGGGATATGTTTACTCTGCAGGCTTGTGGGTTGGTATTGGTTATGTGTTTGAGAACTGGGTTCAAAATAACAATCAGATTATAGAATCCAGACTCAAGAAGCTCAAAGAACAACGAGAGGAAAGTCTTTAAGCTATTTATTCGATGACGTCTTCTTCTCCATTGCCCAAATCAATGTATCCAAAACCCTCGTCGTCCTGTTGCAAATTGTCTAATTCGGCTTGCAAGTCTTCCATCTCGACTTCTTCCTCTTCCTCACTTTCTTCACTCAATTCCTGCTCTTCCTCAGAGCTATTTTCTGCGTCATAGTTCTCATCCTCTTCATCCTCCTCGTCATTTCCAACTATATGACTTCCCCCAGGAACCAATTTGGCTGCTTCGGCAAGTGCTCCTGGTCCATCGGTGTTATTTTTCAATTGACGTTGTGCTTTCAGTTCGTCTGTCATTGATCGATCGCGGAATTCTTTACTTTTCACATATTGATCGATTTTCTCAAATTCTTTTTGATCTATCATGGAAAACTCATGTCGTTCAGAATCAGAACTCAAGATCAAGGTCACATTGAAGGTTAATCTTGTGATTGAAGAATATGTGATGGATTCGATGTTGGTGGACTCAAACATTAGAATTGGTTTTTTGAACCCAAAAATGATATGGTTAGGAAGAAAATATAGATATCCTTCTTTGGATCCTTTATATGCCTCCACAAAGAAACAATCTGATCCAAATCCTTTAACAAGCTTGAATCCAAAGGCTTGGAATTGTTTTTGTAGAAAATCTGTTAGATCCATCTTTTCCAACAACGGCCCAAACTGGTCACTTAATTCGTCGTTGTTGAATTGAATTAGTATCGAATCGTTCTTGTACATGTTTCCCAAATTGGAATTGTAAGCCAGTAGAAGTGTCTTAAAGCTTTTCTTCTCTGGAACATCCAAAACTGCAGAGAACTTGATATTGGCCTCAGATAAATCTGTAATGAGCAATTCAGGTTTGGACTCCAAATCTTTGGTCAAGGCAAGAAAAACCTTCCGTTCACCACTAAAACACCCAAACACAAGGTTGAGTTTCTTGCGGATTGGGGATTGTACCGATAAATCTGGAATTTGGAGCATAATATGTGATCCTGCCAAGTTGTTAGGTAAATTATCTGGTTCTGATTCCAATTTACGCCGTTTGGAACCTGCCAATTGATCTATCACCGCATTGAAAACCTCCTCCGCAGGAGGATACGCGTTGATGATGTCCTGAACTTGAATTTTCAATTGAGCAGGGAGAATATCAAATGACATAGTAACGCGTTAGAAATTTAATACGGTGAAAAATCACAGTTAAGGAGACGGACGGTACAGTAGTGGAGGAAAATACGAAGTGTCAATCGAATTGCAGAACTTTAGATAGTACTGATTACTGGTCTATAGATTGTATCTTATGGTTTGATCTAGCCAATAGCATCCATACCATGAATGTTATCTGATTTCGTGCAACATTCCATTCCTATCTGGCCGTAGTCGCGTCGCTAAAGTTTCCAAGGGTCCTGAAATTCCACTTGCTTTATTTCATGTCTTTGGCTTTGCCGTTATATGATGATGAGGAGTGCAGTGATTATCTGCCTCCATCACCAAGACAGGTTTTGCGTATTGCTATCAATCTGAAAAACCTGATCGATAAACTGATTCCTATTCCTTTAAAGGAAGAGCAGATCACCGGTCTTGATTCAATCATTCTGACCGAAAAGGTTGTTGCAGCCGTGTTGGATGCTGCTGGAGGAGAAGGAGTGTCCAAAAGAAGATACCAAGCTTGTTTGGTATTCTGTTTGCTCAAAGTCAGCAACTGGTATTGGTCTTTAAGTATCACTGAATTGTCTGATGATACACTCTATTCTTCCAGATTGTTGGCTGCTCAGAAATTGGCCGCTGTTTTGATAGAAAGAGAACAGGACGAGAAGTATCTGTTTATTTCGATGCTTTGCAATAGATATTCTATTAATATCCATGATGTTGATAGTGATCCTGAAAACGCTTTGGAATTGGCTGTTGACACGCATGCAACCATTATCATTTCATCTGGAGGATATCAACGGTGTTTGAAATGGCTTTGGAGAGGCTGGATTGTTCAATCGTCTACCGATTCTTCAAATTACGTTCTGTTCAAGGGGACAGGAAAGACAGATTTCCTCAAACATTTCGATCCAGACAGAATCAAGACTCCGTTTTACCAGAATATCTTGGAGATCACTTTCTCCATCTTGTATTTGATGTTGTTCACCTTTATTGTCAACACTGATACCATTCCTACCCATCTTGGAGTTGTTGAATTGATCTATCATCTTTTTACCCTTGGCTTTGCTTTGGATGAACTGGTCAAGCTGTACCATGTTGGCTATTATTATGTCCAATTTTCCAACGCTTTCAACGCTTCTCTTTACATGATTGTGATCTCGTCTATGGTTGTTAGATACATAGCATTGGGATCGTCTTCACTTGACAAGAGAGATTCATTGAATGTGATTTCGTATCGATTAATGTCTCTAGCTGCTCCATTCATGTGGTCGAGACTTTTATTATATTTGGATGTGTTCCAATTCTGTGGAACCATGATTGTCGTGGTGAAGAAGATGATCAAAGAGTCGTTCATCTTCTTCTTCCTCTTGGCAATCATCACTCTTGGATTTTTACAAGCCTTTGTTGGTTTGGATCAGGCAGATGGAAAAAGAGAGCTCACATCATTTCTCACCACCACAATGGTTCAGACTGTTCTTGGAGGTCCTAATTTCGATACCATCGAGAGATTTGCATATCCTTATGGAGCCATTCTCTACTATGCCTACACATTTATTGTGGTTTTAGTGTTGTTGAACATCCTTATTGCCTTATATTCGCAAGCATATGCTGATGTTGTTGACAATGCTACCGACGAATATCTCGCTCAATATTCAGCCAAAATCTTGAGATATATTCGTGCTCCCGATGATAAAATCTTCTGTCCACCTTTCAATCTTGTGGAATTGGTGTTTTTACAGCTTCCATTCGGTTGGTGGCTTCCAAGAAAGACATATTTGACTTTATGTGATAAGGTCATGTTATTACTCTACACTCCAGCATTGTTGGCTATTTCTAGTTACGAGATGCAAACTGCTAGACGAGTTCAATATAATAGATCCAGAAAGGTTGCTGATGATCATAATGAAGTGGATACTGCCTGGGATCTGACCGATGGTTTTGATGCAAATGATGAAAATGGAGAAGACCTTCACCATTCATTGAATGCTCAGAAAAGAGCAGAGCAGGAGGATCCTTCTTTTGCCAAGAACTTTAATTCTTGGGAATCAAAACTGGATGATTTGACTCCTCCTATAGATCTGAGTAAGATTGCCCGTGTTTCTTGGGAAAATTACGAGATTTATCGTCAATTGCAAGAATTGACTCTTTTGGTTAAGAACCTGGAGAAAAAATTAGAAACTAAATAAATTAAATTTCAATCGGATTTAAGTTATTATGGATCCCGAATATAATGCTTTGACTTCAGTATTTAAGGCTCATATTAAATATAAATCATGGGCAATCAAACATTTGGTTTCGTCTAGAAAACTTAAATACTCAAGTTTGTCTACTTTGGAGCAGCAATTACTGTCCTGGATGCCTCACCAGATTGATTATCTTCAACATTCGATAGAGCTCAATTCTCAATTTCTGGAACAAATAGCAGCAACTGTGGCCCCAATATGGGGAGTTGATCCAAATCCTCAAGAATGGGCTGATTGTTCGACTCAAGATCTGGATAAGGTTCGAAGTATTTTGATCCAATTTGCAAGAGAATGGTCTGATGATGGACAGAAAGAAAGAGAAGACTCCTTTGGACGTATCTTAAAAGAATGTGAAGCGTTATTTCCTGATGTCAATTCACGTCCAAATGTTGAAGTTTTGGTTCCAGGAGCAGGATTAGGTCGTCTGGTGGTGGAATTTGTTCGCCGAGGGTTTAGAACCCAAGGAAACGAGTTCTCATATCATATGCTAACCAATTCCAGTTTTATTGTCAATCATTCCTATTGTGAAAACAATTACATTATATGTCCTTATGTGCACAGAAGTACTAACCTCGCAAAACGAACAGACCAGATCCGTCAAGTTTCGGTGCCTGATTTCAATCCGGGTGATATTTCGTTTATCAATAGGGAATATCCGGATATTCCTGTGGCAGATTTGATGTCCATTGCAGCCGGATCATTTGTGGATCTTTATGGACCTCCAAACTTGGGCCGCATTAGTGACATTTATACCAATGATGAGCGAGCACAAGTGTTCCGTAAGGAGAATTGTGACAGATTCCATGTGGTTGCAACCTGTTTTTTCTTAGACACTTCGTCAAATATTGTAGAATATCTGCAATCTATCCATCATTGTCTTGCTGAAAAAGGTTATTGGATTAATTTCGGACCTCTTTTGTGGCATTATGAGGATGATGATACTGTCACAATGAACTCTCGTCAAAAGGAAAATGGTGAATGGGAGCAAATTCCTACTCCCATGCGCGGATTAGAACTTTCAAGAGACGATCTTCTCGAACTGGTGGAACAGGTAGGATTCAAAATTATCAAAAGAGAATCGGAAATTGAAACTTCTTATGGCGGAGATCCACGAGCTTTGGGAGGTTTCAAATACAAATGTGAATATTGGGTAGCAGTCAAAACTCACTAATTCGAGACAATTCCATGTTGAAGTTGTTGCTGCCACAAGTCAAGGTCGATAATTTCCGTCGAGTTCACGTGAACTGGCTCAACTTTCGGGGAGCGGGCAAATAGATCCTTTGCCAATTTGGTGACTGCACTAGAAACCAATCTTAAAGAACCCCCTTCTTCTTGGAAATGCTTAAACAATAATTTCATCAACTGTGCTTGCGAGTCACCTGCTTGTTCAACTATCCGATTGATTTTTTCAGTCTTAATTGGTAATCCTGCCGCTGTTAGGAACATCCGCAATCGAATTGGTCGTAGGCGTTTGTCTGCCTCATCTTTCGAGAATTTGGTGGCCAGCATGATAGAGATCTTAGAGCGAGATTCAGAAATGATTGATCTCTCCAAATATTCCCGAAATTGTGAAAACTGCAACCTTTCCACAACCCGTGGATCTATCTCATCGTCACCCGAGGTAGAAAACTTGAATGACCGATTCACTATTTGATCCCAGAAATTTTGATGCTGTTTGATTAATTTCCCATTTCCCAGGGTACTTCCAATGGTTCCAAACGTCAGACTCGAACTTGTTCCCGAGTTCTTACCATGCCATTTGAGAAATTGTGATTTGATCTCAGTTTCAAAGAGATTTCCTGATTTCTGAAATTCTCTAAACCACTCAGACAATATTTCGTCAATCCTTGAGTCAAGCTCCAAAGGAGAATAATCTCCACTCATAATGGTGATATGTACTCCCACAGTGTCCCTCAAAGTCCTCAATCCAACAGAAGTAGCATATCCAAGTTGATACTGTGTCCTGATCTTTGCTGTGAGAGATGTGGAGAGTACATATGCAAGAAAATGGGCCATGGTCCGCTCCTTTGAGTTATTGCGATGCCCAAGTTGCAGGTAGCTAACCAGAGCGTTCGACTCATCAGGAGAGACACCATGAACTCGGTAATTGCAATTCTGTGGGAGTTCCAGAGTAGTTGGTCGAAGATAGCTCAAAGGACTGAATTTGAACACCAAAGTTTGGACGGAATCAACGACCCGTTTGTAATCGGCGACAGTTACGTTTCCCTGCAACAAACTAACAAAATAGCAGTTTTCAAAAACCGTTTCAGCAAATTCGGCAAAACATTCCAGATCTAATACTTCCAATACTTCCAATCTATCTTCCAAAGACCAAGTGTATTGCTCAAGAACTGCGAGAAGCCCCAAAGAAGCCAGTTCATGAGACCTCATATCACGCAAATTTTCATATTTGATCTTGGTCTCAATCCTAGATCTTCGAAGGATAGCCGGAGTCACCGTAGTTTTGATCGAGGAGCAAATGTCCTTGATTTTGGCTATCAAAATGTCCAGAATCTCATAAACTCCAATTGAAGGTCCAGATACATGCAAAATCACTCCACAATCACCTTTGGTCGAGTGTCGAAGGTCGAAAGCATACCATAATTCCATTGCAGGATAGAGAGTTTCACGAAGTTGTTGCTTTACAATATTGCACAGGATCTCCATCGAAAGGGTTGCTTTGACACTTGGAACGATCTTTGAACTAGTGAGTTCAATGCTCAAGAAGATTTTGTCATTGAATATTGAGGAATTGTGCAACCAAAGTTGCACTTTATCAGATGAGTGTGCTAGGGTTGGAGGAACCATTTCTTCTTTGATGGAGTACGCAAAAGATTGACTTTCTTTGCGACTCTGCTCCAAGACGTTGTACAATTCCGTTTGGTTGTCAATGAGACCCACCACGAATTGATTGGGACGTTGAAGTTTGGGTGAGAATTCAGAAGTTCCAATAGAAATCGGGACGATTTGATAGTTGAATCCGAAGTACTGGTCTATTGCAAACTCTTCAGCACATAGACTCCGAACAACCTCTTTGGAACCTACCAATGTTGCTAGCATATTTGATTGGGTCACAGTCTTAAGAATTTGATTGCAAAATTGTTCTGCCTTTTGAATCCACCATCTTTGTGCTTGTTCACATTCTTCATACGATCCACAGTATCCGTGATCATCAAATCCCCAACACGGGGCACCAGATTTAAGTAACCAAGAAGAATAGACTTGTTGGTCCTCCAACATTAATTGACTGAAAGCACGACATTGGGCAGAGACAGAACTCTCAATATCTGAATGGACAAAGTTGTATAATTCAATGGAATTAAACTGGGATAATAATTTGGACATCCGCTTGACTCGTTTTGGTTCTGTCGAAAACACATGTTTCGTGTAATCTAGAAGATAAGCCAGAATGATATCAAGTTCTCTAGTTCCCCGAGGCGTCAGTTTAAGTTCTAATTGTAAAACTCGATCAAGATACGATATACTAGAAGTTGAAGAGATAGAAGAAGTCACCAAACCTTTATCAAAGAGTTCATAATTAAATGAGACTTCATTTTCGCTTCCCATGATGTAACACCATGCCTGGATGAAAGCCAACGAGTGCTTATCGTTAATCTCAAGTGGAAAAGAGATCCTTAAGGTTGGAGCCGAATTTTCAGTCTCAATCAACACCAGACGTCCGAAATCCTTGAATACAGGACAACAGTAAACTGGACTCCAACAAGAGGCTAAGATATTTGAAGTAGTCTTCTGTTTTGCCAAAAGACAAGTAGAAAAATTGGCAATTGCCATTCTGTTCAACGCATTCAACGATTGAGGACCTTTAAGGACCAATGTGGTTTTCCAAGATTGATAGTTCTCTTGATAGAATTGAGTCAACTCGTCTCTGATATTCTTTTTACCAGCCGTCAAAGTATCTAAATTTCCGGTGCAAAACCGATGAAATGGGTGATCAGGATTAGCCAGTAATCTTAATCCATGATGGGCCAATTTACTAACCACACAACAATTTTTAGAATGTTCATTGTCAATAGCCACAATCTCTCTTCTGGCATAATTTCGATCAAACAAGGGAGTTCTGAAATAAGATGAAAATACACTCAGGATATGATCAAATGAAGATTCTTGTTGAAAATCGTTTGAATAAGGGACATCGAAGAAAAACGAGGTTTTCTCTCCAACGGTTACAGCATTCCATCTGCCACCATTTCGATAAATCAGTTTCTTCGCTAGATCAGTTTCTGGAAACTCTTTAGAATTCACACAGATCATATGCTCACAAAAATGAGCCAATCCCAGACTTGAATCTGGATTGGAATGATGTCCAACTGCAATAGATAAGCTACATCCCGCAGTTTCTTCCGTGGGATCCGATATTAATAACACATTGATCCCGTTTCCGAGCACAATTCGCTTATATCCGCAATTCTTTTGACTCAAAGGAATAAATGGATTGGTCATTTGATTTCAAAACTCTAAATCATCATCCAACTTCATATTTAATGCCCCCTTTTTTTGTTTGAGATTTATTTCCTTGTATTTCCCCTTTTGAATATTCAATGCACAGCCTGACTCAATTTAGAAAGGCAGCCAATTCATGCTTCACAAGCTCCAAACAGAATCTAAAAACCAGTAATCCGTCTTATTCAAGAGTTGACAATTGTTTCCAGCCAATCCTTCTCCATAGATAGATAAATTAATCGTATGGAGTCATTCAAGCTCCGCCACCCTTGCCACTAATCTTTTCTCTTTTCTTGCCACAAAATATTTATTTCTTCATGTCCAAACAAACGTCTGTTAAATTGGTGCTTTTAGGAGAAGCCGCAGTGGGAAAGTCGTCGCTGGTGTTGCGGTTTGTTTCCAACGATTTCCAAGAAAATAAGGAACCAACTATCGGCGCAGCATTTTTGACCCAAAGATGTACCATCGGAACAAAGACAATCAAGTTTGAGATTTGGGATACGGCTGGACAGGAGAGATTTGCCAATCTGGCTCCTTTATACTACAGAAATGCACAAGCAGCTTTGGTGGTGTACGATATCACTAAACCGGCAAGTTTTATCAAGGCCCGTCATTGGGTCAAAGAACTACATGAACAAGCGTCCAAAAATATCGTGATTGCGTTGGTGGGTAACAAATACGACTTAGTGGTTGATCCAGAAACAGGAACCGAGATCGAGGGCCGTAGAAGCGTGTCTGTGGAGGAGGGACAGGCCTTGGCCGACGAAGAAGGATTGCTATTTTTTGAAACTAGTGCCAAATCTTCCTTCAACGTGAACGATGTGTTCACAGCAATTGGAAAACAGATTCCTGAGGAAACATTAAAGCCTGCAGAAGAAACGGCAGTGGTTGGAAGAATAGACCTAAACGCTCCTGTTGACGAATCCAATGCCGGCAATTGTGCTTGTTAATCGCTCACAACTTCGCCTTCATCGTCAGTCCGCCCTTGGTTGCCTCTTGGTTGATTTCCAATGCATTGCCAGAAACATGCTTACCATGTTTATCTCCGTCTCCGAAGAAGATGACGCTCACCGTCAGATCGTCTCTGTATCGTCTGCTCAAAGGAGATGGGATGCTCACCAGCATGTTGACCTCCTCCTTGGATCCCCCGTTACTTAATGCGTTTCTAATCAAATGTGTAGCCACATTTTCATCTTCCAGTAAGAATCCAAGCTCATTGGATTTCCGTTTAGTTTGTAATCTTTGTTTGCTCATGGATCCCGTATCGGTGATATCCCGCACCAATGGAAGCTTGTCTTTGGAGCTCGGCCAAATAGTGTCCACAAACGACTTCTTAGGCTTAACCATCTTCTTGTTCTCCATCCATCTCACCACTAATCCAACGATCTCCTCATTGGTAAGCATCTCATACAATCCATCAGATGCCATCACCAAAAAGTCATTTTTCAATGGATTGACTTCATGTGTGGTGATGATTGGCTCGGCCGTCACATATGGAGGGGTCTTAAGATTAGCAGGGAGTTGTCTTCCAAAGAATTGGTTAGCAATTTTTGTTTGAATATCTTTGGCCCATTTGTATCTTGCATCTCCAAAAGCTCTCGTAGGCTCCAATGAACCGAGCACACGCCCATTTCTCACCACATTCGGCTCATTCGGATGTTCACTTAAAAGCTTGGCCACCTCTGTTGGGTTTGATCCGGTTTGATCTGTGGACAAGGCTGTCACAGTCCAGTTGTTTTCATGATCAAGAGAACCAAGTAAGGCACGTGAATCCCCAGTGACAGCCACCTTCAAATTACGTGTATGACTATCATAGAAAGACATCAAAGCACACGACCCAGAGAGAGCAGGCATTAGAAGCTCAGCAGCTCCAGCCTTGTTAGTTGGATTATCCAAGAGCTTTTGAACATTCTTGTTGACTAATTCGTCGTCCAATTTCAAAAATCCTTGTTTGATGGCTTTGTCAATTGTCTCGTTGGAAGGGATCAGCCTAAGATTTTTATCGCTAACTTTGTAGACTTGATCCAACTCATTAACAACGTAATCCAAAAGATGATCTCTCAATTTGGCCGACGTGTTCCAACCTGCATGTCCGTCGAAAATTGACCAAAAATGCCAATCTGACTCCACACGCGCGTTATTGTTCTCTCTGTCTTGAACAGGCACCACAACGATTTTCTCACTTCTATCATCCTCAATTGGGTTGTTACTTGGTAACTGACAAATATCGTACCGGAAAACACCTTTATCTCTGTTAACAAAATATGATTCTTCAAACTGTTTCAATCTTCTACTGACTTCTTCATCGGTCAATAAGTGAATTCCTTGTTTATTTTGTTGAGCAGAGATTCCACCTAACGAATTGGTGGAAGAGGAGAACAACTGTTTCTGTTGAATTTGATTGGATTCTTGAGAAGGTAACGAATCAGAATGCAAATTATTATTTGTCAAGGAGACGTACGAGGTAGCTAGAAGAAGACCTGAAACCACTGCTAGACGAAACTCTGTTCTCATTCTTGTTCTCTTCAGATTAGAAGCGTTGAATCTATGATATCCCCTTGTCAAATGAAGATTTCTTGAGTAGGATCTAACTTTAAGAGCCAACATTCTAAACAAGACAAATAATTTAGGATTGCGAAATCACAACTGGAAGATGATCTGGCTGTGCAAAGATTTCGAAATCCAGTGTGTTGAAGAAAAAAAGGTGAAAAAAAAAGTTTGAATAAGACCGAACTGTAAATATGCCGCCAAAAAAGGCTCAAAAGGCACAACAAGACGCCGAAAAGAAGAAGAAAGCACAAAAGGTTCAAAAACAATTGGAAGATAAAACTTTCGGATTGAAAAACAAGAACAAGTCTAAAAAAGTGCAACAATATGTTAACCAAGTGACTTCCCAGGGTATGGACAAGAGGGCCGAGGCCATGGCCAAACAACGCGCTGCCGAGAGGAAGGCTGCCGAGGAAGCTAAAAAGGAGGCGGCTAAGTTACTTCAATCTTCGATTCCGGCCCAGAAAATCCCATTTGGAGTGGATCCTAAATCCATCTTATGTGAGTTTTTCAAAGCTGGTGCCTGTACCAGAGGTAAGAATTGTAAGTTTAGTCACGATCTTCTTGCTGGACGTAAAGCTGCCAAAAGAGATCTCTATGCTGATGACAAAGATGAGGAGAAGAAACTGGATACGATGGACAATTGGGATGAGGAGAAATTGAGAAAGGTGATTCTCTCTAAACATGGAAATCCAAAGACCACCACCGATATTGTTTGTAAACATTTCATTCAGGCCGTGGAGGACGGGAAGTATGGATGGTTCTGGTCGTGTCCAGACTCCGATCCTAAACAAAATAAGGAATGTAAGTATAGACATTCTCTTCCTCCAGGATTCGTTCTCAAGACAAAGGAACAAAGACGGTTGGAGAGAATGGCATTGGATGCCCAACCAAAGATCACATTAGAGGATTTCATAGAAACGGAGAGAGACAAGCTTCCTAAAGACAAGCTCACACCAATTACTCCGGATTCATTTGCTAAATGGAAGCAGAAACACACACAGGAAAAAGAGAAGAGCAAGCAGAATGTAAAGAAGGAGTTGACTGGACGAGAGATCATCATCAGGAAATTTGCAGACAAGTTCTATCAAGAAGAAGACACAGGAGATAAAGGCACGGAGATCGACATGTCGGAGTTCAGAACTGTTTTGGACGATGTCGACGAGAACATTAAAGATTACGGAGACGGTGAAAACGTTGTCTTCGAAGAGAATAATGCATCTTGATGAGTTAGGGCTATTTGGCTTCTTTGATGGTCTTGAAAGAATCTTCCATAACGTCGGATGCGTCCCACCAGAATTGAAATTTGACTTCTGGAGGATATTCGTTAACAATACGGTAGATGCGTTCTTTCCAGATCTCTTTTTTCTTATCAAAAACATACTCATCAGCAAGGTTGTCGGAATGTTGAGAGAACGAAAACGCTTTCGTTGGCGAATGCGGAGAAAACCGCGCAGATTCTGCTGGACGACGAGGCACTGGTGGAGGAGATGGGGATCTAGATGAGCTGTTGACCAAGTCGGTGTCACTTTTCATGAAACCACGTTTTGGAAGCGGTGGTGGGTCCACAGGTAGAAGATCCGAGGAATGAGATAGCGTGCTGGTAATATGTGATTTAATAAACTCCCTATGGAGCATTGGCGACCGCAATGACTCTCTGTAAGATTTATGTTCGGTAGGTTTGATAGGTTCCCCCTGAAGGGTTTTTGGCTTCGGAGGAGGAACTGGGACATTTTTTTTCTCTGGTTTGGGTTCTGATCGTTGGGCCAGGATATGCTGTAACTCTTTAAGGACTTTGAGGTCGTCACCTGACGAAGAAAATGCTCCAGTCAACGATCTAATGTAGACTGCGAGAACCTGTTTAGGGAATAGTTTCACCAATTGGGTATATGCCTCGACGTCTTGTTCTCCAGCATCTCCAATCAAGATGAATTTTCTTTCGGGGAAGTCTTTGAAAATCTTTACCAAGGACTCTTTCTTGCGTTCTGCCGATGGCATAGTAAACGAGGCTATCAAATTCCCGGAATATTGACGAAGGCTAATACTATCGACAGGCAATCCTGTATACTCCATGAAACCTCGAACAATGTTATAGATCTGCCACGGCGAATTTGAAACGTAATGAATCGGACAATTATACTGGGTTTTCAATATTTGGAGCCAGTTGACAAGTCGAGGAATCTCGCATTCAGAAAAGTCTTTTGAAAACACATTTCGGAACAATTCTCGTTTGTCTCCTAAAACCCCAGTAATCCTCACAGTATCATCTATATCTGTAATCACACTGACACCATGAGGCTCAATGACGTTAGCCTTTTGCGATTGTTGGATTGATGGGTTTTCTACCGATGATACACTAATGAATGATGGTTTATAGGATGACGCAACGGACAAACTGAACGATCCAACACTATCAGTGTACATATTGGCACCCAACAATGAATCCGTCTTATCATCGGAATAGAGGGTGATATTTAGTGGAGTTTTGGAGATCGGACGAGCCATAATACCTTGGACACGATCCTTAACAAAATCATTTGCACCCGAATATGTTGTTGATTGAGATTCAGTTGACATGGTGGAAATACTGTCAGACTCAAATGTCTTTGTATCAGGATTGGTCAACGAATCTTCTAATTCAGTTTCAATTTGATTAACTGTGGAACTAGAAACGTTCGCCTTTGACAATCGTTGAATTAATGACATCATGAGTTTATTCTTTCGGTTCATCACTCCAGGGCAAAATATACATCCAGCCACATCAGTGATATATTCGTTGTTGCTGTAACGGGTATACGTTCGATACAAGACAATTTGTGCATCACCTGGGACCTGTGACAATGGTGCTGTCTGATCATCTTCTAAGGCAAAACTCTGTTGTATGGCTGAGGTTATGCTCTTGAAATAGGTGGATTCTTTGGTACTTTTCATGACACTCCAGATCCGTTGTTTGCCTATAGTAAGTACGGTACTGATACGTTCGTCATCAGACGAATTTAGCTCTAATTGCGGATTGTCCATTATTTTATTGAAGAATTCAGAATCTGTGTCCTTTCGTAACAAAAAGAAGAACACTTTGTCTTTGCTAGAGGTGAGAAATCTATTGTTGATGTATTTGACGAGAGAAGGTGTTTGACGGAAGTGAAGGTGATGGACCTTATTGAGTCCTAATTTCAAATACCTGAACAAATTCACTGTGAGAATCCACCAACAAGGGCAAGTAACAAGAAATATAACAGAGGGATCGAAAATTGTTATTGAATCTTTTTTTAGCGTCGATCGGCCAGAATGTGACAGATCGTAATAAGGTCTATAAATCCAGCACGTTTTTTATCGTATAAGTAACGACAACGGGTAAGCTGATCACCAACGTCAGATATTGTACAATCAAGTAAAGAGAAAGACAATTGATCTGTGTGCTGCTGCCTTGTTCAGTCGTCATATGACTGGCCGTTAGATACACCTGGACGGTGGCAGATGGGAGCGCAAATTCAATGCACATGACAAACATGGCCATTGGATCGGTTAACCAGCTAATCAACTTAAGTCTGTTGACCCAGACAATGCCAATAATTGGCAGAATGCATAGTCTATAACCAGTATGACAGGCAACCGTTCTCCAAAAACCTTTGGGAAGAGTATTTATTTCCAGTCTACCCAACAACGATCCTATCTGGAACAATCCCAATGGAACACAGGGAGCTCCACAATATTCTGCATATTGCAATATGAATGAAAGTGGGGGATTTTGATCTGGAGCATTGGGCATGTAAACGTCGGTGACGACGAAAAGAGCTTTAAGCCATGGAACAAGAGCAACAAGAAGCGAAACCATCAATGCGAGCGAATTTGGTTTTTTGAAGTTCTTAAAGAAGAATATCAAGTACTGGAGCTTGTATTTTTTCACCCATTGCGATTTGGCAGTGTCTTGAATATCCTTGGAGCTGAGATTAGTCTCGGTGATAATTTTCATTGCGGTCGACACATTTCTGTTGTAAGGCTCGACCTGGGAGAACTCTCGGATCAATTCATGGGCCAATGATTGTGCATTACTTTGAACACTCATACATGCTGATTGATGTGACATTTGGTTCGAAACTGGAATCGAAGCTATTGAGGATACATGCGATGTTTGTCTCGAGAGATTATGATCCAGTCGAGAACGTGCAGAAGGGATTCTTGCAATAGGAACCTTGAGTTGTTGAGATGTTTGGGGAGACAAAAGTGGATGTGGAGTTTCAGGGTCTGGTTGCATGGAGTCTGAGCTGGAAAGACTCACGTTGGAAATAGAAGATTCCAGAGACCGATCGGTAGAGTCGTGGCGCTCTTGTTCGGGAACCATATCCAACTTTGATGGTTTCTCGTCGGTTTCAGGGTCCTCTTTTTTGTTACGGAAATCCATTTCCACCAGTTGGAACATTCCGCAATTGAATTGCACCATTAAATACATGATCAACCAAATGATAACATAAGCTGTTCCCTTGTTGACCTCATCGGTGGTAAAGATGGTCATGGCTTGCAAATAAGCGATCGGAAGATCCGAGACATTCTGCATAATTCCGGCAAGCATTGCTCCTCCGACCCAGGAGTCGGTTTTTTTCTTAGGAACTGGGGTAAGATAAACAATCACCGCTGCCACTCCGGCATTGCACACATACATCATAGCTGCGGACAAACATATAACGCCGATAGTTTTGATGTCATCTATAGACACGTAAGAGACGATTTTGTCAAAAACAAGCGTAGGCATGAACAAGAGTAAAATAAGATCACTAATGGCTCTGGTGGTGGAGACACTGACAAATCCCGATTTTGTCATATAAAACCCGGTCAGGATGATCATGTACATCCTGATGATCGGTTTGACAGACGCATAGATTACCTCGCCTAACGGTACACCCATTGGAAGGATAAATAGATAGCGTCGATAAGCGCAAGAAAGCTCGCGAAAGAGTTTTTTAATCACGCAGGAAAATACGGGCAACGGTAGGAAAACCTAAGTAGGAAAAAAGTGGGGGTTGAATTTAACTACTTGTTAGAAATATTTAGATCCCAATGATTTCTACCTTTACGACCTCCAATTCCAAAATATGCTTTTATGTTCCCAGTTATGAACATGGCCCATCTGTGACTGTGACTCTTTTTATAGGGTCTTTTGAAAATCTAAAAATCATCCTTTCCAATATTGATCCCCAGACTACATTCTCCAACACATCTATTCAATTACAAAAGGTCCATGTTTGTTTAAACGAGTGGGCGGCCTCAATTCAAGGTCCAACCAATAGTGTTCTTCGAACATATCGGAAAGTAAGTTGATTATTTTGATTCCACTAACAAAACTGCTTGTTTCCCTTTTTCCTTCGGATCCTTTAATAATCCTTCCTAAATTCTCAAACCCACCCGAAAATGCAAGTTTAATCAATCCATATTATTCATTTGGATCCATCTATCAGATTCATGGCTTTCCTCTTCTTTTGTCCATTAAAGAACCCAACTTCTCCCGTCGACCGCCAACCAGATTGAATTATCTGGCTGAAAACCAAGCCTTTCAGAATGCAAATATTCCACCAGTCAATCGTTCCCAGAAGAATTTCCAACAACATACAAAACAATACAAGTTTCTACGTCGAGAGATTGGATCTCTAATTGGTAGAAAAGGCAAAGAAATCGAGAAATTACGGGAACAACTAACAGCAAAGATCAAAATATACGATCCAATAGAGACAGGGAATCAACACAATACAATGAGTATCAATGCGATTCAAATGCTAGAAATCACCGGAACACAACAAGATATTCAAATTGCAGAAGAAGTAGTGCGTCGAAAAATCCAACAGTATCGTGCTACCACTGGCTAAACATTTCCGGCTGTGCAAGAAGATCTTTGGTCCCACAAAAAAAGGTCGTGTATGATGGGACAAATCCGTTTATTTTTTTTGAAAAATTTTTCACTTTGGGTACACCTAAAAGTAAAATTTTGGGGAGTTTAAATTTTATTTCCAAATAGACATAATGGCTGACGGTGTTTTCCAAGGTGCTATTGGTATCGATCTCGGTACCACTTACTCCTGTGTTGCTACATACGACTCTGCTGTCGAAATCATTGCTAACGAGCAAGGTAACAGAGTGACCCCTTCTTTCGTCGCTTTCACTCCAGAAGAGAGATTGATTGGTGATGCTGCTAAGAACCAAGCTGCTTTGAACCCAAAGAACACTGTGTTCGACGCTAAGAGATTGATCGGTAGAGCTTTTTCTGAGGAGTCTGTGCAAAAGGACATCAAATCCTGGCCATTCAAGGTCGTTGATGACAATGGCAACCCAAAGATTGAGGTTGAGTACTTGGAAGAGACCAAGACTTTCTCTCCACAAGAGATCTCTTCTATGGTTTTGACCAAAATGAAGGAGATTGCTGAGGCCAAGATTGGTCAAAAGGTTGAGAAGGCTGTCGTTACTGTCCCAGCTTACTTCAACGACGCTCAAAGACAAGCCACCAAGGACGCTGGTGCCATTGCTGGTTTGAACGTGTTGAGAATCATCAACGAGCCTACTGCTGCTGCCATTGCTTACGGTCTTGGTGCTGGTAAGTCTGAGCAAGAGAAACACATTTTGATTTTCGACCTTGGTGGAGGAACTTTCGATGTCTCTTTGTTGCACATTGCTGGTGGTGTTTTCACCGTCAAGGCTACTGCTGGTGATACTCACTTGGGTGGTCAAGATTTCGATACCAACTTGCTTGAGCACTTCAAGAAAGAGTTCCAAAAGAAGACTGGTTTGGACATCTCTGGTGACGCCAGAGCTTTGAGAAGATTGAGAACTGCCTGTGAGAGAGCCAAGAGAACTCTTTCCTCTGTTACTCAAACCACCGTTGAGGTTGATTCCTTGTTCGAGGGTGAAGACTTCTCTGCTAACATCACCAGAGCCAGATTTGAGGACATCAACTCCGCTCTCTTCAAGTCTACTTTGACTCCTGTTGAGCAAGTCATGAAGGATGCCAAGATCTCCAAGGCTAGTGTTGACGAGGTTGTGCTTGTTGGTGGTTCTACCAGAATTCCAAAGGTCCAGAAATTGCTTTCTGACTTCTTCGACGGTAAGCAACTTGAGAAGTCCATCAACCCTGATGAGGCTGTTGCTTACGGTGCTGCTGTTCAAGGTGCTATCTTGACCGGTCAATCCACTTCTGACGAGACCAAGGACTTGTTGCTATTGGACGTCATCCCACTTTCTCTTGGTGTTGCTATGCAAGGTAACGTCTTTGCTCCAGTTGTTCCAAGAAACTCTACTGTGCCAACCATCAAGAGAAGAACTTTCACCACTGTTGAGGACCACCAAACCACCGTGCAATTCCCAGTTTACCAAGGTGAGAGAGTCAACTGCTCCGAGAACACCCTTTTGGGTGAGTTCGACCTTAAGAACATCCCACCAATGTCAGCTGGAGAGCCAGTTTTGGAGGCCATTTTCGAGGTTGACGCTAACGGAATCTTGAAGGTTACCGCTGTTGAGAAGTCCACCGGTAGATCTGCCAACATCACCATCTCCAACTCTATTGGAAGATTGTCCACTTCCGAGATTGAGAAGATGATCAACGACGCTGACAAGTTCAAGAAGGCTGACGAGGAGTTCTCCAAGAAACACGAGCAAAAGCAAAGACTCGAATCCTACGTCTCGTCTATTGAGGCCACCGTCACTGACCCAGTCTTGTCTGCTAAGATGAAGAAGGGTGCTAAGGACAGAGTTGAAACTGCTCTTTCTGAGGCTTTGGCTGCTCTTGAGCTTGAAGATGCTTCTGCTGATGACTTGAGAAAGGCCGAGTTGGCTTTGAAGAGAGTTGTCACTAAGGCTATGGCTACTCGTTAAGCGTGAAATAGTTTATTCGCATAATGGAGTGAATTAAGGTAGTTACTCGTTTAATATGTAATTTCCGAATTTGTCGGTTTTCAGTTCCTGTCCTTCCACCAAGGCCTGAACGATTTTTTCGTTTTCTGAATGGTTTGATTCTTCCTCTGATTCAGACAATTCCAGGTCCTCGTAATCTTCTTCTTCCTCCTCTTCTTCCTCGGGCTCAGATTCCTCTGCTTCATCGTAATCTCTTCTCATACTTCCCAGGGCACCTTCCAATTCATTCTTCTTTTCACTTCTGTACCCTGAAGCTTTCACTTGCAAGTCCAAATCTCCAACTCTTTCGACGTCTCGTCCAAACACCGGATATGAATATCTATAACCATCACCAAATCCGTCAGTTTCCAACATCATCGAGTCATCTTTTGGAGAATAGCCAAATCTCTTTTCGAAAAATCGTCTAATACAACTCACATCTCTTTTGAAGTAAAACTCAGCATCAACATGATTGATAGAAATACATTGTGGGAAATCAATCACCACAAATCCAAGTTCTGTGGCCGGATCATACGTTCCATCTTCTTTAATCATAATATTGTATTCGTTGTAATCACAATGAATAAGTCCATGATTTGCCAATCTCACAATAAATTGCATTAGCTGTGAATACACCTTTTTGTACTGGAAGTGTTCACGTAATTGTCTCATAGGAAATCCAACAACAAGTGTCATCAAAACACAATGACGAGAATAATCCAAAGGTTGAGGAACTTCGAATCCATTCCGATACAAAATGGTCAGAAACTCATATTCTTTCTCTGCTGCCAATTTGGAAAGATGCATCCAACTTTGGGCTTCCTTATTGCGCAAGTAATCTCTTTTAGTTTTCACTGTACGGAAAGAAACTCTTCCCAATCGATGGATCTTCAAAACTCGCTGTGTACCTGCTTCATCTTTGGCAGAATAGATATCCGATTCCTTACCAACTCCAATAGTGGTTCCTAGTTCAGCCAGTCTTTTGCGTTGGTGCATGGATTTGAGCGATAAATAATCAAATCCATTGTAAGTTAAACGATATCCATCGTATTTGGCGTTTCGAACCTTGGAAATAAGACTGACCTTGGCAAGATCAGAAATGGCTCTATTAGCAGACCCCAGTCCAGTCTTCAAGTTTGCAAGCTGGGCAATCAGTTTTGTTGGCACAATCTCATGGTTACGAGATCCAGACTCTACAGCCTGTAGTACTCGCCAATCATCGGCATTTAGATAGCGCATTTGGGTTGTATCTAACTTCATGGTGAAAAGAGAATTTTCAAATAATTTTCTGAATAATTTTCTAAATATTTTAAGGTAGATAAAAACTGTAGATCATATATAATGGACAAAGAACTAGGATTCAACGATGATCGATACCACATAGCTACATGGAAAGGATTTATTCCGGGCTTCAGAAACCGATTACATATCGCTTGTCAAAAAGTTAAAAAAATAATTTCTCCCCTCCCGGGTTCGAACCGGGGACCCTGAGATGACTTGAACAATTACAGTCTCATGCTCTTCCAGCTGAGCTAAAGAGAGAATTAGTTGGGGAAATATATAATCAAGGGTACACATCCATATGCTGGATATAAGAAAGATTTCCTGTCGATCATTTAACCGAGATCTCAGATCTCAAAAGTCAATCTAATGAATGATATCAAATGATCTCACATTACGACAACTACCGTTCCCAATCAACATCAATTTATTAGTCTACAACAACTTAGTCACCTTACCAATAGCAATTGTTTGACCTTGGTCTCTCAATGTGAATCTACCCAACTGTGGGTAATCGTCGTAGGTCTCTAAACAAACTGGCTCGGTGGTTTCCAACACTGCAATGATCTTCATTCCCTGCTTGGCAAATGCTGGTGGTTTCTTAGACTTTCTATTGGTTCCCTTTTGCAAGTGATGTAACAATTGAGAGAACATGACTTCTTCGATAGCAGTATGCACATGCATCACACACGAAAACCCAGAAGACAGAATCGATTTGAGCTCAACAATAGCGATCTGGGCTTCGAATCTAGTCACCGTTTTGACAGGATTACCAACGGAGGACAAAACGTATCCAACAGAAACTTCTTCTTCCTCAATATTCTTCAACTTCAATCTAACTTGCTCTCCACAAACTGCAGTATCCACTTCCGCTTCAGTCTCGTTGTAGATGGTCAAAACTTCCACTTGAATTTTGTTAGGCATCACGACCAATTGTTGTCCCTTCCTGATGTGTCCAGATTCAATCTTTCCTTCAACCACAGTACCCAAATCTTTCATCTTACCAGAAATAGGTAGCATGAATGGATCATTAATCTTTCTAGCAGCAAGAGGCATGGAGTCCAAATACTCCAACAAAGATGGTCCAGAATACCATGGACATTCCGAAGATTTGACTCTATCTTTGAGTCCAGCACCCGTGTAACCGGAAACAGGCATATAAACCACATCGTTCTTTTGGTATCCAACACCTTTCAAGTAGAGAGCCAGTTTGGTGATACATTCGGTGTATCTTTCCTCGGACCAGGCCACAGTTGGATCATCCATCTTGTTGATCACCACAACAAGCTTGTTAACACCTTGGGTCTTGGCCAAAATGGCATGCTCTCTAGATTGTCCTCCTCTCTCGAAACCAGCCTCGTATTCTCCCTTTCTAGCAGAAATCACCAAAACACCCACGTCGGCTTGCGAAGCACCTCCAATCATCTCTGAAACATACAACTTGTGTCCTGGAGCGTCCAGAATGGTGTATCTTCTTTTCTCTGTCTCGAAATACGACTTTCCAACCTCGATGGTCTTACCGTCATTTCTCTCTTCCTTGTTGGTATCCATGATCCAGGACAAATACCAACCCTGTCTTCCTGCATCTTTGGCTTCTC
Source organism: Ogataea allantospora (assembly GCA_030572655.1). NCBI lineage: Eukaryota > Fungi > Ascomycota > Pichiomycetes > Pichiales > Pichiaceae > Ogataea > Ogataea allantospora. The sequence continues at coordinate 243,072 of JAJMAM010000005.1, forward strand.
TCTCGTATTTCTCGACGGTTCTCTTATCAACAGCACCAGTCAAAAATAATATGTTACCTCCCATGGTGGACTTTCCAGCATCCACATGGCCCATGAAAATAATAGACATGTGGTCTTTACCCCCAAACATGTCTTGCAAGATTCCTTCATCCAATTGGTCTTCTTGTTCTTTGACAACAGAAGAAGACGAAATTGCCATCTTTTCTGCCTTTGGCTCAGATTTAGGTTCAGATTTGGTATCCTTAGGTTCGGCCTTTGGTTGTGCTTTTGGCTCAGGTTTCGACTCTACTTTTGGTTCAACTTTTGGCTCGACTTTTGGTTCAGTCTTCTCCTTTGTTTCCTCCTTCTTCACATCCTTCTTAATCTTGACCGTGCTACTATTTGCATTCAAAACGAGCTTCTTCTTTGGCTTAGTACTCTTGTTCAAGGACTCTTGTTGCTGTTTCTGGTAATCTTCTAACGACATCTGATTGGATTGTTGTTGTGGTTGCCCGCCATAAGAACCGAAAGCATCATAACCTTGGTATCCTCCAGATTGGAACGATTGCGGTGGAACATATTGACCATATTGGCCATACTGCTGATACTGACCATATTGTTGTTGGTATTGACCAAATTGGCCAGGGACAAAACTTGAAGCGGCGCTCGGATTGAATGGTTGGGCACCGAAGTTCATATTTTGCATGCCCTGGGACAAATCATCCTGGTTAGCTTGCTGATTAGGATTCGACATGATTAATGGCAATAAGGTTGATTTGAAAAAATTTTCTATGCTCCACTACTTTCTGTCAATTTAATTCAAGGGTCTATGTTTAATACAAAACATAAACATAAACAGATTATAAACAATCTTATATACTGTTTATTAATATGGACGACTTGGACTATTTACAGCCCGAGTTTGACCCTCAAAAGGTCACAGTTCCGCGGCTGAGATCTATTTTGGTGGATCGTTCGGTTGAATATCCTTCTAGTGCAAAGAAATCCGATTTAGTGACTTTATTTGAGCAGAATATTCGCCCTAACGCGTCCAGATGGCTACAAGAATATGAAGACAGTTTAGAACGTAGCGTTGAAATTGAGGAAGCGTCACCATCTCCCAAAAGACTAAAAAGAGCCACTGAAAGCAGAAGCCCAGAGATGAAAGTCTTCAAAACAGGAAGTCCTGTTCCTGATAAATCCATACCTAAGAAAAGATCCTCGCCAGAGCCTACACCCAAACGTAAGAGGTTGACAAGAAGAAACAGAACGTTTGATGAGAGTGGAATTTCGGATGAGGCAGAGTCTCCAACTGCAACCAAAAAAGTCCGAAGGGAAAATATGTCTTTAAAATCGCCATTGGCTCTGGAAAAGTTCGAGACCGAAGAAGTTGTCGCAGATGGTGATTTTGCGGATATTCTCTCCCGTCTTAGCAGTCCTCGGCGTGAATCGATAAAAGATAATGTTGATACCAGCGTTCATATTCCTTTGGAGCTGGATGAATTAGTGACGGGTCCGACCCAGCCGATAACTGACGACTTTAGAGATGATGAGTGTACAGTCAAGGATATGGAGATTGTGGAAGTTGTTTCTGAGGATTCTGAGACCGATGTTGAGGATCAGGATTGCAAAGTGGGATCGCCAGAGGAAGAGGAAGAGGAAGAAGAAGAAGAAGAAGAGGAAGAGGAAGAAGAAGAAGAGGAAGAGGAAGAGGAAGAAGAATCGGAGAACTCTGTGACTCCAGAGCTCGAACCAGTGGATGTGGCACCGGTCGATACTGCAGCTGAAATACCAGTTGAAGTTCAAACGCCAATGCTAGAAAAAGCTCCAGTTTCGAAACGCTCATTCAGAAAAAGACTACTGTTTCTTGTTCCCCTGGTCTCTTCTCTTGTGATGTTTTACAGATCTGCGGCTTTGGACGTTGGATTCTGCGGTAGGGAGGGAACTGTGAAAAGTATTGGGAGCTATCTTCCTTTTGAGGACCCTAAGGTTCAGGATTTTGTTTCTCGTGCAGATGAGTTCTTGCTCATGATTAGGCCGGAGTGTGTTCCATGTCCAGAGCATGGAATCTGTGGTTACGATTCGGAGATTCAGTGCGAAAGTGGATACACAGTCCATTATCCATGGCGGTCGCTGTTTGGATTGATTCCACGTATGCAAGAATGTGTTTATGATAGCAAGCATATGGAAAAAATCAAACTTATGACGGAATTCACGTTGGATATGTTGCGTCGTAAGAACGGAAAGGCAATGACATTAGAGGAACTTCACAATTTCTTGAAGGCCACCAAGTCCACAGGGATGAGCGATTCAGATTTTGAGGATTATTGGTTACAATTTGTGACGGAGGAAATTGTCAACGAGCCAGAGATTATGGTTGACTTCTCAACCAGCTCGATTTCGATCCAGAACAAAATCCCTTCCCAATTCCTCACAAGAACACCCGGAACAAAAAAGGTCAAGAAAACCAAGTTGTTCCATCAATATCCTACACCAACATCCACATTTGGCGGGTTTTCGATGTACGGTAACTAAGTAGGACTATGTAATGTATAACGACTATAATCATTAATTTTTCTATTGGCTGTGCACTGATTCAAGATGCACATAAACATCAAAAAGATCTGTTTAATCTATGGTTTGGGCAAAATTAACTGACCAAGGGATATTATTAGAAAAAGTTAGTGCTTCTAGTGGATCTTCAGGCACGACTTGTTGCTTTTCTGCTCCAAGTTCCGGCTTTTCCGAGCTTTCCACAGGTGTTGTGATCCCGTTTAAAAATATTGTTTGGTTGGATGATGGAGTTAACCAAAGCCTCGAACTCACATACATTGGCATTTCAGACTCTAATTGCTCAGTTAACCGTGAACAAATTGATTTACATATTGATGAACATGTTGAACAGCCCAACCCTACAAAGACAATATCAAGACTTATGAGTTTGGCGTATCCTGATTCCCAACCTCAAAAGCGAGTTGTTGTTCTGATGAATCCTCGTAGTGGACAGGGAAACGCACAAAGGAATTTCACTCACTCTGTGGAACCTATTTTGAAAGCTGCACGGTACAGTTATACACTGGTGAAGACCGAATACAATGGCCATGCTAAAGACTTTGTGAAGGACATGGATATTGAGAGTTACGATGGAATCATTTGTGCTTCTGGAGATGGAATTCCTCACGAGGTGATCAATGGATTGTTTCTTCGGTCTGATCGTGCCGCTGCTTTTGAGAAGTTGTTTGTTTCACAGGCGCCTTGTGGATCAGGAAACGCCATGTCTTTGTCTTGTCTTGGAACATTGAGCCCAGCAATGGCAACATTGGAGATCATAAAAGGTCATGTGGTAAGAACAGATCTGATGGCCGTCTGCACTGAAAACGGTCTTCCAAGACTCTCATTTCTAAGTCAAACGTATGGAATCATTGCCGAAGCAGATATAGGTACGGAATGGATGAGATTTATTGGTCAAGCTAGATTTGACATTGGTGTGACAACAAGAGTCTTCACTAAGAAACAATTCCCTTGCAAGATTGCTGTCAAGCGAGTCACTAACAACCAAGAGGAGTTGGAACAACATTATCGTGCCAATTATGAACGTTCAGGCAGTGCTATTGAATGTTTGACTGAAGAAAACTTTAAATTACAATTTTTGGGTCAGGATCAACATTTCGATTCTGAAGAGCTTCCCGAAGGTTGGGAATGGATTGACACCGAAATGACAAAGAAACTCGCCATTTTTTACTCCGGTAAAATGCCCTATATTTCCAAAGATGTCAACTTCTTCCCTGCTGCTCTACCAAACGACGCGACGATCGACCTAGTGGTATTCGACGGCAGAGCCAATGTTTTGAGAAATGCAGAAGCATTGTTGAGCTTGGATAAAGGATTGCACGTTTGGAAAAAACATATTGATCATCTGAAAGTGGAATCTTTCCGATTGATTCCGTTGTTGGAGCCTGAACGCAAATCTTATATTTCTGTGGACGGAGAAAACTTCCCCGTGGAGCCGATCCATGTGGAAGTGTTGCCAGCATTGATGAAGACTATCATGGCTGGTGGTAGGTTCAAAGAGAGTGGATTTATTGATAGAATTGCCTAAATAGAATATAAACGCACTAATCCTTCTTCTTTTCTTCTTCTTCGTCGCTATCGTCCACAGCAAAAGTATCATCTGTTACTGGATCCGGCTGGATTTGAGGAATTTGTTGCACTTTAGCCGATCCAGATTGCTCTGGTTCCGTAGAATCTTGCAATTTGATTCCAGCAACTTCTTGTTCAACCTCTTGGACTGGCATTCTTGACTCGGTCTTTTGAGGCTGTGGAGGCAGTGCAGATGAGGTACTGGTTCTTGATTTCTTGCCAAACGCACTGAAGATCTGGTTTTCAACTTGATTCTGTTGAACAGTGTTGACTTCGGTCTGGATCTTCTTGGCAATGTTTCCAATCCAGCCTCCAACTGTATTTCTTGCCTCCTCCACATTTTTAGCCAGAGAATCCACGAAATCCTCATCACCTGAGCCATCGTCCTCAATAGCAGCCCAAACAGGTTTTCTTGATGGTTTAGGAGGAGCAGCCTTGCTGCCAGACGACCTTTTATCCATCTGACGAGCCAATCTGCGGGCTAAAGCTTCGTCTGACTCCATTTGTTTACGTTTTTCGAATGAGTCTCTTGACGGCAATTTAGGTTTCATCTCGGCCACAGGAATTGGTATTTCGGAAGAAGGGTCAGATAAGAATAGTAAAGCGTTGAATGCAGAATCCAATTGGCCCTGAGATGCAATCAACGCCATTTTGATGTATTTCTCGTCCACACCTGGGAATGCATCTTTGAGGTCTTTGACTGCCTGTTCTGAAGCAGACAGCGGTCTTTTAGGCATTGGAGGCGGCACCACTTCAGCCGAGCTTTCCTCCACAGTCACTTCAGATTCTGCGACTGGAGATGCGGTTTCCACAGCCTCCGGAGTAGTTAATTTAGTGTTTAGTTCAGATTCGGTGACTTCCGTGTCAGTCATACTTAAATAAATAATTTCGTCGCGTCGAAATTTACTATGCAGTTCTCAAGAACACAATAGACAGATCTGGTAAATGTTATAGTCTCAATCTGCTTTAATCTGCTTTGATTTGTCTCCTCGTATAATGCGTTTCACTCCTGTGCTAATTCCATCGTAACAAATCCTTATTATGTAGACGAGAATATCGCCAATCACTAGAAACAACCATGGTAGAATGATGATCATGGCAATCATCCACTATTGGTCAGTTTATCCACCCAATTAGACTCAGTCACTTACGTTCACCAATATGATGGTGTATTTCAAATTTTGCCAAGCAGTATCAACCAATTCCCAGTTGATAGATATGTAGGGCATCATGCTTGATGATCGAAAAAAATTCGATAAAAGTTTCAAAAAATTGCATTCATGAGCAGATTAGAGTTATATTCTCCAGAAGGATTAAGGGTAGATGGAAGACGATGGAACGAGTTGAGACGTTTTGAGTGCCAGATAAACACACATTCTAACTCTGCTGACGGCTCATCATATGTCCAACAGGGAAATTCTAAGGTGATTTGTCTGGTGAAAGGCCCGATGGAACACAGCTCTAATGTTGGATCTGGAACGAAACTGGATCCTGATGGACCAATTCTCACAATTAACATCAATTATCCACCATTTGCATCCAATGAACGGAAAAAAAGAGCCAAAAATGACAGAAGATTACAGGAAATTAGCATCATCCTTAAACGGTGTTTTATGAAAACCATACTTTTGAAAAATTACTCGAGAACTGTTATAGACATCAGTCTGACAGTTCTGGCCATGGATGGAGGATTATTGGCCTGTTTTTGTAACGCTATCACACTTGCCTTGATCGACGCAGGCATCTCCTTGTACGATTATGTTAGCGCAGTGACCATTGGCCTATATGATCAAACACCTCTTTTGGATATGAACACTTTGGAGGAAAACGATTTGAGTTTTATCACTATTGGAGTTGTTGGCGATTCGGACAAACTCAATTTGATGTTATGTGAGGATAAACTACCGTTGGACAAACTTGAACGATTGATCAGTTTGGGAATCGAAGGATGTCATAGATTACGACAATTAATGGACATGCAGGTGCGAATTGCAGGTGCCGAGTTGGAACAGAGACGGTAATTTATTTCAAGTGTATTTTTCTTAGCAAATTGCGTCCTTTTTGTTTGATCACAGAGGACGTTCTTAATAGATCGTTTGCCAATTCCGCAGTGGAAGGTGTACTAGAATGGTATTGAGCAGAGTTTTTGTATGCATTCAAAACATTTGGACCTAATTGGCTGTCCAGATTGGCAAATGTAACCGAACCAGATTTGATGGTTTCCTGGAGATAGCTAACGAGTCCCGTGTCGTACTGGGCCACCTGTTGTCGACCATCTTGAAGTTCCTGAAGACGTTGTTGTGTGGTTGGAAGACGGAGAACTTTGCGAATATCGATCACAGGGAATTTCGTATGCTCAGTTGTTGCGGTTTGTTCAGTAGTTTCGTTATGATCTGTTTGATTGTCATCATGATCAGGCTCGGTATTTTTTTCTTCTGTCTCCAATATAGTAGACCCCGCTATCTGGGCTTGGACGGACTTTACCACCTCTCGGCCCTGATAGCGTTCACTTGTCGGAAGATCATATCCTGAGGAGATCAAACTGCCACTATGAACAGGTCGCATGGTATCTTTTGTGTTCTGACGAACGAAATCGTTTCTGAATCGATCTGCTTCTGAACCCACAATTGTATCGAACTCTTCACTGTGTCCAGTTGATAGCGATGCGGTCGAGCTTACAGATCTTAATGATTTCGAACTTCTGGGAAATGAAAATTGGTCGTCATTCTGCTGCCATGAGAACCGATCAGATTCTACAGAAAACTTAGATTGGTCATCATCTTCCACAGAATTTTCAACTGTATCGTCCGTACGATCAAAAGAGGTGTCTAGAACACTACTTTTGTCTTCCTGATTCTCTTCGTCCGAATCTTTTGACAGCTCCCATTCGTCTGTCTCTTCAAATTCACCCAGAAACTGATCCCTAAATTCTTCCTTCTCCTCTCCGGGATCGTTCAACTTGCTTGCAAACTCATCAATTTCACGAGATATATCGTCAATCGAATTCTTTGAAGCATGTTTCTTCTCAGAAGGTTTGATTTCCAAAGGAGGCGTAACTTCTGCTGGAGATTCAGGAATTTCAGGAACATCACTAGTTTCAAGCTCCAAATTCTCATTTGAGAGTTCAGACTGGTTTAGTTGACTTGTATTGCTTGTTTGGCGGTCATTATCTATTATGTTGTGGTCTTCAGACTTAATCTCATCTGTACTCTTTTGCATGAATTCTTCACCCAACTCCTCATCCTGACCATGAAGTTGTAATTTATCCATCTTATCATCAATATCCTCATCATCAGAGGAAACACCAGCTGCAAATATCTCGTAGTTAGAACTAGCCATATCTGTCTTGATCAACGCCTTGTTTTATATAACCGTGTAAATAATGACAGAAAATGATAAACAGTAAAGGTGAAAAAAAAATTACTCGTAAAAATTCGTTCTCCAGTCTGCAGAATCCTGGTCCAGTGGGACCAAAATTCAGCAGAATACTCAAACAACAGCCAATGATGAGTCTTTTCTATCCTTATCTACATTACCTGATCTTAATGATAGACAACTATGACTGAGGCTTGCTGTGTATGTATTCTCGCTGGTGATTCTAGGTAGCCATCATTCCTCGCCAGCTGGAACTTCGTCTTTTAGTACCTGAACCAGCCGCACTCGAATCTCTGTAGTTTCATCTCCTCGTAACACATCTCCAATAAAACTAACTTCACAATCTAATTGAACCATCTCAAGTGCCCCACGTAACACACCACATAAAATATTCGAATACCAGAGTTCCTTACCAGCCTTGCCATCCTCAGGAAGTTCCACAAAATCTGCAAGTGGATTTTCGGTCAGAATCAAATTGAAGGTCGTTTGATCTGACGACCAATTCGCCACTGTTGGGACTATATTTAGGAACATCTTGAATCCAATCTTGGAAATAATCTCTGCAGTGTCTCGAAAGTTTGAACATCTTGAAAGTTGTGTCTTCTGCAGGAATTCGTCAATTAATCTAACACCTATGTTGTAACCCATTTTGTAAGTTTGCGCATTCACCTCATCATAATTGTTGTTAAAATCGCGACATAATTGCGCGACAATGGAACCATATGTTAAGGTAAATAGTTCGGAGTTCACCTTCTCCACCTTTGTCTTCCAAATATCGTCTCCTAGTTGTTTTATTTGTTTTGACATGAGAACAAGTGTATATTTGAATTTATTTTCATTAACTTAAATTAAATTACGTGCTTATAAAGAGTCTACTTTTCTCGTGGGTATCTATCGCCTGGGTAGCGTAATGGTTAACGCGTTTGACTTCTAATCAAAAGATTCCGGGTTCGACTCCCGGCTTGGGTGCTTCTTTTTTTTTTTTCGGTTCCACCTTGGTAGATTATATTTTTGCGCCTTGTCAAAGATACTCCTCGGTACTCGTCTCAGTCTATACTTATTCCAAATCTTCACATTAACAAACTATTTATCTAATCAACTTCTTCAACGGTTGGACCAGAAGTCTCCTCGGTGGATGGAGCACCGGCACCTGGGAATCCACCTGGAGCTCCACCAGGCATTCCTCCCTCAGCGTACAAGTCCTTCAAAGCATCGTTTCCAACTTCTTCCAATTCCTTTCTCTTGTCATCGAACTCCTCGGCGGTAGCACTTTGGTTGCTGTCCAACCAAGCAATGGTCTCGTCACAAGCCTTGGTCAAAGCCTCTCTCTTGGAAGCTTCAACCTTCTCCTCGAATTGCTTCTCAGAGGCAGTCTGTTTCAAAGAGTAAGCATAAGATTCCAAACCGTTCTTTGCAGCAACTCTCTTGGATTCCTTCTCGTCCTCATCCTTGAACTTCTCGGCCTCGGCAACCATTCTCTCGATCTCCTCTTGCGACAATCTACCCTTGTCGTTGGTGATGGTGATCTTTTGAGTCTTACCAGTACCCTTCTCAACAGCAGAGACGTTCAAGATTCCGTTAGCGTCAATGTCGAAAGTAACCTCAATTTGTGGAACACCTCTTGGGGCTGGTGGGATACCGGAAAGCTCGAACTTACCAAGCAAGTTGTTGTCCTTGGTTCTAGCTCTCTCTCCCTCGTAAACTTGAATCAACACACCTGGTTGGTTGTCTGAGTATGTGGAGAAAGTCTCAGACTTCTTCGTTGGGATTGTAGTGTTTCTTGGAATCAACTTGGTCATAACACCACCAGCGGTCTCAATACCAAGAGACAATGGAGCAACATCCAAAAGCAATAACTCTTGGGTCTTAGAAGAGGTGTCACCAGTCAAGATAGCAGCTTGCACAGCAGCACCGTAAGCAACGGCCTCATCTGGGTTAATAGATCTGTTTGGCTCCTTACCGTTGAAGAAGTCAGAAACGAGCTTTTGAACCTTTGGAATTCTGGTAGAACCACCAACAAGCACAATTTCGTCAACTTGAGACTTGTCAAGCTTGGCATCCTTCAAGACCTTCTCAACAGGGTCCAAGGTAGATCTGAACAAATCTTGACACAACTCCTCGAATCTAGCTCTAGTAATAGAAGTGTAGAAGTCAATACCCTCGAACAGAGAGTCAATCTCAAGGGAGGTTTGAGCAGAAGAGGAAAGGGTTCTCTTAGCTCTCTCACAGGCAGTTCTCAATCTTCTCAATGCTCTTTGGTTGGAAGAAAGGTCCTTCTTGTTCTTTCTCTTGAATTCGTTGATGAAGTGGTTGACAAGTCTGTTATCGAAATCTTCACCACCCAAGTGAGTATCACCGGCAGTAGCCTTAACCTCGAAAATACCATCCTCAATGGAAAGCAAGGAAACATCGAAAGTTCCTCCACCAAGGTCGAAAATCAAGACGTTTTGCTCACCAGCCTCCTTCTTGTCCAAACCGTAAGCAATGGCAGCAGCAGTAGGCTCGTTAATGATTCTCAACACATTCATACCAGCGATTAAACCAGCGTCCTTGGTAGCTTGTCTTTGAGAGTCGTTGAAGTAAGCTGGGACAGTGATGACGGCATCGTTAACGTTGCAACCAAGGAAAGACTCAGCAGTCTCCTTCATCTTGGTCAAGATCATAGAAGACACTTCTTCTGGAGTGAACACCTTGGTCTCACCCTTGAATTCAACTTGAATTTGTGGCTTACCAGCCTTGTCAACGACCTTGAAAGGGAAATGTTTCACATCACCTTGAACTTCGGCATCGTCGAACTTTCTACCAATCAATCTCTTAGCGTCGAACACAGTGTTGGCAGGGTTCATAGCAGCTTGATTCTTAGCAGCATCACCAATTAATCTCTCGGTATCAGTGAACGCCACAAACGAAGGAGTGGTTCTGTTACCTTGGTCGTTGGCGATAATCTCCACTCTGTCGTTGGAAAAGTGGGCAACACACGAGTAGGTAGTACCTAAGTCAATACCGACTGCTTTAGACATATTAATTCTATAATTCTAAGAAAATGTAGAAAACAATTCTATGAAAAGATTTCGCCCTGAAGGGACTTCTGCAGTATATATATTGCCATTGATGGCACTAGAAGGTCCTACAGATCTGAAAATTTCCTTCGACGATTTTTCAAGTAACGCACGACTTTAATTTTTCTAGAAATTTCCAAAAGATCAAATCTATACAAAAAACTGTCTTAGATAAGCCTCGACAAATTGCTCTGTCTGTGTCGTTCTTGAAGCGAATGCTGACGTAATCTCACATACATTTTCAGAGAATGCCACAACCTTCGAGAGATAAGGTGCTTGTAGGGACAGGTACACATTTAAAAGATTGGCTGATTCCATTATTTTGTCAGGACTCTGTTAAATACCGTTATGATGATGCAGGATTTATAATAAAGGTTTTACGCTTCTTCCCTCGTCAGGACTTGGACTCTCCATTGGCTCTTTCTGTGTGTGATGCCAACTATAAGATTTTGGTGTTGGTAACTCCTCCTGCAATCTCCAAGTTTGAGCGTAGGGAAAGGGCTAGAATTACCCAATACCTGTTGCATACTGATATTCAATTACATTCCTTCAGAACACGTTTTGTTAATGACCACCAGATTCAAGAATATTTCAATGGTCTGACGTTAAGCGACGAAGTGACATATTTCTCAAGATATTTGATTTTGGAGATAGACGAATTGTCGATCTTCAATCGAGATCAGATAATTTTGAGTAACGCATCTTCCATCCCATTCATATATGAGGAAGCACTATATCAAGAGAAGTTTCTGGAACGATTGGAGATCGAATCTGAGGACGGGGAGATAAGTTAGTTTGCAGTAAATCTTTTTTATGCATTATCCGGTCAAGATTGCTAAGGGGGAAATTTTTTTTTGCAGGGACCCGTGTAGCGTAATGGTTAACGCGTTTGATTCCTAATCAAAAGATTCCGGGTTCGAGTCCCGGCATGGGAGCTCTCCTTGTATTTTTTTTTAAAAACCAGGTACTTGGTTGGTCTTGTGGAGCAGTAGCAGACTTCCTCAATGGTAACCTATTCATCTACTCATACCTTCATATTTTTCCGGCAGTTAAAGTATTTAGAGTCCCTAATTCTTCGCTTACATAATCCGAGCTCGCATCATCAACTAGTAATATATTCTTTTTCCTTCCATGGGCAAAAACCCAACCAATTAATGTCTACCCCGGCGAGAAGAAGATTGATGAGAGATTTCAAGCGGATCCAACAGGATTCCGCAGGTGGAGTTTCTGCCTCCCCCCTTGCCGATAATGTGATGATATGGAACGGTATCATTATTGGACCTCAAGATACACCATATGAAGACGGTACTTTTAGACTTCGACTTACCTTTGATGAACAATATCCTAACAAGCCTCCGGTTGTTAGATTCACTTCGGAAATGTTTCATCCCAATGTTTATGGGTCTGGAGAGTTGTGTTTGGATATTCTCCAGAATCGTTGGTCGCCCACCTACGACGTTGCATCTATTTTGACTTCAATTCAATCGCTTTTAAACGACCCAAATATCAACTCGCCCGCCAATGTGGAGGCGGCCAATTTGTACAAAGACCACAGAAACCAGTACATCAAACGGGTGCGTCAGACTGTTGAAAAGAGTTGGACTGAGGACATGTTAGATATTGGTGACGAAGACGAGGAAGAGGACGACGAGAGCGATTCTGACGAGGACAGTGAACAGTAATGAGCATTTGTAGAGATAATTATATTTCTATTTCAGGTATAGATAGTACCATTTTTTGGTTGGTTGGGGTTCTGGCACCTGATTTACAGCGTTTGCCAGCTTTTTACTTAGATCGTCAATCTGTAACAACTGGCTATTTTGAATATATGAATAATCAGGAACCACACCAGAACTATTAACTTTGAGGTCTTGACGATAATTAAGAACGGTGAGGATTATTAACAGTCCGAGGATGAATTTATTGTAAGGGTTCATTTTTTGGTCCTGTTGATATTGTTTGACACGTTTTGGACCAAATAGTCGAGGGTCTCTTTGGGAGAGCATATGAATTGGGGCATCTTTCGACGGATTAATTGACTGAAGGATTGAGGGGGTTTTAAAAGGCAAATCAGGAGGAACATATTCTGTCACCTCGACTCGAAATGGTTGTGATTCGGCCTGGGCGATGAGTGAGTCCAATTTGGAGTGTGTTTCATTTAAATTTGGAACCACAGTCTTCCGCTGTTCTGTTGGAAAGTCTTCACGTGGTCCATGGGATCCGTATGCTAACCAGATATAAAATCTCTTCATGTCTTTATCAATTCCTGTCCATTTGCGTTTAAATTTGTCATCTAATTCATCAATAATGTATTGTTGTTTTGGAAGGGAGAGTTCGAGAAATGAAGCTGTGTTTTGATAAATAGGCGTAGGATCAAAGTTTTGGGTATCGAAATCATCGTCATCACCAGCAGTTGGAGAAAAGATCGAGAAGATGTCCTTGATTGAGGAGAGAGCTAATTTGTTACGTTCTCGACGCAGATCCTGCTGTTCTTTAAGTCTCTGATTCAATATCTTAGCATCTGGTCTCATGGAAGCTGTATTGGGTTTGCCTTTGGGCACCAATTGTTGAGTCGAATAAAATCTGACCGGACGAATAAGTCTCAACATGGGAGGAAATTAATTGCAAATTATTTCAAACTCATTTTACAATATTTTTTACCATGTCGTCAACATCCAACTTTCTCGCAGAAATGACTAATTCACCAGTCGTGGTGAAACTTTCGCCTGGCCTAGAATACCACGGAGTGCTCGCATCCATTGACGGGTACATGAATGTGGTGCTCAAAGACACTACAGAGATGGTGGAAAACAACAAAGTCAGAACATATCAAGAGGTGTTTCTCAGAGGAAACAACGTGTTGTACATCTCGCAAAAATGAGCTTATTTGTATTATATAATGGAATATTACGATGAATTCCTATTCAAGATTCTCTTTATCCTCGCTTTTCTTCGGTTTATGTTGCCGTTTTCTTTTTCTCTTACCATCACCTCCTTCGCTCTCAAGCTCGTCACTCTTTTTCGCTTTTTTCACACTCAACGGATTTGGAGCTTTGGGTCCCTTTCTCTTCTTCGTAACTGGCTCTTCAGTCTCCTGTTCTGTTTCGGTTTGTATTCCTGCCGTTGGATCGTTTAGTCCTCCGGTCAGTTTCTTAGCTTCCATCTCCTGAACATACCGCTCAGAAACAGGAGAAATCGGCTCCATGATCATCACTGACCGTTTCATATATACTAATGGAACACCAGGAACTGTTCTAAGTTTTTGTCGTAGTCTGTCATCTTGCGAAACAACCAAATATCTATGCTTATTCTTACCATCAATGTTCACAATAGAACTGATACAATCTTTGCTATCCAACGTCTCTTTATGATTGCACCGACGTTTTTCCATAAGCTTTGCAATTTCAATAGCGGGCTGGTTGCGTGTCTCGTATAAATGATTGATACAACATTGAGTGATCATTAACTTGACCTCCGTTTGGACAGTTCTAGAAATAGCTTTGATAACGTCAAATTTTGTCCGCTCACACTCCAAAATCACGTTATCATCAACAATACATTGTATAGGAGTCTTGAACTTAAATGCAGTGATATATTGATGGATCTGCTTCCTATATTGCTTGGCTCTCTTCTGCTTCATACCTCAGATATATCTCACAAATTTTTTTTAGCTACACAGCCGTATTCCTGCTAAGCATTTTCGAGAGCAAAAAATGTTATCAGTCTCTATTTCACCTTAATCTTTTCAGAAATGTCAACTCCCCCAGCTTCCAAGCCAACTAAACCAGTGAAACACCAACTAATTGAGCTTGTTAAGAGTCCTCAATTTGCCTGGTTTGCCGGTCATATGGCTACCTTGTTTTTCGGGCTTGTTTATTTTCTCACCTACAGATCCAAGGGCTCTTTCCATCGTACGAGCTACAAATTGATCTATTTGTCTGTGATTGAATCCTTTGGAATCATTATCCATCAGTCGATCAAAGCTGGCTCGCTCAAGCTCAACAATCCAAAAACTCTGGCCATCGACGATAATGTCCAATACACGCTGATCGCGTCTGCATTGTTGTTTGTTTTGCCAACAATTTCGTTGTCCGTGTTCCCATTTCTGTTCTTTTCCTTTTTCCACTGTCTGACTTACTTCAGAGCTGCGATTTTGCCAAAAATGGCCCTGAAAAACGAGTCGGCATTGGCAAACAGACTCGGAGCTTTTGTGAAAAACTACAACGACCTGTCCATGTACTATGCGGCAAACTTTGAGATTGCAACATTTGCCTACATTGTTTTCAAAGCATTGATCTGGTCCAAAGGATTCTGGCTTGGTCTAGTGTGTTATGGTACTTTTATTAAGTCTAGATACGACAAATCTATCTTCACTAGAACCTGTTTCAAGAAGTTAGAAGTTAGAATTGACGGTCTGTTCTCACACCCAGCGGTGTCTCCTAAAGTCAAGCAATATTGGATTAACACCAAATCCATCATTAAGAAGTATAGCAATCAGGTCAAGTTGGCACAAGAACCTGCTAAGGCTGAGTAAATCAGCGCTTCTTCTTGACCTTATTCTCATATTCTATTCGTGTTGGTTTCAGTCCATATTTCTTTGTTAGAAGATCTTGAACAGTCTTAAAATGGGGTCCTTGCACAGTAACTTCTGTAAGCTTTGGATTTTGCACATTGTTACCAATTGTGGTGGATCCTGAACATTTGACTTTCAAAATCGAACTCATTTCCTCTGGATCGATCAAGAATTCTTCCAGACCAATCACCTTGGTCACTATCTTACGTCCAATTTTCATTTCCTCCACTACTTTGATGATTGGTAATTGGCCCTTTTTTGGCTTGGTCTTCATATCGGCTCTGATCACCTGATAGTATGACGAGAAGTTGTGTTTCAATAGCACATCCACCACCTTTGCCCGTTCTAAAGTGTTCGTTTTCAAAAGTGGCTGTAACACGTTATCCGAAACCACAGTTTTAGGATCGCTTTTGTTGATTGTCTGGTGTTCTTGTATGTACTGATTAGTCAACGTTTTGATTTCTGACACAGTGTAGTAGTCTTTATTCGATTCCATCAATCGAAGGAAATTGCTTGCTGAAGAATGTGGTTTGTATAGTTGTATAATATCGAGGTCTGTTGTAGATTCCTTGCTGGTGTCTGTCGGTTTAGCTTTCTTGATTCGATATGGCTCAAATTTCTTGACTTTTTCATGATCTTTGTTCACAGACACTATCACCAAGTCATCGCCCTTACCTTTAACTTGGATATATCCTTCTTTTTCCATATGCTTGAGATATTTAGCGGTTTTCTTCCACGAAGTCTTCTTGATGTTGATCAATTTGCTGTCAATTGGTGGAAAGTTCTTCAAAACGTGGGCTGACATGAAGAGAGATGCATTAATTGGAGTCTCGATTGGATCTTGACTAATCGAGTACAGAGTTGCTCTTAAGAATAGACCGTCCATATCTTCGACAGATAGTGATGATGAAACATCAACTGATTCCACCTCTTCAGTAATTGTTTCAACCTCAGGCTCAATTTGCGCCTCCTTCTCACCTTTCGGTTTGGGCATATCAATGGACTCCGGAATTTGTAATCCTTTCACCATTCCGAATAACCAATCGTCAAGGACATGCAAAATTTCAACAGCAACTCCATGGGATCCAACCACATTCGTAATATCACCCATATCCAGCTGACAATAACCAACAGCAATTGCAACATTGGGATGTTTATAGTCTCCAACAGCGACAACCTTCGCTTTTTTAGCTCGCTGATCAAAAGGGGGAATTGTACCTGGAAGCATTAGGTTGGATCCTCCAATAAGTCGTTCAACGACATATTGATGAGTATTGACCATGGGTAGGATAAACGGGTATTTCCATAATGTGAACACCGTAGGAACCAGTTCAGAGTCTCTGGACTTGAACCAAATAGGAATACCATCTAAGTCTGTGTATAAGGTTCCTTGGACTAGGGGAGACTTGAAAGTAGCATATTTGACTTCAGATGGCAAAATCAAACTGGAAACTCCAATGTTATCCAGATCAGCTAAGTTTAAATCATATTGCTCACGAATTGAACTCCAGAGCTTTCGACGGTCTGAGGACTTCAAGTTCGACAACGACTTGAGTCCCGGATCCTTCTTGAATATAGACATATCAAATAATTTTCAATCGGCACAGCCTTACAATTATAATACAAACGTACACTTATCTCCCAAAAGATCCAGCCAAAACAAGTGTCATTTCTCGCATCGAGTCTTGTGGTTCGGATTCTAAACCGGTAAAGGGATTTCCGAATAAAAGTCTAAACTTGGAGCCAAACTCATGATAAATAAGCCCACAAACCTCAAAGATTTTAAGCTCTGGAAACATCTCCAAGGAGGAATTGAGCTGCTTAGAGGCAAAATGGTCAAATAGATAGCCCTTTGGATTGTTATGCGTTGGAAAAAACCGACGGTAAATTCGTTTGGTATCTGAATAACGTTGGGCTTGGTCCAACTCATTGCCAATGACCATCATTAAAGAAATTCGAATAGCTTCGTTTCGAACAGGAGCTGGAACATCATTCAAATTCAAACATAATCTTGTGCATATTGAACAAGAACAATCATAAATGTAGTTGAGATGAGGGAACAGTTGATGAACATCATCCAAAGTAGGAAGCAAATTTGCAACAAGATTTTCAGACGGAGTGTCTATATTCAGACGAATATCTCTGAGAGAACTTGTATTATTGGCCAAAGGAGTTCCCACTATCATAATGAGGTCTGAAAGACTAAGATCCTGGATTTCTAAATCAATCACTATTTTGGAGAGATTTTTGAACGTCTCCATTAACTTCAATAACATCAGAGCTCGCATATGGTTTTTGTCTGCATCTGGCTTAATCAATTTGTAATGCACCGATAATTCACGTAGAGTCAATGATCTTGGTTTGAGCATTTGTGCCAGATGTTGCACGGTGTTGAGTAAATTCAAAACCTCTCCGTCATCTTCTATAAATAGTTCGATACTAGTGAGATGTTCCATATGGACGTGTTTACTAATCAGATTCAAAATCACTGCTGTGGAATGGTTTGTCAACGGAAGTGCTATTTTGGTCAAATTATTGAGTATGAGTCCCATTTTTCTTAAAATAGCCATCACTCCGACCAGTCGCCGATAAACTCTATCGGCAGATTCATTGTGACATTCAAATCGTAATTCACTTAATCGTTTGATGGCATGTGGATATGTTGTTAGTAGTCTGTAAATCACCAAGTCCTCGTTACGTCCTAACTTTCCGGCAAAAATCAGTCGTCGTAACTGTGTAAGATTGACAAAGTTGATGATCCCTCCACTTCGTTCAGTTTCGGCACAGAAATTTGCGTCGACCACCAAAGTGTCTAAAGTGGGAGCTTGAAGATAGTTCAAAGGTGAAATACTAATAGATTCTGGAAACCTATATCTTGCCAATTTTGGGAATTCAGGACAATTTGTTCTCCATTCCGTCAAGTCGAAACTCGGGGGAACATCTTCCAAGTATAACTCGGTCACAAAATCGGAATATTTGAAATTCAAACAAGAAGTTTGACGAAGTGCTAGTAACAAGTCACGGAGATTGCCAGAATTCAACAATGTGAAACCATCCGTAATTAGTTCAACGTCCAAATTCTTAAGACAAACGGAATCGCTGTCCAAATACAGCAATTTTGAGTAGAGTTGAGGAATTACGGTTTCAAACAACAATCGACAAGAATAAGCTAGGTTCAGCTTATCCGAAAGATCAAGATGTTTGATCACTTCAACATGAACATTATGAGGGAGGCTAGTCAAGCCCATCTGTTTAAACACTATGTCAACAATCTCCAAGGCTCTTTGCCATTACTTTGTGGTTCAAAAATTTAAATTGCACCGCCATATTTATTTACAGATCATCACTCTAGTAATTCTTGAGTTGATGGAACACTTTCGAATCCGGCCCCTTTACTCATCTCCACCATTTGATTCTCATATACTTCTTCGATATCCTGCACTTTTGCATTAGAAATCAAACTTGCAATGAATTTGGTCAATTTGTTCAAATTGAACTGCACAATTGATATCAGACGGAAAAGAGAAAAGGTGAGATATCTTCTAAATGCGAATCTTAGAACTTCATTCTCTCCGTCAAACAATTTCAAAGATCTGGAAGCTTCTGTAGCCATCATATCCATTCTATTGCAAGGAGAACCGAAATTCCGATTCAAACCTTGAACAATTCTCATACTCCGAACACTGAACGTCAGGGACATAGGGAATTTGTCTGCGTTCTTGAAAAACTCCCGCATTTTTTCCCTGATGATCAATTGCCGCTGAAAATAGGACAGTTTCTGCATCTCTTGAATCCGTTTCTTAATTTCCTTCCTGTTACGAGAATCCCTCGAAGAAAGACCAAAGAGCACATCATCGGTATTAATTCCCCAGTTGTTCAAAACACCCTTCACTTTCTCCGAATCAAGTTCGAAAGTGTATTTCCAAAACTGTGCGTATTCTTGCTTGAATTTGTCACTGAACTGCTCATACAAGCCGTGATCAAGAATTACTAGTTGTTGTGTCTTGTCAGGAAGAAACCGAACAAGAAGATTTCCAGGATGAAGATCACAATGAACCAGGCCCCAATCAAACATTTGACGGCAGTATACTCTGATGATCGTGGTCATTAATTTCTGAGTGTTGTAGCCCTTATCAGCAAGTTTCAAATATTCACCGATTGAATCACCGTCAATCCATTCTGCCGTGAGAACTCGTTTGGTAGAAGCTTCTTCGAAAACTTTCGGAACGTATACGTTCTTACGAAATTCGGGATCTTTGTCTATTAACTCTCCAACAAGAGTACCATTTTTGGCTTCCGTACAGAAATTCACTTCCTCTTTGAGTTTTCGACAAACATAATCAACCATTGGACCCAAAGGCATATCGAAGGCCCAGCCATAAATTCTCATCACAAACTTATACGTTTCCAGATCTATCCACAACTGCTTGGTGACTGTTTCATGTTGAATCTTAACGGCAACTTCCTCTCCAGATACGAGTTTACCTTTGTGAACCTGGGCCACTGATGCACTTGCCACCGGTTTCTCTTCAATATAATCAAACACCTTGGATCGATAATCACTTCCCAATTCACGTCTTAAAACATTATCGCAGGTCTCCCATGCATCCTCAGGTGCTTTATCGAAGAGCAGTTTGAATTTGTCTTGGTACTGTTTTGGGAACATGGAACCTTGGATGGCAATCATCTGTCCCAACTTGATATATAAACCCCTGTTGAAAACTAACAAGTCGTATAATCTCTGAGAATTTCGCTCGTGCAGAGCATCTATATCGTTATCTTCGTTAAAATGTCTTTTATAATCGATTGAAATCACCAACATTGTCGAAAGAGTCCTAACTGTCCGGTTGGTTATCCCAGGCCCGAAAGCCGAATCATATCCATATCCAAGAAGCCCGGCACCACAGACTGTCAAAGCTGACTTGAAGACTATGCCGTTCTTTCCCGCGGGTTTTGCAGTGGATGCGAACGTTCGGGAACCAAATCTTGAGAACATTGCAGAAACAATTGAAGATTAGAATTATTAGGCACTAAGTTTTAGCGTATACTAATAATTTTAATAGGCGTCAAGCAAAGAGACAGGATCCAAGTTTTGAATTGGTCTTTTCAAAGAGACGTGATCTTTGATTGTAAAGTAGCTCTTTAACTCTTTGATTATCCTCAACGGAGTGGCCTTGACAAAGCTGTTATCCTTATCGATTTACATCAGCTCTTAGTAAGCAGAGATTAAAATCTGAAAATTTTCAACTCATTTCAAATAATTTTAAAGCAAGGATCAAAGGGGAAATTTGATTAGAAGGTTTCAATTGTGAACAGTTGTATCTTGAAAGAAGACAGAACATTTAAACCATTGTTTTAAGACCAGTTGTGGAAGCTTTCAAAAATCTGAGCTGATTACTATTATCTAGAATTGACTAGTTAATCATGGCTAAGGGAAGGAAGCAAGTAACCACTTCCAAAAGGGTATCGCAAGGACCCAAGATAGTACTTAAGGCGCCCTCCAGATCCCCTATGAAGTCTTCTAGACGATTTAGCATAGTGTCAAACTCATCAGATTCTGAATCAAGCGATGACAGCGATGATAGTGAGTCCAGTGGAAGTGAATCTGAGGGGTCATACGCTGCCAATGCTGCTCGGCTCCAGACGGATGCAATTATCTCGAGTAGCTCGGAAAGTGAAGATGATTCTAGTTCGTCATCAGAGGATGAAAATGTCGACTTTGTGGAACTGACTAAGGAAAAAAGAGCTAAGGCTATGAAGGCTGCCAAAGGTCGTAAGATTCCACGCAAAAGTTCCAAGAAGCACCGTAAACCTGTGAGTGACGAAGAACTGGATGATTCCATTGTTGACCAAGTTTTGAAAGAAGAAGAACGCAAATTTAATGATTTGGACTTCATTGGGTCGGATTCAGAGCAGATCGATGCTAAGAACCCTCTTAGTGAGGAAGATCTGGGAGAAGAAGTAGATATTGGCACATTTCATGATGCTGAAATCATTGATGAGACTGTGAATTTGGATGTGCCGCGATTTAATGATCAGGAGATTGATTCTGACGCAGATTACGATTTCGATAACGAGGATTTGATCCAGACTCTGCAAAACGACAATGATGATTTAGAGCTAATGGCGTTTGGGAATAGTGATGATGAGTATGATTTTCTTCTTCCTGAAGATGATCCGTATTTCAAGGAGGACAATTATATGTTGAAACAGGAAACTGACGCGTTGGTGAACGATACCAACGCTGATGATTTCTCTCCAGCAGTTACCCCACGTTCATCTATTGTTGAGCATAGTATGGATGAGAACTCTAGAAACCAAACACATGTTCGTATCAAGGAAATGAAGCCCGAGAAAGTTAAATATCTTCCTGCTCCAGATGATGACGAAGATTCCGATGACGAAGAGGAAGATCTTGACATTTCGGGCTTTGACGATATCTTTTCAAATGATCATCATCGATATTCAAGTCAGAGGGGATCAGGAATTGTACCAACTAATGCCATTGTCTCTGATGAGGATGACAGTGACGGAGAGGACCAACTGATTCAATACTTCTTTTCGTCGGAAAGCAGTGCCTCAGAGAATGAGGACGAGCATGAAAGTGATGAAGCATTGAAAGGACGAGACGGTGATGAAACAGATGAGGATACCAGTCTTCCAACTAAATCTACACGCAAGATTGGCAGTAAGAGTGCTAAAGAAGTGCTTTCTTCTTCCAAGAACAATTTCAGAGCGCCTGTTCTTGGAACTTTTGCAATTTCCAAAGCTAGAAAGCCTTTTGGGATTATTGATGGTATCTCAACTAGATTTTTGCATCCAGGAGTTGATAACCGAACATCTGTTGTGAAGGGAACGCGATTGAGCTCTGGTCATCAACAACGACAACGCTCGCAAGTTCAATCCACAGTTCCACCAATTGCACTGGATGAATTACTGAATATCAGTGAATTTGAGGACGAAGAACAAGACCAGACGACCTCAGTCGATTGGGACCTGTTCAATGAGAGACGCGTGCCGTTATCAGCTTTCAGAAATAAGGGTGTTGTTAACACTACTTATTATGTTTCTCATACGGATGCTACGCGAAAATATAGTTTCGGAGAACACCGTCGGAAGAAGGCCCGTGCAGCAGTGGCCGCTTTGGAGAAAAAGGGTCGATCCAGAGGTTCATTTGGTGGAGAACTGTTGATTTCAGCGGCCACCGCCAAATCTTTGCGTAAGGCTTCCAAGAGACTTCAGAAACAGTCAAAGAGTCGACGGAAAAGTATAGCCGAAGCTCAAGTGGAAGGTTTAAGACCTACGAAGGGTGGACTTTTCAGTGAAGAGATTTTGAAGGACGTGGAGGAATTATTGGTGGATATTGGCACCAACGATGACTTAGGTTTCTTATTTAGAAACTAGGATGCATTTTTATGGTACGGCATTTATAAAGGATGGAAACAAATAGTTATATTTTCTTATACAAGCTGTTTGGCGCTCTCTTCGGGAGTCATGAAGTTGGTCAACTTTGCGCTCAGATCGAGCTGTTGTTTCACACAAAAGGCTAGATACTCCACCAAAGAAGCATCATCGATATGGTTTTGAAGCATGGTTTGTAGTTGTTTAGTGTCGATGGAGCTTGGTTGGGTGTTTAATGTCTCAAGCAGGCTTCTACCAACCTTCTCGTCTCCTTCTATTTCTCCCGAAACAACTTTGGCGACGTAATTTTCAAGCACTTGCAACAAGCGAGAAACATGAGATATAGATTCCGAAATTTGTTTAAGTTCGTCGAGTCCCAAAAGATCCACGCTTCTGGAGTCGGATTGGGCACCTTCATTAAGATATTTCAGTGTTGTAAGCTCTGCCTTAGAGTAGGCAACTTGATTAGGAACAGGGGTGAATGCAAAGGATCCAATCTTATCAATACCCAATTGATTGGCCAACCCGGAACCTGCTGGAAGTCCAACTGGGGACGAAATATATGTTTTCAATATTGGTGATATGATATCTCCGTTGTCATCTTTAGTTTGCAACGTCAAATGGATTGGTTGGTGAGGGAAGCATGGTCCTTTGGAGTAGAATTCTTGGAAAAGTCCAGTGAACGCGTCAAGCACAGGGTTGGTAGAGAACCATCCAACAATCAACAACTCTGGATTCACTCTTTTCATCAATTGGAACGTAGAAATGTGGTGACTTTCTTCGATTGTGAGCTCGTCTGCTTCTTCCTTGTGAGGAACAATATAACATTCTTTCACATCAAGTTCAGACCCGTCGTCAGAACGAGTTCCTAGCAAGGTTCCAATTATTCTACTTTGTGTGAGATCTTCTTCGTTGTCCATGTAAACCGAGTCAATAAGTTGCATTAAAGCTGGTGCTTGTATAACCACCTTGACTGGAGCCACTGGAGCAGAGGTTGCTGGAGTGGCAACGTTGGGCTTCACGATGTGCAAAATAGGAGACGACATGGTGAATGATTTCAAGGTTAAAAAATTTGTGAAAAAATTAAGGTAGGGTAGCTTTTCAAAAAATATTTCAGAAAAATATTTAAAATAAATTTTTTATATGGACTCTGCAACTAAAAGAAGCTACAAGAAGGTAGACATTGAACCTTTCTATGTTGGATCTTCAAATGCAGCTGTTTCTGGAGATGGTATTGTCCTGGCGACTGCTGTTTTGGAGGATATAGTTGTGATTAATAGAGAAACCGATGAGGTTGTGCATCAGATTCAAGGTGATGGTGACGTTGTTACCACTTTACAACTTACTCCAGACGGACGATATCTTGCAATAGTATCTCAATCCCAGCAGCTTAAAATTTTCGATCTTTCTCAAAGCAAATTCATCAAGACATTTAAGCTTGCAGCAGCTTCATACATATCTACCGTTGATCCTACTTCGTCGCTTTTCGCATTTGGATTGACCGATGGAAGTGTGATAATCTGGGATATTGAAGGATCATTTATCACGCATAATTTTAAAGGACATCCCTCCACGGTTTCTGCTTTGAAATTCTACGGTAAACTAGATTCCAAGGATTGGAAGCTCTCTAGTGGAGATATCATGGGCACAGTTAAAATATGGGATCTAGTCAAACGGAAATGTATTAACACTATGAAAGATCACACAGCCACTGTTAGAGGACTTGGATTTAGTTTCAACGGAGAATTATTCGTGAGTAGTGGACGAGATAGTGTGATGATCGTCTACAATACTAAATCCTGGAAAGAGACCAAAACTGTTCCTGTTAATCTATCTGTTGATGCTTGTGGATTTTTAGAATTGGAAGGAAATGAATTGGTGTATACTGCTGGAGAAAAGGGGATCATGAAGGTGTGGGATTTACAATCTGAAAAATTGGTTGCAACCACCAAGAAGCCGCTAGAAACTACAGAAGAACTAAACATCATGGATGTTTTAACTCTAGATCACGGATTGTTGATTGTATTCTCTGATCAGACGATTATGGAAGTTGAATTACGATTAGAAAATGGTCTCTTGTCTTCTGGAAGAGTGATGGCTGGAAACCATGGAACCATCGCTGATATGAGATATGTGGGTCCTAATCTGGACAAGCTTGCTTTGGCAACAAACTCTCCCGCCTTGAGAATCGTCGACATGGCAAACAAACCGCTAGATGTGATTTTATGCGAGGGCCATACTGATTTGTTGAATGCATTGGATGCTACAGTGGATGGTCTTTGGGTGGCCACAGCAGCTAAAGATAATACGGCCAGATTATGGAGATACGAAGAGACAGGATTTATTTGTCACGCCGTTTTTGAAGGTCATATTTCTTCTGTTACTGCTGTTGGATTGCCAAAAACACAAATCAATGATTATCCTCGATTCTTGATCACTGCATCTGATGATCTTACAATCAAAAAATGGACTGTTCCTAAGCCAAGCGATAAAATCATCCACGTTAAGAATTCCGATTATACGAGACGAGCACATGACAAAATGATCCACTCGATTGATATCAGTCCTAATGATGATTTCCTGGCCACTGCCAGTCATGACAAAATGGCCAAAATTTGGGACCTCCAAGCTGGAGAGACAATTGGTGTTCTCAAAGGTCATAAAAGACCAGTTTACGATATCAGCTTCTGTGCTTATGATAGATTGGTTGTAACTGGTTCTGGTGACCAAACGGCCAAAGTTTGGTCGTTAGAAGATTTGACGTGTGTGAAAACTTTCCAAGGTCAATCAAATGCTATTCAGAGAGTTTCTTTCCTTGTCAGAAACCAATTTGTTGTTGGAGCAGGAGCGGATGGATTGATCAAAGTCTGGGAATTGGCTACAGGAGACTGCGTTCAGACACTGGACAACCACGATAATCGGATTTGGGCACTTTGTGTTAAGGACAATGGTCAGCAATTCGTTTCTGCTGATGCAGATGGTGCGATTACCATTTGGATCGATAACACAGATGAAGTCCAAGAAGTTGAGGCCGAAGCCTTCAAAAAGAAGGTCGAAGAAGAACAATCGCTAGAAAATTATATCAATCAGAAAGATTGGGTAAATGCATTTAAATTGGCATTGACTTTGAACCACCCAATGAGACTCTACAATGTGCTACGTGCCAGTATCGCAGAAGGTGACGATGAATCTGTGGTCGGATCTTTTGGTATTGAGGAAGCCATTTCCGAACTTCCGGAGGATCAAATCATCTTACTTTTCAAAAGAATTCGGGATTGGAATACTAATTCACGTCATTTTGAGATTGCTCAGAAACTCATCAAGGCCATTCTGGGTAACTATCCAGTGGATAAACTCTATCAGATTCCTGGTCTTATGGGCTTTGTCGATGCCATTTTGCCATATAGTGAACGTCATTACAGTAGATTGGATGATCTGGTGGAGCAGAGTTTTATTTTGGATTATGTTGTTCAAAAGATGGACGAGGTGGTGTAAATAAAGAAAAAAAACGCTTATAAAATATTTTCTACATCTTTTGAAATGTCTGCTATTGAAGCGTCGCCTAGCCTAGATTTTTGGAATGGAACCATCAATGTTAAATCTTGCGATTGGCGTTATACACTCAAAGATCTTCAGGAGAATACTCCTACGCGAAAAAGTGGGTCTCAGCTTAAGAAAGTATCATTTGAGGATGAATGTCAAAAGCGAGCGAAGGGAATCATATATCTCTTTAAATGTTGTCGACAACTGCGGTTGTCGCGATCAGTGGGTATAACAGCATCTTATTACTTCCATCGCTTCTATATGCGTCGAGATATGATGAGCCATCATTATTTTGAAGTCGCTGCCACTAGTTTATTTATAGCATGCAAGGCTGATGAATGTCGTCGTCGGTTGGCCGACGTGGTTAAAGTCTGTGCCAAGACGGCCATGTCCAATAGCCAAGAGGTTATCGATGAGAATTCCAAGATTTTCTGGCGATGGAAAGATTTAATGACTAACTTGGAAGAACTATTATTGGAAACCTTATGTTTCGAAGTCACGCCTCCAAACCCGTACAAGTTATGTCTAAGAGCGTTGAAATTGGAGGAAGATATTCCTCGTGAGACTGAATGGTTACGAAAATCCAAAGATCTGTTTATTCAATGCACAAACATGTACGAGCTGATTTCAAGAGTCCCGTTACTGTTGATCCATAAGACCAATGTCATTGCCATGCTTGGAATTGTCCTTGGATATGCTAAGGACCCGCATTCTGGAATACCCGAGGAAGTTTTGACCGAACTAGGCACTGACCGCCAAAAGCTTTGGATCTGTTATCAGAACCTGATAATTCTGGGTCAACAATTGAACAGTTTGGATACTCCATTGCAGATTCTACCACATATACCAAAGCTCAATTTGGATCAATTCATGGGGCTTTTTGGCCCTGCGGCAAATAATTCGGCGGTAGCTGAAACCTAAAATAAATACTAGCCGGACTAAAAAAGAAGGATATAATTCATTTAAGCTTTCTTCATCAAATGAGTGCAACGACAAAGATGAGCATTGTACGTTCAATCTTAATGGTCCCCAACTAACATTCCAGCTTACCGCCGAGGAAATCCGTCAGAAAAAGTTCCTCAAAAGAGGACTTCAACTGAGTATTCTCGTTGTTGGCCAGACAGGTACCGGAAAGAGTACTTTCATTAACACCTTGTGCAATGAGGATATCATCACCACCAACCGTCCTACCCCCGCAGATTTGACCATCGAAAGCCATTCTGCTAAGATCTATGAAGGAGGAACCAGAATCGATTTAGATGTTATTATGGCGCCAGGATTTGGTGATTTTATCGACAACAGAGACTCGACCAGATGTCTTACAGATTACATTGAGAGTCAATTTGAGAAGGTGTTGAATGATGAGTGCAAGATTCAAAGAACGCCAAAACTTATCGATACTAGAATCCATGCTGCCATTTATTTCATTAGACCCACCGGTAAGGGTTTACGTGAATTGGACATTCATTGCATGAAGGAGTTGAGCAAGAGATGTAATGTGATTCCTGTTCTTTCCAAAGCTGATCTTTTGACCGAGGATGAAACCATTTTAAACAAATCTCTAGTCCTCAGAGATCTTGCCGAGAATAAGATCGAAACCTACGATTTCTCCAACTGTTTCTCCGACATCGATGAGGATGAGTTAGATACACCATCCGGTAGCGTCCAAGACTTAGTTCCGTTTGCCATTGTCTCGGGTACCGATAGAGCTATTATTGACCAGGTCGAATACAAGGTCAGAAGGCTTCCTCATGGAGTTGTGAGAGTCGATGATCCATCACATAGTGATTACGTTGTTTTGAGAACCTGTTTGTTGGGTGCTTGTTTGCAAGACTTAAAGGATACTACTCACAGTGTCTACTACGAAAACTATCGTACCGAGAAGTTGTCCAAGAATCCACCAGGAACTGGGTACATGAAGTCAGGATTCAAGTCTACCAAGCCTGCGAGTTCTGGATCTTTGCTTGACAGATTGAGGACCAATATTGGATCTAGACAATCAAGTGTTTTGTCAGCAGATAGACTGACCATTAGTGAGGGTATCGTTAATTAATTATAAAGACAAGCAATAAATTCTTTTTCTAGGCGTCTTTGTTATGTAGACGATTGTGGAAGAAATCATCAAACGATTCGACATCCTTCCATTCTTCAAACCACTTGTTCTCAAATAAGGAGTCAGTTGGTAATCCTCTGACTGGGAACAGTGCAGACAACAGGAATAACACCGAACAGGATGCTGCGTATCCAGTGAAGAAACTGAAGTAGTAGACCTTGGTAGCTCCATCAGGGACTTTGTGGGTTTCGGTTGCACCAACGAATCCCACAATATTTGGGGCAATTCCACATATATATGCAGTAAGAGCTCTCCAGTTGATACCTGCAGTATAGTAATACACACTCGACTTGTTGGCAGTGTATAGGTCTTCCAAAATGATGTGACCTTTTCTGAGTAAGAAGTAATCACAGAAATAAACACCGGCAATCGATGACAAGAACACGGCATATGCACTTAGATAAGTGGTGAACATATTACTGGAAGACAACAGATTCCATGGACATATGGCATATCCAACAATGGCACAGATGAATCCTCCCCTTCTGATGTTGATGTATTTTGGTAGTAAGGCAGTCATATCTGTACCGGCAGACAACGAATTAGCAGAGATGTTGGTACCTAATTGAGCAATACCAAAACCAAAAGCGATCAAAAACACTCCACCTCTTGCTCCGCTACTATAATTGTCTAAGAAACGAGAGAGGACGTCTAAAGGATCCCAGTATGTTTCTCCGTAAAGAACTGTACTTGCTGAAGAAACAAGAACACCAATCAAGGAGGTGACCGAGAATCCAATAGGGATTGTGAAAAGCTGAGAATAGATGGATGAGTTTGGTTTGTGCGACATTCTCGAGAAGTCTGGAGCATTGACAATCAACGTTGCAAAATTGGCAAGGGAGTTCATCATACTGTTGATGAAAGCCCAACCAAATGCAGATCCACTCAGTGATCCGCTTTGGTGGATAACAGGACCACCCCCGTCAGCTTTGACCAAAGTCCAGACCAAAAATGCAATACCTGCAATAGGACAAATGATTGCTTTCAATGTGAATAAATGACGAACAGTGTGTGGTTTCATGTAAATAGCCGGAAGTTGAAATAACCAGAAAAGGAAGAAAGAAAGCATCTGGAAAGACGAAATGTTTCCACCAAGCTTGTTTGGAATTCTAGTTTCTAGGTCATTTCCGAAGATGGATCTAAGCATGAGTGCCACACACTGACCGCCCAAAACAGATTGGACTCCAAACCAGATACAAGCCATCACCACTCTATTGAGGACTGGCCACAATGATCCCCAAATTCCCCAGGAGGATCTGGTAGCAACAGGAAAAGAGACATGGTTGTAGGCACCATACCGAGCAGCTAGTACCACGAAACACCCACAGAAGGTATATCCAAGCCAGACAGTGATCCATGTGGCCCACCAACTCAAACCTGCCTCAACACCAGTAGCAGCAATTTGCCAGGTATTGATGTTGAAAGAGTCAGCAATCCAAAATGTCACGAAGTTCCACCATCTCCATGTACGTCTTTTTTCCTCCATCGGTTTGAGGTCATAGTTGTATAGAAATAGCTGTGATAGAGTGAAATTTTGAGTTCCATCGAGCTCGAACGACTTGAAAAAACTTTTCACCTTACTGCTGGTTTTAGGACGTTCTTCAAAAGAGCCCTCTTTCTGCGACGCACCACTGTCGAGAACAAACTGTTTTACTTCCTCGGCTTTGTAAGACATGATGTGACGAAATTCAAAAGCAGCAACAACTTGTTATATACTTTAGCTGCCTTTCTTTTATCTCGTATTCCACAGCCCGACTCTAATTTTTGCTCTAAACTATCAATGTTGCAGAGCATTAACGCACAGATAAGGAAAAAAGGTGCATAAAGTGCCGTATACTCGGGAAAATCCGAGGCAGAAAAGGCAGCCATTCTGTGTGGTCGATCGACCCAGGTCTAAGACTTTCTCGACTCAAATTTTTGCCTCGCGTTTCTCAATAAATTTGTCAATGTCGGAAGAAACCACTACACCTCCTACTTCGTCGTCGATTTCCATCTATATACCGATTGGATATGTGGTCGTGTTATTGACAACTCTCATTTTGTTTTCGGTCTCTCACCGTCGTCGAAAAGTCGACAAGTTGGTCTCAATGAAACCCATTTTTAAAGAAAACTACCAACGAGAGATGTATTTACAGTTGAAAGAGCAGCAGGATCCAAAAGTTAACGACAAAGTCTTGAAAGCGGCTTTGATTCGTCGTGGAGCGGAGGCAATTCGTCGTATGATCAAATTAAAGGAAATTCAACAATATGTCAATGTCTTGTATCAACGTGGATCAATTGGAGATGATGTTTTCGAAAGTTTCAAATTGCAAAGTAAATTACAAGAATTGGAATTGAATGAGCTTGGAATGGAAGCTGAGTCGTTCAAAAAAGGCTGGGCTCAAAGTTTCTTCCCTGTTTGTCAAGAGGTGACAATTAATGAGGCTCTCAGAAGACGTCTGAATTCGCTTGATCCAACTAAAGAAACGCTTGAACACCAATTGGTCAAAGACCTGAATATCCCTCTATAACTTACAGTATGTACGCTATTACACCTATGCTACTCATATGCTATATACCTAGTTTTTTCTTCTATTCTTCTTGCTCACCACCTTTGTGAAGGCCATGTCGAAATCATCTTCCTGACCATGAGCGCTAGCACTCAAAGCTTCAGCCCAGTTGAAATGTATACCTTGAGATTTCACTAATTTCTCCACTTCGGCTTTACGTTTCAAAAATTCGTTAGCAAATCGTCTGCCGTCCAAAGTTGTAGAATTCGAATAAATGGTGTCTGCAATGATTTCTTGGGATTCAGCTCCCGTTGGGAATTGAATAATGATGGATAGGATGTCTTCTTTCTTGATTCCTTTGTTGAGATTGTTCAATTGAGTACGACACCACACCAAAAACTCTCGAGATGGAGATTTACTGTTTGAAGACGGTTGTGCACTTGGTGTAGCAATAGTGCTTCCAACAACAGCCTTTTTGACGGCTGCCGGAGCAGAAACGGACCGCAAAACATTTGGAGAGATCACAGAAGAAGTCTTCGTGCTCTTGATAACAGTAGAAGGATAAGTCTTGACTGGTTTCTTACTACTGACTGTAGTCCATCCCACACTTCCAGTGACCTCTGCAAACGAGGCAGTACTAGTTTTAGCCTTCGATGCTTGGCTAGCAGTTGCAGCCAACTTAGCAGCCTCTTCTCGTTGAATCTCCTCCAATGATTGCACAGGAGTTGTAGATGTTGGTTTTCCCATATTGACCCAATTAGCGGTGACGGGGAGAGTAGCCGCCGGTTTTGCGGATTCCGGTTCGGCGACCAACTGTTTGGCTAACGATTTGGCAGTTTCTTGTTGCTTCTCCACCTCCTTGCGTCTTTGAACTTCCTCCCGTTGAATTTCTTCTAACGTTTTCTTAGGCTTTGCAGGACCGGCAGATGCCCATGGAGCCCAGGTGGTAGGGGATTGAGGTTTCTGTTTTTCTGTCTCTGCTGGAACCTCTGGGGCTGGCAGACCTGCGTCCTCAGTAGCTGGCACCGAAGGAACATACAAACTGGCAGATGCGGCTTCCAAAATCTTTCCGATCTGAGTGGGGTTGGGGTGAATCACAGAAGATTCTTCGACAGGAGCCACTGGCTTTTCGGTAGAAACAGCGGTCGCACTAGCAGTTTGGGGTTGAATGGATTCAACGACAGGCTCAACATTCTGAACCTCGGGTATTCTGGGCTCAGGCAGCACAGGATGAGCCTGTTGCACAGGATCCAGAGGGATAGTGAATGGCATCATATATTCTCCAATTGACTGAATGAATTCAGCAAGTGTGACGAAGGATGTTTGATCCTCACGACGAATTTTCAAACCAAAATCAAAGTATCTAAGAGAATACCATTGTTGCATCAAAGCCGAATCAAAGGGGCCCTGTTCAGTATTGGAAGCATCCAAATAATACCATCTGATTTTAGAAGGATGGATTTTGTTCTGTGAAAAGGTTTGATACAACGGATTCATTAGTGCAGGCTGATTTGAAAGATGTTGCAAAACATTTTGGGCCTTCCATTGATTGTCACCAACTCTCAAACTGGCCATCTGCGATTCGACAGATGTCTGTGACACTTTGGGCTGCTCTTGGGCCAGCAAACTGTACCCCAAATGGTTGAGAGACTGTTGAGCCTGTGCAGATGCAAGAACATTTGAATTTAATAGGCCATTGATGTCATAAGCGTTTTCTGGTTGGTCATCCTGATTTTGAGAGTTTGGATGATCAGTCCTACAAATATGTTAATGAATGTCCCATAACTATGTAAAGGGGTAAAACTTACCAATTTCCATACACTGGATGTGACATTTCGGTTTCTAGTTACTTGTAATTGATATATCACAGGTTTAATTGACGTACCGTCTCCATGTACTCGAAAAAATTTTCCAAGGTGAATTTTTTCAGTTAAGCCAGCCTAGCAAGCACACGACAAGAACCTTACGGTCCTCAACAATTAAAGGCAACTTTAAAAGCCAAATCTCTTCTCCATTTCAGTATGGAAGTCCACTGGTGGTTTGTCGGACCCTAAGGATGTTAGTAATCGGATATTGACGTAATGACTTACCAGAATAAATATCTTCCCAATCGATGGTAGTTTCTCTGTTCAAGAGGATGTCTTTGTGTATATCAGAAGGTCCACCAAGAACCATTGGCTTGAAATTAGATTCTTGTATGATGCTCAATTCCATCTCTCTTTTAATTGGATCTGCCGCTCCAAAAATACGTCTGTTGGTCTCTAATTGCTGTTCTCTTTGAGTATTTTCCCATTCACTAATTCTTCCTTCCAATGGATGTCTGTTATTGATTTTGGAAGACACGGAAAGTGGGCCTTCGCCCGATCTTAGAGTGTCATACAATGCTGGTGCAGATGGTGCAGAGTCTCCGAACGCTGTCACACTGACTTTGGATTCGTGTGATTCTCCGGGTATAAGTCTCAGGGGAGTTGCCTTGATGTTAGAATTGTAAACTAACCGTCTAACCTACCATTTCGAATGATATATAAAGGGAGCTGATTGTATATTAAAATACTTTTTTGCCACTAAGTTTAATGTAGACTATCGACGCGGACCGATATCATCTTAGAACCAACAAAAAAGATTTTTCTCATACAATTAACAGACATATATGTCTTGGGGTACGTGAAACACAAAGTATAGTGGGCTAACCTACAGATGATGAAGATTTTGAGGTTCCAACCTCTTCAGACGCACAAGTGACCGAATCCTGGGAAGATCAGCTTGAGGACGACGAACCAGTTTTAGAATCTTGGGATGCAGATTCAGAAGAAGAAAAGGCCAAGGAGCCTGCTAAGAAACCTGCCTCCAAGCCTGCTAAAGGTGGTAAGAAGAAGACTACCGAGAAGAAACTTCTAGATATTGATCTGGTGGACGCCAAAACCAGACAAGAGATGTTGAAAGAGGCAGAACTTAATTCCGACCTCAACAACGCTGCCGATTTATTTGGAGGATTGGGAGTTGCTAACGAGCATCCTAGGGCCAATGCTCTTGCTGCTGAGAAGACTGCCAAAGCTTCGGTCGCCAAGTTGGACAAAAACACTCCTATTGACGCGCATCCATTATTTGAAGTTGAGACAAAGCAAGATTTTGAGAAATTGAGAAAAGCTCTTTCTCCAGCCATCACCAACCTTTCCAAAAGATCTCAACTTAATTACTCCTCTTCTTTGGCTATTGATCTTATTAGAGATCTGTGTGTTCCCTTGAGTGTGGAAAACACTAGAAAAGTGGTGAGTACTTTGAACGCTATGATTACACAAAAAGTTAAGGACGAGAGACAGGCAAGATTAGCCAAAACCGGTGGAACCTCAACCGGAGGAGCCGGTAAGAAGAAGGCTAAGGGACAAGTGAATGTTGGTTCTTCGTTCAAGAAGGACAATTTTGATGATATGTTGCCTGATGACGACTTTGGGGATGATGACTTTATGTAAGTAGTAGAGTAGATCTTGAATAATTAATTCTGCACCTGAAAAATTCTTATAAATATTTCATCTCCTCCACTAAAATACTAGCGATGAATTTATTTGCACTTCGAAGAAGTAGAAACTTGAGACTCGTTTCGAAGGGCTGGAAACGGTTCAATTCGACCAAACCACCGGTTTCCAATTCTACCGCAGAGTCAAGCGGGTCAAAAGGATCAACTAATTCAAACACTTCTGGCTTTCTTAAATCGGGTGGACTCTTTCTTCTTGGATCCATTCTTGGTGGAGTTTATGTGTCTATCAAGGTTGGTGGTAATGTTCCCGAATTCCTTTATCCTTCTTCGTCGACTGCTAAGCTTCAGAACATGGTTTCACCAGAATATGGCGATCCATCTCGTGCTGTGGCGGAATTGACCGCTATTTTGGGTTCCGACAAAATCACCACCACTAAAACGACTTTGGACGATCACAGTGATACTTTTTGGTCTACACATCATGCTGAGCCTGATCAACGACCAGTTGCTGTTGTGTATCCAGAGTCTACAAAAGAGGTGTCTGAAATCATGAAGATCTGCCACAAGCTCAAGGTTCCTGTTATTCCATTTTCGGGAGGAACCTCACTTGAAGGTCAATTCATACCTACTAGAAACGGTATTTGTATTGATCTGGGCAGAATGAATCAAGTTTTGGAGCTACATAAGGATGATTTGGATGTGGTTGTGCAACCGGCTGTAGGTTGGGAAGACTTAAGAGACTACCTTGCCGAATACAATCTGATGTTTGGACCAGATCCCGGAGTAAGTATTACACGATTGGATTACTAACATATAGCCTGGAGCTTGTATTGGAGGAATGGTTGGTACCTCGTGCTCAGGAACTAATGCTGCTAGATATGGTACTATGAAGGAAAACGTTGCTAGTGTGACCGTTGTTCTTGCGGATGGAACTATTGTCAAGACCAAGAAACGTCCAAGAAAATCGGCTGCAGGATACAATCTTACCGGATTGTTTATCGGCAGTGAAGGAACTTTGGGCATTGTTACTGAAGCCACACTAAAATTGCACGTTAAGCCACGGTTTGAAAATGTTGTGGTTGTGTCTTTCCAAACTCTGAGTGATGCGGCTAATACGGTTGCAGATATGGTCCAACGGGCCATTCCTGCCAACGCTATTGAACTGTTGGATGATAACATGATGCATTATGTTAACTTTTCTGGGGAGACATCGATGAAGTACGACGAGCTTCCTACTTTAATGTTGAAGCTGGGAGGGGACTCCAAGGAGGCCACCAAACAGGTGACCAACACGGTGAAAGAGATTTGCAAGCAACACAAATTTTCTACGTTTAGATCTGCTGAGTCGGAAGAAGAAAAGTTCGAATTATGGAATGCTAGAAAAGTGGCTCTATGGTCGACCATCAGCTTTGGTAAAAAAAATATTGACGAAGATATCCAAGTTTGGACTACTGATGTGGCTGTTCCTATCTCAAGATTGTGTGAGTCATTGGAAGCAACTAAAGATGAGATAGCCAAGGCCGGTTTCACTTCGTCAATTGTTGGTCATGTTGGTGACGGAAATTACCATGCCGTCTTATTGTTCAAAAAGGAAGACTATGAAAAGTGCAAGATGCTGGTTCAGGGAATGGTTGATCGTGCTCTTGCTGCAGACGGAACGGTGACCGGAGAGCATGGTGTGGGGTATGGAAAAAGAGACTATCTAATTGACGAGGTTGGAGAAGACGCGGTCGACCTGATGAGAAAAATCAAGCTTGCTTTGGATCCACATCGAATCCTGAATCCAGATAAGATTTTCAGAATCGATCCGAAGGATGTGGGAGGACATTAAATAGATTTAATTAAAAATCCAACGTCAGTAATCCTGCAACTGCCTCCAGATGACGGGTATCCAACACTACATCGTGTTGTTCCTCCTCAGCTCGGTCGTCCATATCAATTTTATATCGTTCATTTTCGCGTCTGTCTTCTTCCAGGCGTTCTTCGTTTGATCGAACAATTGCCTCGCTTGCGAACAGTCGAATATATTCCGACACTAATTGTAATGTTTTCTGGGAAATCTTGATCTTTGGATCTTCAAACGCAACCGTATGAAATAATCTTGCGATTGTAGTTGGCTCAATGTTTTGGTTCTGCATAATAAAAATGAAGAAAAAAAATTTGGGCTGGGTTTCCAAAAGATAAGAATCTTGCAGATTGGATGAACGAACTGAAAAGTTTGGAAGTGAGCTTCACTGCAAATGTTATCACTGAGGAAGAGAACAGTGCTTACTATGAGGAAAACAAACTGAAATGCTGGATCTTGGTGGCCAGCTCTTTCTGCGGACTGCTACCTGTGTGGGGTCTGACTAATGCTTTGGGAGTCATCCAAACCCAAATTTTGGAATATCAACTCGCAGATGTTTCCACATCCACAGTTTCGTGGATCTTTTCGTTCTTCATAGCGTTGCAATTCCTCTCAATGATCTTCAGTGGAACGTATTTCGATAGAAACGGATCTCGAGCTATCATGATTGTAGGAACATTGATGATGACTGGCGGTGAAATAGGATTTGCAAGCAGCACCAAATTGTACCAATTCATTTTATCCTTTTCAGTAACAGGAATGGCAATTGGAATATTGTCAGCTCCTTTGATTGGCGTGGTGTCACAATACTTCCCTGCAAGTAAACGGGCTACTGCTCTTGCACTGGCTGGAAACGGAGGTTGTGTTGGTGGATTGATTTTCCCCGTGGTTTTACGGAAAACCTTTGCAACCATTGGATTTGCGTGGTCCATGAGATTGGTGGCATTGTTCACCTTTTCGTGTCTTTTGATCTCGTTTTTTTTGGTCAAAGATAGAAAGGTTTCCGATCCCGAACCATTGACCAGAAGAGAAGCGATAAACTACTATCTGACAAAATCCTTTGATTTCAAAGCACTTTATACAGATAAGAAGTTTGCCTTTTGTTGCATTGGAAGTATCTTCGTTGAGGCTACTCTGTTGTGTACCAGTTCCTATTTCTCGTTTATCTGCTTAAGAAACGGATTTTCCACTAGCGAAGCTTTTCTTTTCGTTACCATCATCAATTCTGGCGGAATGGTTGGACGAGTGCTGAGCGGTATTTTGGCAGATCGTTGGTTGGGAAGCTATAACATCGTGATTTCGTTATTGATTATCACAGCAGTGTTCAATATGGTCATATGGCTTCCATTCAAGAGCAGCCCTGCGGCAATCTATACATATAGTTCTCTTTATGGTCTCTTCTATGGAGGTATTTATGCGCTTGTTCCAAGCTGCTGTTCCCTTATTGTGAAGACCAACGAATTTGGGTCAAGATATGCGACCATCTATTTTGCTGCCGGAATATTGATGTTGGGCTTTTTCCCAGCCAGTGCAGCTATAGTTGGAGATGGTGGAAATAATTCCAGAGATAACTGGTTTATCATCTTTGTTTCCGCTCTTAGTCTTCTAGGTGCATTGACAATCAGCATGACCCGAGTGATGTGTGTAGGGGTGAAGCTCAAGAAGTTTTGATAAATTGCCATAATGAGTACTTTTGTGATTCACATATAATTGTTAAGAAGATTGGAACTGTCGTTGTACCTTTAGATTTGATATCCATTTGGATTGTCTGCCAATTGGGTCCTTGAAGCTGGTTGCTTCGCAAGATCATCTCTCCTCTAGAGTATTTAGTGTTGTTACCGATTTCGTAAGTAGGGATGAATGCTGCATATTTCTCGGGAGTTTGAGTTTCGAAATAAGGTCCAAGAAGGACCTTTGTTTGACTTAAAGTGGCTGAATAATCTTCTTTGGTGAAAACTCCCATGTTAATCTCCATTGGCTTGGATGTAGGATTGGTTATAGTTAGTAAGCCATTATGATATTTCAACAGTGGAACAAGGTTCATTGCAATAGAGTAGATGGAAAACTCGGATGAGGCTGGATCTGGAACAGATTCTAGCAAAGGTTTGCGACAACTCTTGCACAATATATTGGTTTTCGAACACAGTTCCTGAAACATGGGATATTCAGTCTCTGAAGATTCCAATTCTTTCAGAACCTCAATTCTAGGTACAAATACTCCTTTCATCATTTGTGCCAATTCCAACGACGAAAATCGACCGATAAGTCGTCGTTTGTCAGACACATTTAAGGATTCATATTGCTTCTCATAATGTACTTTCAATTCCTCGAATCGTCGATCAAAAGCCGACATTTGTTGATTTTGTATGATTTCATGTAATGGTTGTGGCTTGTTGATGGGTCCTGTACTATAAATCCACTTGCAATTGGGACAATTAAATAAGAAAGTTCGATGATCTATTTTAGTGGATTCGGAATCTTTGTAATAATTTTTGGACTTCGTTGTCAATCTAGTACAACAACGTGGACATTTGAAACAGTTCTTGGTACAATGTGTAGACTTGTGGTCAAAATTCCGTAAACATATTGGACAATATTTTGATCTATGATCAACTTCAACACATCTGTAACATTTAATGTTCACACAATGGGAACAAAAATAAAGATCCTCAACCTTATGTCGCGCTTTCATATCCTCCAACGTAGTTGGGATTTTCTTAGGAGGCCCCATAGGCTCTTGACACGGACAAAATATCACGCTCATGTCAAGATCTACAGACAGATTTTTTTGTATTGATCTAATTTTTGTAAGAAGCAAATTTGAGGTCCCACAGATAAGAGTCTTACTGGTTAACAAATGCCCCGGGAAGTTTAGGGATCTACTTATGTTTCCTCTGTAATTCTAATGAGGGACATCTTTACGTTGAATGAGGTCGTTCTGTGATTGTTAAACTAACGAGCTTGGTTCGAATTATGCTACCATTTACGTTGCCGGGATTATCAACGTGAGGAGGCTACCAATCAGCGAAGTTGTCGTCGGTAATGGGAAAAACAAGTCCAAAGGAAACTTGTTTGTGATCTTCGTTTTGGTACTTGGTTCGTTGATGCTTTAGCAATACTCAAGAGTAACGTTTTTGGAGTGAAACTCACGAAATTCTGAAACGCTGAACGATTGAGAAACTCAGACATCCCTTAAGCTGATGGATTGGTTACTACGGCTGGTGGAAGGATATTGTCAAAACTAATACCATAGGATAAACCTTGCGACTCCAATCTAAAAAACCTAGACACCAGGAATTTTTGGCTCGATCTTAAATTCCCTTATATTGCCTTCCAATAATGAGATGGTTCCAATTTGTAATATTTGGATGGTTCACGGCAGTCTATGCACATGAACAAACTCAAAGATGGACTGTCGCTGAAAGTATAACCATTTTGGAGCATGAAGGCAAAGAGTTGGTTGAAAGATGGCCTCTCTTGAAAAGCATAGAGTATTCTGATGACGAACCTGTTCAATTGGCGTTGGACGTTGACTATTACGAAGAATACGAAAGGGTCAAAACACAGGTATGGAATACAAAGCTGTCGGATCTGCAGCGTAGGGTGATCGACAATTTGCATTATTTGGCTGACACAGAGAATGATCTCGACGCAATCTACACTTTGGCACATATCAACTTGTTTGGTAACTT
The DNA here is from genome assembly GCA_030572655.1 of Ogataea allantospora. Taxonomy (NCBI): domain Eukaryota; kingdom Fungi; phylum Ascomycota; class Pichiomycetes; order Pichiales; family Pichiaceae; genus Ogataea; species Ogataea allantospora. The sequence continues at coordinate 282,757 of JAJMAM010000005.1, forward strand.
TTCGCTTCCCACCAACTCATCACAAACATTGTATTACCATCAAAAAATGACACAGTTATCGGATAATTCAACATCCAACTACCTATTGGGATTCATATATGCAACTGGTTTATTTGGAAAAGTTGAGATGGATCAAGGTAAGGCATTGTTGCATTATAAATTGGCCGCAGATAGCGGTGATTTGCGTGCGGGAATGGCTTTGGCTTATCGGTATAAAGCAGGAATCACAGTGAAGCAAAATGACATGTTGGCATTGTATTATTATAGCATGGTGGCACGCGAGTGTTTTAAGTTTGTTCGAAACGGACCGGTTGGAGGTCCAAACATTGACAGATACAATTTCCAAATATTCGATTTACATGGGGGGTTGTATGGTTCTGGTGCCAGTGGATATGAGTCCACTATTCCACCAGATTTTCTTCAAATGATCGAGATCGAAGATTATTCAGACGTTGATTTTCAAACTTCACCTTATAAAGAATTGGTGCGCACTATAGATTACCATTACAAAGGAAGTTATCGAAGACCACGAAACTATGATATGGCATTCAAAGCTGCATATGAATGTGCTTCAGAAGGTATTGGATTGCAGGCAGTGAAATCTGTTCTTGACGGTGAAGTCCGTCCTAGCAGATCTTCGTCTCCGAAACTGATAGATACCATTGGACTATGCTGTGAAAAGCTTGGTCATATGTATCTTCGAGGAGAGGGAACCAAGATGGATGTGGATCAGGCACAAATTTGGCTCGAAAGAGGCAGGAAAATGATTCGATCGGCAGATTTGCTGGTCGACTTGGGACTCTCTTATGAACTTCAAAACAAAACCGCTGAGTCAAGAACACTGTATCAGTCTGCTATGGCAAAAAATCACCTAGCCAAAGCCAGTTACCATGTGGGAAGAAGTCTTATTGCTGAGCATCCAAAAGAGGGTAGAGCTCATATTCAAGAAGCAGCTTTTGCTGGACATACAGAAGCACTGTTACATTATGCTCAGTTGCAAGAAACTGATCCTAGTATTGACAAAAATTTCATTATTCTAAGATATAAACGATTCATTGAGAGAATGGAGCCTGTGGTGTGCGATTTGCAATGGGCATTCAATCAACTGTTAAATCGAAAATATGAACAAGCGTTGTTAGGCTACGCTATGGCAGCAGAACAGGGGTTCAGACATGCTCAAGCATCTACGGCATACTTGCTGTATCCACCAGTTGGATACCTTGAAGAGCCTCCTCGTGTCCCTTACGATCGTTTCAAATCCGCTCTAAATTATTATGGACGAGCTGCGAAAGACGGGGGTTCTGGTTTCGCAAATACTGATATCGAAGTCTTTTTGGGAGATATTTATTACCATGGACTAACAAAAAAACAAACTGGTGAGGCTGATACTGATGATGAGTACGTCTTCAGTCCGGATTTCGCGAAAGCTGCTGCGTATTATCAATCTGCCGCCTTGAAGAGAAATCTTCAGGCTAATTTCAATTTGGCATACATGTTTGAAAAGGGAATTGGAGTATTACAGGACTTCCATCTTGCCAAACGGTATTATGACCAAGTGGTTGAGTTTGATAAACACGAACAAAACTCACTGATTCCTAGCCAATTAGCATTATTCCGATTATGGCTGAAGATTTGGTGGTATGGTGCGGCCACTGAAGAGACCCAAGAACACACTGGTGCACGGAATTGGAACGATTGGATTGAAACGCTCAAGAATCTTCGCAAGAAGCGTCAACAGGAACTGAGCGAAGGACAGGAGCATAGAGTCGAAGACCCCAATTTTGTATTTGAGAGCACATTTGAAGTTGTCAACGCAGATCTGCTCCTATTTTATGCTTTTATTGCAATGGTGACTTTAGCTGCTCTCAACAGATGGAGACTAAGACGTGGACAGCAACGAGAACCAGATGATAATCCAGAAGAACAACCAAACGTCCAATTTCGTATCATATTAATGTAACATGTTAAATAGTTATCTAAGAACTTATTGATCAACTTCACCAGCAGATTCCCATTTTCCGTTCAAATTTTCTTTCCAAAGTGTCACCTTGTTATCACCTCCACTAATTGCTAGCACATTCCCGCTCAATGACCAACTTGCTCTCCAACAAACATCCGGGAACTTCTCTTGAGTCAGCAATTGTTTTTTCCAAGGAGACTGGCTTCCAATGGAGTCATTAGTCCATATCAAGACCGTTCTATCTTGAGAGGCTGTAGCAATGTAGGATTTAGAAAGTAAAGAGGAAGACCAAGCCACGTCTCTAACCCAGTCTGTGTGTCCCGTAAGAACAGCCTCTTCCACATAAGTGCTAGCTTGTGGGTCTAATTTCCAAATCTTGACAAGATTGTCACATCCACCAGTAACAAATCTTCTTTCATGGACGTTATCCTTTTGAGGAGGGGCCCACGATCCGGCGTTGACGCCGATTGCATGAGCTTGGAACACCATTGTCTTTTGGGATCCATCCTCGAGGAATTCCACCACAGATGCTTTTCCGTCACTCGAAGTGCACAATAAAACTGCGCCGTATTCACTTGGGGCCCAAGAGATGCTGTTGACAGAGGCTTGATGGACACCATGTTCTGCGATGTTGGACCAAACTCCATTCTCTTCCTTCCAGATCAAGACCTTTCCGTCGTATGAACACGAAGCCAAGATCACGCCAAATTTAGGATGCGCCCAAGAAACCTGCCAGACTGGTCCATCATGGCCCTTGAGTGTCTCCACTAGCTTGTGAGTCTCGCCTTCGACTTCGAAAATCTTGACAGTCTTGTCAGACGAGCAAGTCGCAAGTCTCTTACCATAGTAATCTAACACAGCATCATGGATCAAATCATCGTGCGCGTTGCCAATTGTCACCTGGAGTTAGTGACGTCGCAAAATTGTCAACTTACCATTTTGTTTAGTATAAGGTTTTTAATTATAACAACAAATATTTATTCCAAACTTTCGGTGCGAGGTGGCCATTTTTCAATCATCTTCAATGAGACCATACTGTTCCAAAAATTTCAAGGTATCGCTCACAAGCTCAAACACTCCAGAATCGTCCTTGTAATTGGCTTTAATCTCGCTTTCGATTTTCGTACGACCAACTTCTTTAACCAAACCTTGGAAGATAAAGATCAGTTTCGGAGCAAACGATGAATACCATCTATGGAACCAAACATCGAGCTGGATACTCAAGCTTAATATTTGATCTGTTAGTCTATTCTGTTCATCAGCACTATTTGTCTTTTTCTTCTGTTGGTTGTAGTATTTCACCAATTTTTTAGCACTTTTGGCCGAGAATCTAGAGGAAAGACCTTTTTCAAAGCATTGTGCAGCTTCTCTTTCATGACCCAATCTTAGGGAAACAAACCCCAGCAGTTCCCATTCTAAAGTTGTTTTTTCAAGCTCCATCTGCTGAGCCTCAAAATGCATCACCTGAGCACGATACATAGTATAAGTACGAAGATCTTCGTACAAGAGCATAAACAAATTGTCTAACCATCTCTCACAAAGACGTTTCTTTTTGAATTGTACTGGACTCTCAGGACTTTCAGAATGTGTGTCAATTGAAGGCTTAACGGCCTCCTTTTTGAATTCGTCTTCCATCACGAAAACTTTGGTTCTATATTTTAAAAGTGGCTCCCAGCCGGTTTCCAAGACAATATCAGTTAAAAGCTGATAAGCCTGAGCGAATGTAGATTTTAGATTTGCAGCAGCAAGATTTGCGAGATTCTGGTCAATCTTACTGTGCTCAGCAGCAATATCCAAGGAACTCAAATTGGTCACTTTGTCCAAAGTAACATCCATAGGCAACGGTAAATGGAGATCTATGGATTGGGGGTTGTTGACTCGTCTGAGAGTATATTTATCCTTATGGGTGACCATCGGACATGAATTGAGTGTAAGTAAGGCTTTTTCGTAGTCTCCTTGCAAAATATAAATCTTGACCAAAACTGACCATGGTTTAAAGTATGAGGGTAGTGAATTGACCGCTTTAATTGCAATTGGAAGAGCCAACTCCAGCTTGTTCTTATCCATACAATATTGGGCTTGAAGGGTCAATGCCTCTCCATCTGATGGATTTGAAGCAATAGTGTCATACAGCACCTTTACAGCTTTGGTTTCCTGATTGCTGAGTAAATAGAGCTTGGCGATCAGATATGAGGAAGTGTGGTCCTCCAAAGCAATCCTCTCCAAAATTTCAATACCTTCCTTGAAGAGACCAGTCAATTGAACACATTGAATAAAGGCATCAATCAAATAATTGTTTGATTTGGTTGGAACTTGAAGATCTTCAGAGCATCCGAGTTTGGTACCCTCATTGTAAAGCTCTTCAAAACCCTTCAAAAACAGCAAAGTGGTTTCTTTGTTCAAAAATGGATTGATCTTGCGTATTTCCACCACAGAATTGAAGTCATCCGAGCTAGGTTCAGCACTGATCAAGGCACGAACCACAGCACTAACAAAGGTCTCTGTCCACAACCTGTCGCTCTCAATGACTTTATTTCCCTGAGAATCGATCATATAAGACTCAACATGACCTGGAAACTTACAAGTCACGCGAACATCGACTTTACTAAAAACATTGTAAGAGCAATATGTGGCCTCGACCACTTTCCATGGTTTCTCCTTTCCAAACCATATTTGAGGCTCTTCACCAATGATATTGCTCAAGGAGTTTAGAAGAGCAGCAATTGTAGCACAATTGGAAACATCAGCACCCATGTAGTACAAAAATGTTCCTAGATCTGGTGTTTTCGTGGTGGAAGATCCATTATGTTTTGTTAAATGGACCATGTCAGGCGGTCCCAAATCGCTGATATTCTCGAGAATGGACGTACGGTCGTCCAAGCTCTCGCCAATGACCTTCTCAACAACCCTGGAGTTAATGAATCGACCTAAATAACTTACTCTGGGATGGACCCCTGCGTAACAAAAGTCATAAAAATAACAACTAATTTACACTTCGTGAAGTCGAGGATTACATAAAATTTTGAATGGGGGCTGATCATGTATGCCTCGACTACTAATTAAAGAGGGCTTCATCTGCTTTATGTAGAGCGTTGTTATGGTGACACAAACACGTATTAAGTACTATACTAACTATATTGCTAACTAACAACTGAAAAATTGAAGCTTTGAAACAGAAGTTTGTCCTCGCAGAAAGAGATCCAAAGTTCGATTTGACTTTGGTTCCCTATTACTACCATACAGTAAACCATTCTAGCATTTGCAGATTGTATGTAAACTCTGAGATAGGAGCACGGCAACCGAAAGCAGTTTACTCATCAGAGTGAAAAGAAAAGCATTGCTTCGTCCACATCTTCAAGTCCGACAGGAAAATCGCACTACCTAGCAACCAGGATCGTGGTGTAGAAGTTTTCACTTTCCACTATTCGATAATATCAAGCAAATTGTGGTTACTCAGTCCGTTGTCTTTTCTCGCTTCTGTTGTCGGTTTCATCCATCTCCTCGTCCATTTCCCAATCTTTGGCAGTCAAACAATACTTCTCTGGAGGTAAGCGCACCCCCCAAGCAGGCATCACTGGTGGCAATGGCTTCTCGTTGCGCTCGGCAGCCAATTTCAAAAGTAGTTTCTTAGGAGGGACAGGCTTGAATTGATAGTTTGTACGCGCAGCGATGGCAAGCCGCACATCTTCGTTCGACAATGGCGCATTTTGATTTCCGGAATTACCTGCGTTGCCAACCGTGGAGTAAGCATGGTCATTATATAAAACAGCATCTTGGAGAACTCCGCATGTATATCTGTAAGCAAAATCCATTAGCTGGAGAGGAATGTGGTCCTGATATGATTGGATTCCCTGTGTAGCAAATATTAGATGCAACAGTCGCACATCTCGCGGCGTTTCCTCGTTCCCCGTACTGTTGTTCATGGGGAGAATGTTTTTCGTTTGCAATATAATTACTGGTATTTATTTTTCGTCACGAGAATTAACACCCTTACACCAAATACTTTGACAACTCCAGCTTGTACTTGTCCATGATTTGGGCGTGCGACTGAAGGAACTGTGTATATACAGAGGTGATCATTCCATCCAGTTGTAAACTTTGGAGATATGTGTTTATGTTTTGTTCGCTTGAGAGGATTGCACTCATATGAAGAGCATTAGCTTCTTGACGAGCCAATGTGTATTTTGCTACCATATGCTGGTAGTGAGTACTCTGTGTCAAATATTCGGATACTTGGGCCACAAGCTGGTCTTTTGTGAGTAAGGGGAATTTTGGAAGCTCGGGTGGAACGATTTGTGCGATATCTGTTTCGTTGCAATTGAGGTCGGCAAGGGTTAATTGCGGGAAATCATACGAGGACGCATCAAAATCTGCTTCCTCATCCAAACTCATGTCTGTATCTAATCCCAAACTTTCTCCCATTGACGACATGTTGAAATTTCCAGTAGTTTGCGTGAATGGGGGAATATTGTTGACATGAATATTAAACTTGTCATCCTCCTCAGCCAGTTCTTCCAAAGTGGTTCGATTCGTGAAGCGTTGTTTGGATACCGGTTTCCAGAATCTCTGTTTGGGTTTGCGGGGACTTGTAGTCCTAGAAGGCTGATCATCAACCACAATTGGATCTTCTTTTGTGCCATCTATAATTATTGGGTCTGTCTGGCTCCCGGCTGTAAATTCAAACTTCGAAGAAGCCATGTTGCGAAGTATGTCCTCAAAATTGGATTCGGACGTAGATGGTTTGGAAGGTTTGGGTTTAGCATCTGTATGGCCCGGATCAGTTCTTTCTCCAGGAGTAAATGAATACGGTCTAGAGTTATGGGTGGAAGGCTCTGCTTGGGGCTCAGGACTCTTGGAAGGTTCTGCTTGTTTTCTTTCCTCGCGTCCATATCGACTGTAATGGTAGAAACTATCGGTATAGTTCCATTTGTTCCATTGACGGCTTGTATTTTGTGCCCTCCGTTCTTGTTCCTTCTGTTGTCGTTGTTTGAACTCTTCATATTGTTTTCGAGCGCGTTCATATTCTTCGTAGGCGGATGGAGACTCTTTGGGCTTGAAAGAGTAGTTTCTGGATGACATATACGGACGTTTGGTCCTATCATATTCTGCTCTTTGTGATGGGTCACTTAATACCGTATAACTATCATTGATTTGCTTGAATCGTTCTTCTGCTCCGATGCTCTTATTTTTGTCTGGATGATACTTTAAAGCAAGTCGTCGAAACGCTTTCTTGATCTCTATTTCTGTAGCAGAGCTGGAAATTTCCAGAACCTCATAATGATTGATACTCATACATAGAAAAAAAATTAATTTAAATCCTTCAAGGATGTCAAAAGTGATGTTTTATAAGTTCCCTGTGACTTCACAGGTTTTCTACAAATCCAAACATTCATTTGCATTGGTTAATCTCAAACCAATTGTTCCAGGTCATGTGTTGGTCGTTCCACTAAGAGTGGTTCCCAGATTGAAAGATTTGACAGTTGAGGAGAGTACAGACTTCATGATGACAGTTCAGTTGATCCATTCGTTTATTGAGAAAGTTTACAAGGCAGATTCATTGAATTTGGCGATGCAGGATGGAATTGCTGCGGGTCAATCAGTTCCCCATGTACATTGTCATGTGATTCCTCGTTATTTGAATGATGGATATGCCGATGGTATTTATGAGTTACTGGAGAAACACGAGGGAAATATGAACGACTTTTTGAATAAAGCAGTCAAGAAAATGGTTGTGGCTAGTGATGAGGATCGTTCTCCACGTACAATTGAAGTGATGGAGAAGGAGACCGAATGGTTGAAGGAAGAGCTTGAGAAATTTGTTACGTCAAATAAATAGATATGGTGCAGCATATGATTCAAGTCGATATTTATTAACCACATTTTTTAATGCTGTGACGATTACAATGGAGAGGGAGAATTGATACGAGTTTCTATTATGAACAGACCCCAATAGTGAGTGAGTGATCCCTTAGTTAATGAGATGCACGTTCTCGGATTTACTGAGAATGATAAATTAATACGGTAGCCCGAACCGAGCACTCTCAAACAAGAATTTTGCAGTTGTTATCTCTAAACGAACCTGATTTCGGATCCAACGGAATAGAAAACAAGCTTGGTGCTCAAAATAGAAGTCTCTGGATCGTACAATATGCAAGATTCGTAGACTAACATGGTTATTACTTTTATAAAATGGGCAATGTCACACTAAAATCTATCGGGCTGCCGCGTTGGGAAATCTGAGTTGCAAACACAATAAACGATTGGGAATTTTGGCATTGAAAGCAATCTCTACGACATTCTCGTATTAGGCATGAAGGGTTAATGCATAGTTGACCGGAAGTAATGAAATACAAATGGACGATCTAGGTCCCGTAAGTACGAAGTGCAAATCCTCAAGTCTAATACATGTAATAGTGTTTTGGTCTGCATAAATAGCTGCATATGGGAGATGGGGCACCCAGAATAAAACCTTTTGCGTAACCACGGTATGATATAGGCTAGCCGATGCAAGTAGGACTTATACTACCGAAAGAAACCGAGCTATGAAGGGAAAAGGTGTCTGTGCAAAATGGAGCCCTACGGGGCATCCCAATAACATTAGCTAATACATCCAGATATCTGTCTTAGAAGTGGTGTTATGACTCAATTACTGGACCGTGGCCCGTAGGTCTGAATTCTTGTATAGGGGCAGGAAGGTACATTGTTCAATTGACTTGCGGCCGATAAATTGGTAGTCCGGATAATAAGGGTCTCAGGCGCACGCCTGCGCATGGAAAAGAAAGATGAGTGGAGGAGACAAATCAATGTTGATAGCATTTTATCACTGTGTGTTTAACACCACAATCGCCGAATCTTGTACGAGACTTATTCGATGGTCATGCTACTAGGTCCACCTTTATAGAACAGTCTACATTCCGTTTACATGCCCCTTAACACATTACCCAATCTGGCAGTACCGGTTAAGAAGCTCTGCAGCTCAAGATCTTGGAAACCTGTTTCAGAGTTTTTCGATGGAGGTCTATTTAATTATTCTTCTGAATTGGAATCCGAGTAGCCTTCCTTCTCTTCTTCTTTGCGTAGATGTATCTTGTGGTGTCTCATCAGGTTAGATCGCACCGAAAACAACTTTCCACATGATTCCCATTGGCATTTGAATGGTTTTTCTCCGGTATGACTGTACATGTGAATCTTCAATCCTGACGGACGATTGAAAACCTTATTGCAAATAAAACAACATCTGTTCTTCCTAGAGCCTCTAGACACTTGTCTCTCGACCCGCGGAGATGGCTCCGGATATGTATTTCTTCGTTTGACCTTTGGATTTACCGAATAGGAAACCGGAATCGAGCTGATTGAGTGTACTCTTGGAGGTTCCTTTTGATCCACCGAATCATTATATGGAATCTGAGGCATTTGCGGTATCTGCGATATCTGAGGAGCGTTGTAGAAAGCGTCGGGAGTGTTGGCGATTTTATCTGGGATTCTGAAAATCTGAGGTGGAGTAGGAAGCGGTTGGTAATGTTGAACGTCTGCAGGCATAAAAGCATAGTTATTTGGAGGAAGAGACTGTAGAGCATACGAATCCATCTGGTCCACATCTAGTGAGTTTGAATACCTCGGTCCTTGTTGATATGTGGATCGCAGATGGACATTATGATTAATGTAATCATGAGAAGGTTGAGGTATATACTGGTTATAAGCCAGAACCTCATTTATGTCGCTGTATGGGACGGAAGTTGAAGATTCCATAATTAACCAGAAGAAACCCGACACCTTTTATATATAGTCTAACCGTTATGCATGTCTAACGCATTGGACCCAACAAGCCTTATCGAGTAGCGCAAACAATGCCAAGTATTTGTGGCAGCAACAATCAGTTTCCGGAATTGTTATCACTCTAATGCTTCAAAACGGACTATTGCCGTGGCAAACCAATTTGTTTCTTGGTGATGTTCAGGGGAACTGCATGAACCAACTGCATGCCAGATTGCTTTCTATTGCCCAAACAGGCAATATCAATTATGTGTGAAACCAGAAAGGCAACACTGCCAGCCTGTGGCGACGCCTATTGTGAAGTTCTATTTCTGCCGCAAAAATAATATTCCGTGATCCCAGCAGAACTTGCACGGAAGACATGAACGAAGCTTGAGTATCTGTCTGACTTTTTATTTCTGGCTCGAAACTATGGTCGGAAAACTGCACGACTCCATTCTCAATTCGTTTCGCCGGTTTCCAGATTTCAGGGGTCTGATCAGAAATACACGACCACTTCTCGAATGACACCATCTACGGCAGTCGCTCGGTACTGCACAAAAATGGGGCAGTGTCTCTGAATTATTAGTCGGATTTTGTGGCTCGTCTAAATGTGCAGTGTAGAGACAGATGTAGATGTACTGAGTGAGCTCCATCTGGATGAGATCTGCTCCATGCAGTCGGCATCTAAGCTTTCTAGTAAGAATTATGTTCATTGATGGCAGATCTTCGTGTGCTACAAATTCTTGGCGCTGGTTATTTGACCTATTGAATTCTTAGATCAAATCACCCTTAGTTTCTATCATGTAGGGCTCATCTTACCTTAGAGTTGAAATACCACCTGAACGAGAATGTTTAGATCTTTGGAAATCGGTTAAAGGTGAATTACAGGAACCTCTTTCACTTACCACTTCTCAAGACCCGAGTCAACCATAACAAACCTACTTTATCTGATCAGACCACCACTATCCAAGATCATAGATCACCAAATATTACATCAAAGAAGAAATCAATCTTCAGTTGCATGCTCATCGAAAAGATTACGCATTTCTTTGATTAACCTCATTGGCTATCCGAGTTGTGACTTTATCATCCATTATCAGATCAACCAAGAAATTGGGTTCTATTCACAGCACTCCCAAATACTAGGCCAAGATTAATAATTATACAGGGTAGAGTTTGCTTCCGTTCCATACAAATTTAGAAATTAGCCAACAAAACATGCTCTGTTCTATTGGAGCCACTCACAATCACCATTATCACCATACTGGCTCAAATTTCAACTAGACCGTGTGTAAATTTGCTGTTTCCCAATAGATCTCTCTTCATGTAGCCTAACCTTTACATAATAATCCAATCCAACCATCTCACCCCTACACCGCATACCATACTAAAAAAATTTTAAAAAAATTTTAAGAAATCAAATCGCTATGCAGCTCACCTGGAAAGACATCCCCACGGTGCCAACGTCCAACGACATGTTGGACATTGTCCTCAACCGTACCCAAAGAAAGACACCTACGGTGATCCGTCCTGGTTTCAAGATTCAACGTATTCGTGCATTTTATATGCGGAAAGTCAAATTCACTGCAGAAGGTTTCACAGAGAAGTTTGAGGAAGTCATCAAGGGCTTTCCTAATATTAATGATGTCCATCCATTTCACAGAGATCTTATGGATACATTATACGAAAAGAACCATTATAAGATATCTTTGGCTGCAGTTTCCAGAGCCAAAACGTTGATCGAACAGGTTTCCAGAGATTATGTGCGGTTGTTGAAGTTTGGACAGTCTTTGTTCCAATGTAAACAACTGAAGCGCGCTGCTTTGGGACGTATGGCCACAATTGTGAAGAAATTGAAGGATCCGTTTGCGTATTTGGAGCAAGTTAGACAGCACTTGGGACGGTTGCCGTCGATCGACCCAAACACCAGAACCCTGTTGATTTGTGGATACCCTAACGTCGGAAAGTCCAGTTTCCTCAAGTGTATCACCAAAGCCGATGTTGAAGTGCAACCGTATGCTTTTACCACCAAATCTTTGTATGTGGGTCATTTCGATTACAAATATTTACGGTTCCAAGCTATTGACACCCCAGGTATTTTGGATAGACCAACAGAAGAGATGAACAACATCGAAATGCAGAGTATATATGCAATTGCGCATTTGAGATCGTGTGTCTTATACTTTATGGATTTGTCTGAACAGTGTGGTTTCAGTGTGGAAGCTCAAGTGAAGCTATTCCATTCGATTAAGCCGTTATTTGCCAACAAGTCGGTTTTGGTGGTGGTCAATAAGACAGATATTATCCGTATTGAGGATTTGGGCGAAACTCAACAACAGTTGTTACAGAGCGTTAAGGATGTGGCTGGTGTTGAGATCATGGAGACTTCGTGTTACCACGAGGAAAATGTGATGGAGGTTCGTAATTTGGCTTGCGAGAAGCTGCTCACATCACGTATTGAACAGAAATTGAAGGGAACTGCCAGAGTTAACAATGTTTTGAACAAAATTCACGTTGCCAGACCACAAGCCAGAGACGATATTGAGCGTGGAGCTTTCATCCCAGAAGGAGCTCTTGAAATGCAGAAGTATGATCCTATGGATCCTAACAGACGGAAGCTTGCACGTGAAATCGAGGCAGAGAACGGAGGAGCCGGTGTTTTCAATATCAATCTTAAGGATAAGTATCTTTTGGATGATGAGGAGTGGAAGAATGATGTGATGCCTGAGATTTTGGATGGTCGTAATGTTTACGATTTCTTGGACCCGGAGATCAGTGCCAAGTTACAAGCTTTGGAGGAAGAAGAGGAACGTTTGGAAAACGAAGGATTCTATGATTCTGACGAAGAAATCGAGGACGATGAAGTTAGCGAGTTGCGTGCCAAAGCGGAATGGATTCGTAACAAGCAGAAGCAGATGATCAATGCTGCCAGATCACGTAAGGCCTTGAACAACAAGAGTATCATGCCACGGAGCAAAATCACCAAGAGCTTCTCAGAGATGGAGGAACACATGTACAATGTTGGCCATGACGTTGGAAAGTTACGCGAGAAGCGGGACAAAACCAGCGTTGCACGGGAGATGGGAGGTGCCGATTATTTGCGCGAGATTGAAGGAGAAAAGAAGTCTAGTGCTCCTGTTAATCAATCTGATAGATTAAACAGCGGTCTTTCTGACGGTGCTTTGCGTAGCAAGGCTGAAAGAATGGCTAAGGCTGAAAGACGTGAGAGAAACAGACAAGCGCGTGCAGGAGAGGCTGACAGAAGAGAAGTGGCTATGATGCCTAAGCACTTGATGAGCGGAAAGAGAGGTATTGGTAAGACGGATAGAAGATGATTTATAGTTTATTACTCCATAACAAACTGGGTCTCCCAGGTATTTTGAAATTCCCTGAAATCTTTTCGGTCCTGCAGCATATCTTCCATCGGTTTGCTACGTCTTCTAAGCTCCTCACTGGTGAGCAATTCTTTTAGCGAGTCAGGAACAAAATCCTCCAAACTGTCCATGTTGTCATCACTTTCCACGGCAGTGTCATCGGATGTTAGGGGAGCTGCGAAAAACGCAGGCCCAAGAGTCCTAGGTGAACCGACTGTTGAATAGGACCATATTGATTGTGTGAAAGGAGAGGTGCTTTGACTAGTCTTGGGACGCGACCATTCAGATTCACTCGATGTAGATCGCCGCACCGGCTTGCTTTTCGAATTCACCCTTCGTCCATCCGGAAGGATATGGGCAAGCGCACATTTGACGCCAAATCTACAGTTGCCCTTTTGGAAGTATTTGCAAGTGTTAGATTCCGTCGATTCAGCGGCGTGTGAGAAGGGACAGGAATTGCCGGCTTGACAGGCTCCCTGTTTAAAGAATTTGCAGGGCACGTGAGAAAGGTCTGGTTAGAGCTCTAATGACGTGAGATCCGAAGTCAAACAGACTCCACAGACCTGACTGGGAACACTTACTCTTATTCGGGGGACTTTTGGTTTCCATGAAGCGATAATCGTCTGACAGATTTTAGATAAGGAATTGGCAGAAAAAATATAACTTAGGGACAGCAAGGTGAAACGATGCGATTAAATTGGGCTACTGTGGCTAAATATGAGATTTAGCACGATAACTCACAAACCATAATTTCACAGACATATGGCTTTCACAAGTTCGGGTCCAACGGGCTTCGTATCCAGGGTAGTATCTATCGGTTCATAGCTGTCATATGACGTAAGCAGTGGCAGCAGCAGGAGCCACCAAAAAAAAAGGAAAGCCCTGGCTGGCATGGCTATCTATTTATGAATGGAACTATGAATATTTTGAAGATTACTCGTTGAAATGGTAAACCAAGTAGTTAGGTAATCCAAACACCTCATATCCAAGACGTTTGGCCATTTTGGCAAACCCTTCTGTCTCAATGAGATGGTAAAATGGGAAACTGGGGAACATTGCTCCGTCCCTATGAACGTCTGCTTTCACCATCAAACAAGTTCCTCCCACTCCATCCAACTGCATTTCTGTATTGATATCTCCATTTGCATCGTAGAAATGTCCCATTAATGGCCGATAAGTGGCAATCTCGGCATATCCTTCAACAATGATCTCATCGTCTCCTAATGTCGAAGCAATCCGTAATCCTTCATCACTTTCCAGCCAGTTATTGAAATCATATGGTCGAATAGAGTTTTCCTTTTTTTCTTCATCGTAGTATCTTTGGTAACAATTAGCTGCAATCACAGGTTTGTCATGCGAAACAAGATCCTGGATCAACGTATGTGGACTTTCCACTATATCTGCATCCAGCCACAAGATCCATGAGGTATACGGTCCTATAGTTGTGAAAAGCAACGAATTACGGGCCACAGCCATTTGGGCACGCCTTTCTTTTTGCACTTTGAACGCGTGTCTATCCTTTTCGGATTGTGATTCCAACGCATCATTATCTTGTCTCAAAATGGTCACCTTGGCGAATCTAGGTTCCTGACTCTTTGGATTCTGGACCTTTTTCACAGCACTCTCCAACTTGCGCAAAGCAGCGTCTCCATCGGCTGTTCTTGGCACTATGAATCCAAGCTCGATCAACTCTCTAGGATATGTCAACTTCAACAGGTTATCCCAATAACCATCTAAAAACTTGGCCATAGGAGTCAGAATCAGCACTCTTTCCTTGTTATAAGCAGCCATCGGCGTTGAAGCCAGATTATTAAGATCATAGTGGGAGATATGGTCGGCCGGAAGATTGCGGGGAATTACCTCGTTTTTCTTGATCGTTTTGTATGCATACGGACTATTAGGCTTCACCTCTCCTGAACGTCCAAACAGAAGATATAAACACCCTATCAGTGCCAACAGAGGCAGTGCCAGTCTCAGTTTGCGGAACATGACAACAAGAGGAAAAAAAAAATCGACGAGGTCGATTTGAAGGTCGAAACCGTCGACTGAGGAGTTTGTCGACGGTCGAGAAAATACGGACTCCTGAAAAGCAGCAGCTGTTCGATGTGTATCGCGACACGCCACTTAGGCTACCTAAATCACCTCACTAATTTCACCACTTCTGCTTTAACCATTACATGATACAGGTCACCCTAGTAGTCTTTAGAGTATCTCCACCCCACACTCCCGTCACTCCGCCAAGCGCCACCCACCCGCTACCCCTCTTTGATCATTGGGGTGCATTCCTAGCCTAATACGGAAATTCCAGATGGAGTCCGAGGGGTGCAAAATTTTCCCAGGCCTTGGGGTAAGGAGGAGGTGGTCACCATATAAATTGGCCAAATTCCACCGCTGATCGATCATGTCGAACTCAGATTCTTTTTCACACGATATTGAAAAGCAAACCACTCTTCACAAGCCATCAACAACCGGCTCTGCCTTCAGACACGATGAGCAGAACATCTATATCAATGACCAACCCATTGACAAGAACGACTTTGTTTATGCCTTTGGCGGTTCGTTAAATGTTGGCGCTAGAAAGGCCACTCCAAACATTCGCCGTCTTGGGGACCCAGTGCCAGCAGGTCTTGCAGCTTTCAGTTGTACTGTCATCTCCTTGGGCCTGGTGCAAATGCACGCTCGTCACGTGACCACCCCTAACGTGCTTTTGGGCGCGTGTCTCACAACTTCTGGGCTTGTTGAGTTTATTGTCGGTATTCTATGTTTCATCGTCGGTAACACATGGGCTTGCTGTACGTTCCTCATGTTTGGAGGATTCTGGAGTTCTTACGCCTTTGTGTTGATGGATGTTGGTGGAGTCGCTGCTAGTTATGCTACGGTGGAGGAATACAATCAAGCCATAGCTCTATACTTCTTACCTTGGGCCATCTTTTCCTTCGGTCTATTTGCATGCACTTGGAGATCTACTTGGTTTTTGTCCGTCTTACTGTTCTTGATCTGGTTCTTTATTCTGCTCTTCACCATCGGCCAATTTATCAGCTCCGTGAACACCTTCAAGGCTGGAGGTTTCTTCTGTTTACTCTCAGGTGTTTTTGGCTTCTATAACATGTTTGCTGGTCTTGCTGATGACACCAACAGTTACTTTACTTTGAAGCCGATCTACATGCCGAACGCGGTGCGCCCTTCAAAGAGTGAATAATTTAATAAAATTTTGTATGAATTTTTCTTGTGGTGTTTGTAACGAACAATTTGGAGGCTTTCGCAAGGCTCACAAACATGTTGGCGAGAAGAATCATTATCGATTTAGTGTAAATGGGCGTCCAATTTCATGTAAATGTGGGATGGTTAATGTTGCAAGTCTTCTTGTTCAGCAGTTTGGTGGAGAAAAACTGGTGCTGACTTGTAGGGGATGTTCTGCGGCCAAAAGTTTACGAGAGTATCAGTGGGACGGCGAGTTTTTGAAAGTGGCCGCTGATGCAATGAGTGTGGGTGCTGGTGAGACTGGTGACGATGATTTCTTGGTGAATGCTACGGGAGACGAAAGATATAGATTATGGAAAGGGAAACGGCGAGGCAAATCGGGACCCAAGATCTCTGGAAAGCCAACAGTCAAGGGCTCAAAGAGTGGAAAGCCAAAGGAGTTAAACAAGATTACCGAAGCAAAAAAGTCAAAAGAACTTGAAACGGTTGCAGGTGAATCCCAAAAATCCAACGATAACAAAAAAATCATGGAAGCCAAGGAAAAACCGGAACCTAAAACACATGAAAAGACAAAACTTGGAAAGTCCAAACCACCAAAGCCACCAAAGTCTGGTGGTAAAAGTGTTCCAAAAGGAAGAGGTCTGAACAATAAAGCTACTAAGTTCAAGTCGGATGGACAGTTCAAACCGAAAGACACTAACCAGAAATCCAGACGAAATGAAGCTGATACTATAGATAGTGCAAAGACCAAGTCTCATGCACTTGCAGCTAGTCTATCCATTAATACGGAGATTCCTTTGACACATGACTCGTTACCCGAATACTTCTATCATATATGCAAAGGATTACTCCAAGAAGAGCTCTTTGAAACCAAAGTTCTCACTCATGTCACTGTTACTTGGTCGCGTGAAAATCCGTATTCTGAATTTATTGCATCGGTGGATGCTAAAGAGGCAGCCGAATATTCCAAATCGGATCCTTTATCACATCTTAAATCGGGACCATTTTCTCGTGGCCAAGCATTTTTCCTTATTCCAAAGCATGGAACTGAGTTTTGGTGTTGTGCTGCTCAGTTCTCCAATCTCCCAAAACGAGGAACCATGGTGAAAGTGCCCATGGATGTGTATCAATGGAATCTGACACCAGTTCCATCAGGAGCGCCAGAATCCGCATTTATGCTTCTTCCATGTGGAGCAGTTGTTTCGAGAGTGATGCAAGCAATTGACCGTTTGGAAAATGCACATTTCAAAGACATGTTACTTGGTCAGAAGCCTATTAGACAGATCTTTTTCAAAAACAAGATCGACATTCAGACTAATCTCAACGAGTCGCAATCTGTTGCCGTTCAATCGGCTCTCAATAATACAATTACAATTCTTAAGGGACCTCCAGGATCCGGTAAGACTTCGACGATCTATGAAATGATCATTCAACTTATTGAGACTTTACATTATCATCCAATTTTAGTGGTTGCAGCTTCAAATATTGCGGTTGATAACATTGCAGAAAAAATGATGAAAAATCACAAGGATGATATAATTCGGGTGGTGTCAATGGCGAAGGAGTCTGAATATAATCAAGATCATCCGTTATACGACATCTGCCTGCACAAAAAGATTAATGATAGATTACCTTCTTCAGCAAAAGATGCTCAGCATGCCTTGGCTACTGGTCGTGCTCACAAACTTTCCAAAAACCAATTCCGAAAGCTATTGACTGCCAAGAGTGATTTGGGCCAACTTCTAATTGGACAGGCAAAGGTGATTTTCTCAACAACGGTTGCTATTGGGGGTCCCCAATTGCGTGATTTGAAACAATTACCGTTGGTTATTATTGATGAAGCTACTCAATCCTCGGAACCCAGCTCTTTGATTCCATTGGCTGCTCCTAATGTCCAGAAAGTTATTTTTGTTGGTGATGAGGCCCAATTGAGTGCTTTTACCCGAGTCAAGTCATTGGAAATGTCATTATTTGAACGTACTTTGAAAAATGGTACTTACCAAACCCCGATGATGTTTGATACCCAATATCGTATGCATCCACATATTAGTGAGTTTCCTCGAACGGAGTTCTATGGCGGGTTGTTAAAAGACGGAGTCACTCTAGAAGATCGTCAAGTTGATGGTATCAAGTACCCCGTTTTCTTTTGGGACCATAATGGAGAGGCCCCAGAGTCAAGAGTCCGTTCCAATCAAGGAGAAGATTCAGGATACACCTATGCCAATTTCGGAGAATCTGATCGTGTTTGTAGAATCGTGGAACGTCTCTTGGTCGATAAGCAAATTGCTCCTGATAGAATTGGCGTAATCACACCATATGCTGGCCAAAGAGACATACTTTCCAAAAAGTTCCAAGAGAATATGATTATCAATCCTCAAGGAGATGATATTCAAATTCAAGTGGATAAAGAAGATGTCGAGACCGACTCTAAAGCCATTACGGTTCATCAAATCAACGGAATTCTGGTTGCCTCGGTTGATGCTTTCCAAGGTCGAGAAAAAGACTTTATAGTCATGTCATGTGTCCGCTCGAATGAAGATAGAGGTATTGGCTTTTTGAGAGACCGTCGTCGGATGAATGTGGCACTGACCAGAGCAAGATGCAGTCTCATATTCACAGGAAATGCAAAGTGTCTCAATACAGACAAACTTTGGCGCAAGTATTTGGATACCTTGAAGGCCAGAGAATATATCAGCAGGCAGTTTGTATATTAGCCAGAAAGTGCTATGCGCTTTTCTTTGTAATAATATTCATTATATACATGATTTTATGCACGTTGTTTACTGGTAACTTCTCCCAGCCAGTCCATCTCCACTGCAGAAACTCCCCGAGCGTATCCTTTAACCGTGTAAACGTATTCCACGTACATGATTGCCGACTTTCGCTGTCCAAACAGCATGCTAGAAGGATGAACACTCACCAAATCACCTGTTGTGACTGTACGATAGCTGCGATCGGGCATTCCAATGGCCGTGTTAGTGATAAACCCAGCCAGAAAAGCTTTTAGAACTGCTGTGGTGTCTAAAGTGGTATCTATGCCTTGAGAATCCTCAACAATGGTTTTCTCTCCCATGTACTCTGCAATCTGTTTGCGAACTTTCAAAACATCTTTGAATCCTTTGATACTCAAACACAAGTCCTTGCACCAAGCCTTTCTTTCCCCAGATGCTAACGAGCAATACACATCATAGAGCTCTTTCATCATCACCAAATCTCCATAGATGGCTCCCAATTTGCAAAGATCACGTCTACGCTCGTTCACAATATCACGTTCTTCGCTCGGAGGTGACATCAACAGATTATCCACAGAAAGGCATGCAACAATATCCATCACAGGTCCCAAACAGTTGGTTTCTTGCGCACGAATGAGAACGGCAGCCAAATGGGGAGCAACAGGTAGTACCACCAATTTTCTACCAAGTTCTGTAATCTGGCCACGATCATTCAAAGCGTTCAGCGAATATAGTTGTTGCAACGCTGCCACCAAAGATTCACGACCCGGGTTCTCTAACCAATGCCATCCCAAAATATCGTCAATTTCCATCTTCTTGAGCATCAAAACCGGCGATATCACGTCAGAGCGCAAGATTTCAGGTTCTGTATTGTCGGTCAACTTTAAGTAATCAGTTTCTCTGTATAATCGGTAGCATTTACCAGGAGCTTCTCTTCCAGCTCTACCAGCTCGCTGAGCAGCAGAAGCTTTGGAAATTGGTGCAATTAAAAGGGTGGACATTCCAAGTTGATGTCTCCAAACTTTCACCTTACGCAAGCCTGAATCAACCACATATCTAATTCCAGGAACAGTGACCGAAGTCTCTGCAATATTGGTAGCCAAGATGACTTTTCTTTGGTTTTTCTTGACAGGTAAGAACACTTCCATCTGTTGATTTGAAGGTAATGCGGCGTATAATGGCACGGGAACCAGTATTGGGGCTTCCTTAGGTAAGATAGATGCCAATTGACCTAACAGATCGACGATTTTGTCAATATCTTCCTGACCAGACAAAAAACATAGTATATCACCAGTTGGTTCTGTCATGTTCAGTTGCACCACAGTTTTCACCATAGTATCCACTATGTCTTCGGAACTTTTGTCCACATAGTATCGTTCGACAGGGTACATTCGTCCTTCCACATAGAATATCGGCGCATTGTTGAAAAATGCGGCGAATTTTTCAGCATCCAAAGTTGCCGACATGACAACCACACGAAATTCGTCCTGGCGTTTATTAAACGCCAGATCTTTTAAAAACCCTAGCAACAGATCTGTCAAAATTGTTCTCTCATGCGCCTCATCAATAACAACAGTACTATATTTAGACAATAATGGATCTAGCATCAATTCTCTAAGGAGCATACCATCAGTGATATATTTCAACTTGGTTCTATTATTGGCCATAGTATCAAACCGCACCGAGTATCCAACCTCTCGTCCCAACACACACCCGTGCTCTTGAGCCACTCTGGTGGCCAAATTTATGGCTGCCACACGACGAGGTTGAGTCACAGCAATGCCTTTCTTGTTGATGTCCATCAGAAATTGTGGGATCTGAGTAGACTTTCCTGAACCTGTCTCTCCAATAAGAATACACACCTTGGACGAGCCCAGTTCAGCCATGAGTTCATCCCGGACTTGGAACACGGGAAGAGACTCCCTAGTCTTCAGAAGCTGCTCTGCACGTCTTCTGATCCCCGAATCTTGAGTCTCTTGCTTATCCTCTCTTCTTTCTCTAGCCATAAAAAACTTTTTTTCAGGCTGTACATATTTAGTAGATATTTAATTATGCTCATTTCCAAGTTCCAGCGAAATCAGATCATAATTCAAACGGTATTACTTCTGGTTTCGTTTCTATTCCAGTTACTTACTGTCATATCTGTACCCATCACCACCTCGATATATCTATGTGAATATGAGGGTTACAAATTTGGTGTTTTTGGCATCTGTGATAATAACTCCTGCACCTACCCCAGACTTGGTTATATGGAGGAATCTTTGAACTCGGAAGGATTTTCGCTCCCTTCAAACGCTATTCACAGTTTAAGCTATCTATTGGTGGTTCATCCCATTTCACTTGTCGCAACGTTTGTCCAACTCGTCATGACCTTGACATTATTTCATTTCGCAACCTGGTCAAATTTCCAACTAGCATTATTGTTGTGGTCGCTTCCCACATTTTTGCTCGCATTATTGTCATTTCTGGTCGATCTCATACTTTTTGTGCCACATCTCAACTGGTCCAGTTGGATGATGTTATTCACCTCCACATGCATCGCTATTTGTGGAACGATGCTCTGCATTACCAGAAGAACAATTACCTCTCGAGAATTATACATTCCACTCAAAGACGATTTGATGCCTAGATCACCTTCAATAGTGTCATCACCGCCACCATCATTACTCCGATCCCGTCCGATCAGCTCCATATACACCTACGATCCAGATATGTCAAGTGAACTGATCGCTCTAGATTCGGTCCATCGACGCGTCGATTCCGACGACGACCACCTTTCCAACGTGTCATGAAAATTTACTCTTTAGTTACTTGTATGCGATTCCTATCTGTATTGCTGCTTCTTTGCACTCTGTGTGTCCAGGTCTGGGCACAGTCCCCATCACAGACCTGGGAAAATGTCAAGTACGAAAGGGTTGTTGATGTACTCAAATCCTACGTGAAAGAACGTCATGTTGTTCACGCTAAAAACATTGCCCCTGAGCCGATCAACGAATACTACTTTGCCATTCCAGGGTTTGTCAAGAATGATGTGGCTCTATTTGTGTCTACTATCGAGTCGCCAAGAATTCAAGATCCACTTCTGAAGGCTACGTATCTACCTGAATTGTCCGAGGGCGACGTGGCTTATTACAAATTAGACCTACCATATCCAATTGCACCTAAATCCGAAATACATTTGTCGGTCTCGTTTATCTTGACGAACCAATTGGAGCCGGCTCCAAAAGAAGGTCCTATGGGAGCTGAACAGAGACTTTTCTTCAAGTCCACAAAATTGGCTCTTTCTTGTTATACTACCCTTCAGTATGAGCTCAAGGTGCTTGGTGCCCATTCTGCACAAGAGATGTTGTTGGAAAGTCCACAAGGAATTGATACCCAAGAGTTCCAAGCCAAATATGAAGAACCGTTCGTTGTTTACGGACCCTATTCCAAAACGTTCAAACCTTTGACTAACTTGCCATTGGCCTTGATCTTCACCAAAATTCAACCACTTCCTTACGTTAACAATCTGAAAAGAGAGTTTTGGATTTCCCATTGGAGTGATTCGTTACAATTGGAAGAATATTATGAACTTACCAACAAAGGTATTGCTCTTAGTAATGGATTTTCAAGAGTGGACTGGATGAATGGAAAATACGCAATGAGACCATCGCCGGTTATCACCTCAATTCCAATCGAACTTCCAAAGAATTCTCATAGCACAGATATGTATTTTGTTGACAAAGTCGGAAATGTGAGCACTTCTCAATTTTACCACGGAGATTTGTTGTTGAAGCCTAGATTCCCAATCTTTGGAGGCTGGAATTACAATTTCACTGTTGGATGGACCAATCTTCTTTCTGATTTCGTCAGATCCGAAGATGACAAACACATTTTAAAAGTGCCACTTTTGGATGGTCTCCCAGATGCAACCTATGAACACGTTGAATTCTCAGTGTTCTTGCCTGAAGGAGCCAAATATGTGTCGATAGAAAGTCCTCTTGATTACGACGATCTGCAAATTAGTCAGGAATACTCGTTTTTGGACTTCACCACTGGACATACCAAAGTTACCCTTGTTTTCGATAATTTGGTGGACGAGATGAAACATCTCGATATCCTGGTTGAATATGAGTACGGACTTGCAGGAATGCTGCGTAAGCCACTCAGTGCAGCCTTGTATATCTTTGCAGCTCTTGTGGGAATCTACATGCTGAGAAAAATTGACCTTTCCGTCAAACCAACGCAATGAATAAATATGCTATGTAATGATAATGCATCAATTGTCTTTAATTTTGCTAGGACTTAACGTCTCGGTAATCAAATATGGAATGATTGACAATTTATCAGGCGATCCGGCGTGCGAGAACGTTTGGTTTGGTGGAGTAGATGGACGGGGTATTTCCAAAACAGGAAGTTTCTGTAGCATCTCCTGTGCTCTCATACTAATATTTTCCGTTTCGTTATGTTCGACGAGGACTGCGGGCTTGACAGCGGGTTTTTGGGTCCGCAATTGATCCAAAAGGTTTTCGATAAGATTATCCTGAGGCTCAGGCTTTTTGAATTCTTCCATCATTCTCTTCCGGGATTCAAACACCCGTTCTTCTTCTTCCAATCGAGCATTTTCTTTCTGTGCTTTTCTATAATCGTCCACAAACAATTTGAATTTCGAAATAAACGAGTTTCTGCTACTCTCATCTGTTACTCTTTCTCCGAATTTCTCCATCAGGTTATTGAAGTTCTTGAGAATGTCGGTCATTTTGACTTCTAATTCACCAAGTCTTTGCTTAGCTTTTCTAATTGTCGGTTCGCAATAATCTTTGATACGATCATTTGGATGTAACTTTGCTGGATCACTCAAACTCCCGGTGTTCAAACTCATAGAGCATTGCTCAATTGTTCTTTTCATTTCCTTGAATTCAGATTCTAGACTGTCTATTGAAATATTGTGTGCTTGATGAACAGCATTTATTTCATCCACGAATAATGTATGTTCGGGAAACCTTGTACGGATAACCTTTTCAATGTAATTCATCAACGTGGTGGTATTTTTGGAGTCCTTTAGATACTTTAATCGTTGCAAGGTACTCAACTTGAAACCCAATGCCATTTTTGACCTATCGTTCATGAAATTTCCCAAACTCTTGATAATATGCAACACTTCAACAAGGGAACTAGAATCCTGCAACTGATTAACGGCACTGGCAACCAGATTCAAGTCTTGTTGCAAATCATCCATATCGCGTTCATAATTGAGAGATACAGCGAGACATTTTGAACGAATCGTCCAGTAGGATCTGAGATTGTAGCACAATTCCAAATAGATACGATCTAGTCGATCCAGATCATTGGGATCTTTCTTGGGCTGGTGATTTTGCATGTAATTGGTGGAATATGGTGCAAAATCACGTAACAAGTTCGAAGAAATGTCTGTCAGGCTTTCATTACAGAAGAAATCAATGATGCTCGAGTTCTGAACTATTAACCTGTCACATTTCAAAACTTTATCCACTAACTCGGTTTCTGATAGAGAGCTAAATTGATAAAGATTGATTCCAAGTTGTTGTTGTAGATCTCTCGATAGAAAGGTGAGTTTGGATTGTTTCTTCTCAACTGGTTTTGATTTCAACTTTTTGGGTTCCAAAGCATAGAATTGACTTTCGAGCTCATCAAGAATTCCGAGCTCGTGCAGCTTATCACTTAACTCATGTTCATCAATTGAGTTCCAAATAGTGTTGGAAACATCGTCAAGTTTGTCCCAATGAACTTGTTTCAGTTTGGAAGATGGACGACGTAAGGCGGGCAAGGGATCCAGAGCAGGTTGTTCGGTAGGCTCCGAAAAGTTTTTGAGCGGAGGTGGAGTTGACTTTAAGAAAGGAGGGGGTGCGGCAGATGGCAAGGTTGACAAATTAGGGAGAGGTGGCGGTGGCGGTGGAGGCGGTGGAGGTGCTATCAAGGATGGTAACGGTGGTGGTGGTGGAGGAGGAGGAGATGGTAGCGATGTTTGTTTCAAGAAACCCGGAAGAGAAGGTGGGACGGGAGGGGGGGTGTCGACTGTCGATGTGGTGTTGGATTTTGCAAGAAATCCAGGAAGAGGTGGTGCGTTCGGGGCTGCGGGGGAACGGGCCGAAGCAGAAACTGGGGAAGTTGTAGGAACAACACCGGTTGGAGTATTAATGGTGTAATTTTCGTACGGTTCGTAATAATCGGCATCGGAGGGGATTTTGGAATCTGTAGGCTTTGTGGAAGCCCGCCATATTTTCAGAGGATCCATAGTTTTCTGTCTTTCTAGATCCTGTTTGAGTTTCTCGATCTCTCGTTTATATTCCTTAAGCAACTTTAAGGTCTGACGTGATTCAGTTGTAGCTTTCAAGGCCACATCTTCTGTGCTGAGTCGATCCAAAACCAATTGAATAGAAAAAGCTAGATTTTCGTCTCCTATCACTTTCATCTTACTAATATGACCCACCAATACATTGATCAATTGGAAGTATTTTCCAGGATTGGTCTTGGATCTGCTTAAATAGACCAATGATCGTATGATTTCGTCGGCTGGTTTCTTCAAATCCCCCGTAAACGGTAAATTGTATACTTGAGATTCTCCAGATTCGAAATATGTTCTAATTAGATCTGCTATTGCATCGTTTTGCAATTTGCTAGCCAGCTCGAAAAACGAGAATAGTCCGCATTTTTCCAAAAATGGCTGTACAGAACTGGTAGATGTCACCATGGACAATATCAAAAACGTTGTCAATAATCCATATTCGTTAATTGAATAAACCAGATCAAATCTTCCGAGCATTCCCTGATGTTCCTGAATATGTGCTCCCGCAAGCATCTTGCGCGCCTCGTCCAACCAACTTTGTACGTTGATTGTCTTATGAATCAAACGTAAAATTTGAATTGCACGAGTCTTGTCATGGGCAATCACCAACGTCAACATTCCAGTGACTAGATTACGGATCATGATATGTGGAGATTGTAAGGAGGGTATCAACTGGATCAATGTAGATTTGCTGATCTGGCGAATGATATCTTTTCTATAAGACATCACATGCTTCATACATGTTAGAAGATAGAAATCGAGATCTGATGAGCCCAAATTTACCGAAAGTAGCTCAAATCCTTTCAAAGACACAAACTCATCAATCCAATTGTCAGGAGGTTGGGCAAGAATTGATTCCAAATTTTGTAAATCAAATAGACTGATATGATGTTGTAGCTTTGCAGTGAATTGTGAGGGCAATCCAGAACTTGAATTGAGCCAGGAAGATGGTCGTTCCTGGAAGCGAGTTGTGAGACCCTGGCCTGCCAAATCAAGTCCCAAACTCACCACATTAGACGAACTGATGGGAGTTTCCGACATTCGTCTTCTGGATCTTTGTGAAGAAGACTTTCTTGTCCCAGGTCCGGCTCCTGAAGACATTATTGTCTGATACATTTGGTGTTTACTTTTAATTTTAAATCAGAGGTGTTTTGGATTTTTTTTAGAGATGAGCATCGCACGTAAAAGAACGTTATTTTGCACAGCCTTGAAATCACGCAGGAAGGATTTTATAATATCTTAGCATTGTAGAGGGGAATTATATTACGATTGCATTTCTCAATCCTTAGAGATGATGCTGACGCAAGAAGGTGTAAATTTTTGATGTTTATTTGGGTAATTACGTAATATTGGTGCAGAGATGTAAATTAAGGGACCTATAGGAACATCCTTACACCGAATTTTGTACATTGAGGGTCCTGTTTGCGTCGAGCCATCTAAAAAAGGAGCCTGGTTGATGAAGAAACTTGTCCACATTCTCAACAAACATGTTGATTTGTGATGTTATGCTGTAGTTGTTGTTTTTGATGCTTTCAAGTGCGGCAGTGTTGAAATTGGTGTTCATGTTGCTAATCAATTTTCCAAGAATCAATTTGATGTCTTTATCCACCGAATTGACCAATTTGAGGTTGTATTCATTGGCCATATCGATCTCCATCCGTAAACCTTTTTTCGGGTTTGTCATGTATTCCTT
Source organism: Ogataea allantospora (assembly GCA_030572655.1). Taxonomy (NCBI): domain Eukaryota; kingdom Fungi; phylum Ascomycota; class Pichiomycetes; order Pichiales; family Pichiaceae; genus Ogataea; species Ogataea allantospora. The sequence continues at coordinate 309,776 of JAJMAM010000005.1, forward strand.
GGGCACCATTAATTTGACAGCCAGCTGTTTAAATTCGATATCTTCGAAATTGTCAATGGCTATCACAAATGCTCCGTCTTCAAATGGAATGGAAAGACGATATATAGTATTTTGTGCTGTTTCTTTGAATAATCGAAGTTGCCAACTTTTAAGACGATGTTCGAATCTAGCAAGTTCTTTAGCTCGTTCAGGAATCACTTTGGGAGGTGTTGGAGTCTTTTGATCTGATTTTGTAGGCTTTTTGGGACTTTCAGTCTTGTTCTTCGTCACTGTCTTCACCACCTTGATGGTTCCCTTCTTCTCCATCGAAAAAAACCTCTCCAAATATTTATCCACCGTAAGAATCATAGCTAAAAGATCGACACCAGCTAATTCCAAGTCGGTCTCGATTTCACGACGATGCCGTTTCTCTGATGCAACATGAGCAATCTCCCTGAATCCTTGTTCCACATTCATACTATATCCCCGGGGAATTTCATCGTTCAAAACTAACATCGATGGATTCGGTCCTTTATGTGGATAATTTCCAGGGATACACAACGAGAGCTTCAAGAAATCCAATTCAAACGGAAAATCTGGATCTGATGGTGCGAGAAGAAACGAAATATAAACGTCAGTAGACTTGTCGTTGCAAACTCCAACCAAATATTCATCCAAAGGTTTGGATAAAGATCCAACAGGAATACCATTCACAGTGATTGGTTTGAACTGTTTGATGAACTTTCGGAGTTCTACCAGTTGTGCTGGTCCACCAGACCCTCTTTTGCGCGATCGTCTAGCTGGTTTAGCGGTGTTCGACTGAGCCTTTCTCTCTTCCCCCATAAATAAAATTCTTAATTCATTACATAATCATTCCCTTATAAAAACACTGGCTGCTCCCTGACCACCACCTATACACATACTGGTGACTCCGATCTCACCTGGAGTCAGTTGTCGCAATAAGGTGCATATCTGACGGGTTCCTGTAGCTCCCAATGGATGACCTAATGCTATTGCTCCTCCCCGTGGATTTACCTTCTCCAGAGGAATATTATTATGTCTGATGGAAAACAGAGCTTGCCCTGCAAAGGCCTCGTTAATTTCAAACACAGACACATGTTCGATACCTAAGCCACACATTTCTAACACTTTTGGAATGGCATATGCAGGTCCAACTCCCATAATGTCTGGAGGAACTCCAACTACCGTAGTCGCAACGTATTTTGCCAACACTGGAAGCCCGAGTTGTGTGGCCATGTCACGACGCATCAGTAAAACAACAGCCGCTCCATCACTGACTTGTGAAGAGTTTCCAGCGTGCGATTTTCCTGTTTTCTTGAAAGCAGGTCGCAATTTAGCCAATGATTCCGCAGTCACATTTGGACGCGGTCCTTCATCTGTATCAACCACGACTTTTTTGACGGTTGGACTAGACTCTTCATCTTCATCGTCATTTTCCTCCTCCATATCCACTTCCACCGGTAATATTTCATCCTTGAACAATCCCTGCTTGACAGCTCGTTCTGCTTTCTGGTACGACTTAGCAGCAAATTCGTCCTGATCTTTCCGTGAGATGTTGTATTTGTCATTCACATTCTCACTAGTCATTCCCATTGGAAGCAAACAGTTCTTAGCGTCTTCATTTGCTTTCTGAACAACGGTGCTGATGTTAGGAGCTGCTTGCGGACCATAATTCTTGGACATGCTTTCAACTCCACCGGCAAGCCCACATTTTATCTGACCAGTGAGGATTTTATTAGCAATATCATTCACTGCCATGAGTCCCGAAGAACATTGTCTGTTAAGAGCAATAAACGGAGTAGTGACAGGAACACCAGCAGCAATAATGGCTGCACGATGTTCATTGACTCCTGCTCCAGGATTTAAGACGTTTCCAATAGCAACATCTTCAATTAACTTCGCATCAATCTGGACCTTGTCCAACATTGCAGCCACAAGCTTCATCAGAATCTCATCCGAATTGATATCCTTGAACTTTCCCCGGCCTCCTCGAGTCAAGGCTGTTCGATATGCACTCACAATAACCACATCGTGTGGATTTTTATCATCCGCACCTAACCTTGAAAGTAAATGGTTCCCAATCTGTTGTAGTCTCTCCATAATTAGAACCCTGATTATTCTTGCTACTTATATTAAAAAGCACATGCTGTGTGGGGAAGACACCTTGCACCTGATTTTTTTCAGAACATGGTTGGAATAGTTTGGTTTGGAGGTGACGACTTACGTGCAGTGGATGAGTTACCATCTAACAAGGGCCGTCAAACAGTGTTGCAGCAGCTTTTGGAAGGATATGGACTTCTGGAGGACGAAAACGTGAACGTGATGTTTCCACGACACGCGTCAGAAGACGACCTTTCCAAGTTCCACGACCGAGGATTCGTACGAGAACTACTAAAACATAGAGACGGACATGATGATGTTGGTGGTTCCGGCGAGACCTCCTCGTTGCATTCGGTACGTTCTGACGCGTCCGTTCAATCCAACGACCCAGACCCGGGCGCGATGGACGCGTTGATCGACTCAAAGTATGGACTAGCGTTCGATTGTCCGGTGTTCCCGTTGCTTTCGAGCTATTGTTCTGTAGTGGCAGGTTCGACGCTCTGTGCTGCTGATTATTTGATTTCCACGCCTACTGTGGCTATGAATTGGGCTGGTGGCCGACATCATGGTCATAGGGCTCGAGCCGCGGGGTTCTGCTACGTGAACGATATTGTTCTGGGAATCATGCGACTTCGCACTAAATACCCCAAAATCATGTACATTGACCTAGATATCCACCATGGCGACGGAGTGACCAATGCATTTAAGTTTTCCAAGCATGTGTTAACTGTTTCGGTACATCGGTTGGATTTGGGATTCTTTCCCGGAACGGGGGTGAACCCGGTGGATGGTATCGGAAAAGGGCGGGGCTACGAGATCAATATCCCCGCTCTAAAAGGTCTAAGCGACGAATCGTTTAATTGGATTATCGATAACATCATTCTGGAAAAACTTAAGATATTTGGTCCAGATTGCATAGTTCTGCAGTGTGGAGGAGACGGTTTGAGTACCGACTCTAGTTTTAAGGAGTGGAATCTAACTTTGCGAAACTATGGCCATGCAGTGGCACGGATCGTGCAACGTTTCCATGGTCCCACTCTATTGCTTGGTGGAGGGGGTTATAATACTCTAGAAACCTGCAAGTTGTGGTGTTTTATCACCGGCCTGATGTTAAATATAGATGCAGAACAATGGACAGAGTTGCCACGATTGGATGAAGACTTGGTAGATTTCCGCGAAATCGAGTTCTGGGCCAATGATGGTGCTCGTAATATGATAGACCACAATTCCAGCCAATACCTTCAAAAATTGCAAGCCGAGATTATTGGCCTAGAAGGAACAATCTAAATCGGTTAGTGTGCGGCTTTTTTTTCTATGCGCCAAGTCCTATTTAGTAAAATACCAGAAAGCCAAGTACAGCGAGGAGGGGCCAGAATTGCCGCGATGCAGCAAAGGTGGAGAAAGCACCCCGAACCAGACTAAACAGACGAATTCAGCAACATGGACTATCACATGTGACCGCATGTTGCACAAGGATAGCCAGAACTGTGTGGAATCAACTCCGACGTTACAATTCGGCATATTTTTCCAGGGGCATCCTACGTCATAATTACGTCAGATGCCCTTTCTGCAGAACGGAAAAACTTTTATTGTCAAATTAGTAACACTGGCTCCCAGCAAAAGAAAAGACACAGTTGTTCCTATAAAGTCCAAGGTTTCCCCTTGGAATTGTTTGTAACATCATGTCTGGGAGTTCTTCTACCGACAAAATGAAAGAGTCCCGTATGGACGTTGGGTACTGGAACCTGACTAATAAACATAATACATTCGGCTTGACTGGTAGAAAGTTAAGATGGGCTGTTACCTTCACCTCTGTGATTGGTTTCAGTTTGTTTGGATACGACCAAGGTCTTATGAGTGGTATCATTACCGCTCCACAATTCCAGTCGGACTTCCCAGCGGTCAGCGGAACTTCTAGACATGCCACTGTGATTCAAGGAATTGTCACGGCCTGTTATGAAATTGGATGTTTCTTTGGAGCATTGTTTGCTATGATTGTTGGAGATCGTCTTGGAAGACGGTTTTTGATCATGTTGGGAGCAACAATCATCATTATTGGAACTTTTATCTCTGTGTTCCCATTCAAGCCACATTGGCAATTGGGACATTTCATCATTGCTAGATCTGTGACCGGAATAGGTAATGGTATGAACACTGCTACTATTCCTGTTTGGCAATCTGAACAGTCGAAGCCGGAAAATAGAGGACGTTTGGTCAATTTGGAAGGTTCTGTTATTGCTGTTGGTACCTTGATTGCTTATTGGGTCGATTTTGGTCTTTCTTATGCTAACAGTTCTGTTTCTTGGAGATTGCCAATCGCTTTGCAAATTGTTTTTGCTCTTTTCCTACTTTTGTGTATCATGGGATTGCCAGAATCGCCAAGATGGTTGATTTCCAAGGGAAGAATGGCCGAAGCCAGATACATCTTGGGAAGTATCAACGGACTGGATGCTGATGATGACGAGATTGTTGCAGAAGCCACTCTGATTCACGACGCTGTCAACAGATTCGATAACGCTCAACTTGGCTGGAAAGAATTGCTCAGCGGTGGAAAACACCAATACTTCAGAAGAATGATGTTGGGAGCCAGTTCTCAATTTTTCCAACAGTTCACAGGTTGCAATGCCTCTATCTATTATGCCACAGTGCTTTTCGAGAACACTTTGAATTTCGCAAGAAGAAAGGCTCTTATTATGGGAGGTATCTTCTCCATCGTTTATGCTGTGTTTACTATTCCATCGTTCTTCTTGATTGACAGACTTGGAAGAAGACCATTGTTCATGATCGGAGCTATGGGTCAAGGTGTGGCTTTCATCATTGCTTTCGGTTGTTTGGTGAAAGAAAATGAAAAGACTGCCAAGGGAGCTGCCGTCGGCCTGTTCATGTTCATTGCATTCTTTGCCTTCACAATCTTACCTCTTCCATGGGTTTATCCACCGGAAATTAACCCATTGAGAGCAAGAACTATGGCCACCTCCATCTCTACCTGCACAAACTGGTTGTGTAACTTTGCGGTGGTTATGTTCACTCCTATCTTCATCAACACTTCTAAATGGGGATGTTATTTGTTCTTTGCGCTTGTGAACTTCATATATGTTCCAATTATTTATTTCTTCTACCCAGAGACTGCTGGTAGATCTCTTGAAGAAATCGATATCATCTTTGCAAAATCCTACACTGAGGGTACTCCAGCACGCATTGTTGCTCAACGGATGCATAAATTGAGTAATCAAGAAGTGGAGGACGAAGGAAACAGATTGGGACTGTATGAATTGGATGATTCCAAACCATCTGCTGAGATGAATGAGGGAATTTTGGAAAAGTCCTCGGAACCAGAAGTCTGAATGAATAGGTTTGATATATTCTTTTGCTGATAGACTAAAATATTTTTGTTTTTAGCCATTCCTGATCCCATCGTAAGATGCTTTCCTTTAAAGCTCCTGGCTTCAGATTCTTATCGTACAACAAAGTGTAGATTTTTTCGCAGAGTTCGGACGAATTGTGATTGTTTTCCATCACCAATCCATTTTCATTATTCACCAGTTCAGTTAAGGCCGGAAAGTTCATGGAAACGACAGGAATTCCGCATCCAAAAAGATCAACTATTTTCATAGGAAGATCCAATCCAGACGATGAATAATGTAAGGAGACTCCCAAATCTGCTACCTTCAATAATTTTGGATAATCAGAACTAGATAGCCATTGATTTCGAATCACCAGTCGGTAGCTCCAATTGTGTTGGTTCACAGAGTCCAAAAATCGTTGTTGTAGAGGACCTTTTCCAGTGACTATCATGAACACTCGATTTTTCAACTTTGTGTCCAATTTTTCCAATGCCTCTACTAGAACGTCGAAATCTTCATCTTCAGTGAACGAAGTTGAACTCACCACCAATTTATCTCCCTTTTTGAATCCGTCCAATATATTCAATTCTTTTATCACTTTCATCCTATCCTCGTTTAATGGAACAAATTCTTCGCTAGGACGATCATAAACAACACTTATTTTATCTCCAGAGATTCCAAATTCAGTTATCAGATACTGTTTCATCTTTTCGGTCACTGTGAAATGATAATTGGCCATTTTTCCAAACATCTGTTCGTATTTCTTCAACAATCGAACTCCAGGATGATTCAAATTCTGATATTTCAAATTCAAGATGGAAAAGTTCAAATTATGCCAATCAATAACAACTCGAACATGAGGACAAATTGTTCGTTGTAACATTAAAGCTATTGCCAAAATTGGAATCGATGGAGGGTTTTGTATCAAAACAAATTGAGTATTATCGTCGATTACCGAGGCCATCAATCTAGTCAATTGAACCAATTGAACAACCACCTTTAATCCGGCAAATATCAAATACGGAATCGATTTGTTGCGTCGATAAACAGGAATCTCAGAAAGTTCAATATTCTCATCATCATACAAGAAATCTGGCAATTCACTTTCAAAATATCCACATAGATGAACAAAATATCCACGTTTGACCAAACTTCGAACATGATATGTCATTCTTGGAGAATGGCCCAAATCTCCAAGAACAAAGACGGCAACTTCTTTACCAGTAGAACCATTAAACAATCTTCGATGACGCATTCTGGCATAATATGTCACCTTAGCCATCAATGAATAGCATATTATTGGTAACAGTAACCAAAATCCAATCAATAGCCAAATTGGCCAACCAAAATCGAGTTGTCCATTACTTTGGATCATTGTAATAGATTATATTTGTGCAGTAGATATTTTTCTAACGGATCCCGGCTGTGCAGCGTTTAAATAAATGTCTCCTTTTTTCTTTACCGAAGCAATGTCCAGTGATAACGAGGGTGATATTGTAGAGCAAGGATCAGTTCCTGGTAGTCGAGAAGAGAGTTCTGCTCACCATTCTGGTCAAGAAGATGATCCGTCATCTCAACAAAGCACCAATAAAAAGGTGGTGTTTGATGAAACCAGAAACGAAATCAAACAGACATCATATATGGAAAATGATTCCTCTAGTTCTTGCGCTCTACAGGAACAAAGCTCAATTGAAGATTTTGTGACCTCTTCGCCAAAGAAAGACGACAGTGTTCATGAAAATCCGATGAATTCTCCTGAAAGGCCAGTTCGATTGGCAGATATAGAATACGAAGAAACTGTTCCTAATAACCAAAACGACGAGTCTGCCGAATCATCGCCAAGTACGAATCGACAGAAGACAATAATGTCGGAAATACCCATTTTAGCCCGCAGAGATCATAATCCTCTTGATCAAATAAGATTTGCTTCCAATGTGGAAGAAAACAATAATGACTGTTTTTCTGACCATATACAAGATGTACCCAACGAGAAGAATCCAATTGTTGTTGAACGTCAAAAGTGTGGTGTTTCTGGGTCAAAATTTGGACCTCACTTAAAGGAAATGGATGATGACAATTTCAACAATCAGGCTACCATATTAATGACCAAATCGAAATTATCCAAAAAAGATAAATTGGCTTTTGAAAAGCTCAAAACACAAAGAGATGATGCACTTTTGAAAGTAGAACGTCTCGAACAGGAGATGGCCCAATTAAAAAAACACTTTCAACGTGAGGATGAAGCTAAAATATTGGACGTTCCTCAAGACTCGAAAATTCGAAAGCTGGAGGAGGCTATTAATAGAGATCGAATAGAGCGAGATAAGTCACTGCAGAAAGTTCGATCTGATCTGGAAAGGGTCTCTCAACAAAAATTGGAAGCTGATCGAGCATTGAATTTGTGCATCAAAGATTTGGACGGAAACAAATCTAGCTTAAACCAAATGAAAACAATACTTGTGTATCTTTATCAAGATTTGTTGATCCCATTTGTCAATTGTGGTCTAATTGACCATCTAGTCAATGAGGAAACAATGCACGAAATACTTCAACTATATGACATCATCGTTGAAGAGAACAGTCAGAAAGATCATAAGGCATCCCGATCCAAGCTCCAACACGAGCATTTCTGTCGTCTCAATGCCCGTCTGACAGACTATTTTGCAGAACTCGCTTTGAGTCTCAGGAAGATCCAAGTTAAAGACAGGACTATCGACGCGTCGGCGCTTTAATAGATTCTCGTCCAAAATTTTTCCCCGAGACTGACCAGTCCAAAAAATTGAAGATTGAGTGAGTCAAAAAAAAAGTCAGAATAGGTACCTTCGATCAATATGGCTTCTCGCATTGAAACAGTGGAGATCTTGGGATCCAAGAGTATCCACGTTGGGTACCAGATGACTACCCATGCCTGTGATGAGATAGTCGGGAATAAGGCTTCCTCGACCTATGTCATCATCACAGATTCAAATCTTGCCAAAGCAGGTCACTTGGAATCTTACAAAACCAGTATGTTGAACTCTATTGAGAGATTGAGACCTGGATCTAGACTTTTGACGTATGTGATTTCCCCGGGCGAATCCAATAAAAACCGTGCTACCAAAGCTGCTATCGAAGATTACTTGTTAGTTCAAGGGTGTACCAGAGATACACTTATCATTGCAATTGGTGGAGGAGTCATTGGAGATATGATTGGTTTTGTGGCCGCTACATTCATGAGAGGTGTTCGATTTGTTCAAATCCCAACCACCTTACTTTCAATGGTTGATTCTTCCATTGGTGGAAAGACGGCTGTTGATACACCTTTGGGTAAGAATTTCATTGGTGCATTCTGGCAACCTGAATATATCTTTGCTGATATTTCGTTTCTTCAGACTCTCCCAGAACGGGAGTTCATAAATGGTATGGCTGAGGTGATCAAAACCGCCGCTATTTGGGACGAAGCGGAGTTTGACAGACTCGAGAAACATACTGAGGTCTTCTTGGAGGTGATCAGAAACAGAAATAGTGACAGCTCTGTGGATTTGACTCCGATTTTGGACCATATTTTCAAGCTGGTCCTTGGCTCAATAAAGGTCAAGGCGGAAGTTGTGACTTTGGATGAGAGAGAGGGAGGCTTGCGTAACCTTTTGAATTTCGGACATTCCATTGGTCATGCCTATGAAGCTCTTCTCACTCCACAAGCTCTCCATGGTGAATGTGTGTCGATTGGTGCTGTGAAAGAAGCTGAACTGAGCAGATATTTGGGAATTCTTCCTCCCGTTGCTGTTTCAAGACTTGCAAAGTGTCTTTCTGGTTATGGATTACCTATTTCCCTTGAAGACAAAACTTTGCAAAGTAGAATCAATGGTAAGAAGTGTCCTGTCGATGACCTTCTCAAGAAGATGGCTGTTGATAAGAAGAATGACGGATCAAAGAAGAAAGTTGTTCTTCTCAAGCGCATTGGTGAATGTTATGAGCCAAAGGCTTCCTATGTCAACGATGATGACCTCAGGGTTGTTCTTACAGAAGGAATTTTGGTCAAACCGTTCAGTAACGTCATTCCGGAAGTGGTTGTTACACCACCGGGATCCAAGTCTATTTCTAACAGAGCTCTCGTGATGGCTGCCTTGGGTAAAGGAGTTTGTAAGATCAAAAACTTGCTTCATTCTGATGACACCGCCCATATGTTGACAGCAGTTACTGCTTTGAAAGCTGCTGAGGTTTCTTGGGAAGACAACGGAGAGACCCTGGTGCTGAATGGAAATGGTGGTAAATTGATTGCTTGTGACGAGGAAGTTTATCTTGGAAATGCTGGAACTGCATCACGATTCTTAACATCTGTTGCCTCTTTGGTTGGTGTCAATGGTAACTTGGATCACGTCATTTTGACTGGAAACAAATGGATGCAAAAAAGACCAATTGGTCCACTTGTGGATGCTCTTAGAGCCAATGGTTCCAGCATTGAGTATCAAAACAACCAAGGATCCTTGCCTTTGAAGATTCAATGCGGGAAGGGTTTGAAAGGTGGAAGAATTGAATTGGAAGCCACCATCTCTTCTCAATATGTTTCATCCATTCTTATCTGTGCTCCATACGCCGATGAACCAGTGACCTTGGCTTTGGTCGGTGGAAAACCAATTTCTCAATTGTACATCGATATGACCATTAGAATGATGAGTGCTTTTGGTGTTCATGTTACCAAATCCACAACTGAGGAGCATACTTATCATATTCCAAAGGCAAGCTACGTTAATCCTCCTCAATACGTCATTGAGAGTGATGCTTCGTCTGCTACTTATCCATTGGCTTTCGCTGCTATGAATGGAACAAAATGTACGATTCCTAACATTGGATCTTCTTCGTTACAAGGAGACTCTCGTTTTGCAGTTGACGTTTTAAAGCCAATGGGATGTACCGTCACTCAAACGGAAACATCTACCACTGTTCAAGGTCCGCCTGTTGGTCACTTGAAGCCACTGCTTGAGGTTGATATGGAGCCTATGACTGATGCCTTCTTGACAGCATCTGTGGTTGCTGCCATTGCAAATGACCCTGGTCAGCCAACCACCATTGTTGGAATTGCCAATCAACGTGTGAAGGAATGTAACAGAATTGCTGCTATGAGAATTCAATTAGCCAAATTTGGTGTCATTGCCACAGAACTTGAAGATGGTATCGTCATTCATGGAATTGACCATCAAAAGTTGCAAATCCCTGAAAAACCAGGTGTTTATCCATATGATGACCATAGAGTCGCTATGAGTTTCTCTTTGTTGGCAGGATTCTGCAAGCAGCAGGTTATTATTCAGGAAAGACGGTGTACTGCCAAGACTTGGCCGGGATGGTGGGACATTCTACATACCAAGTTTGGTGCTAAATTGGATGGTTACGAAAGCGAAACTATGGATCTTTGTTCTACTTCCACACAGGAAAATGATGGCAAGAGTATTGTTGTCATTGGAATGAGGGCAGCCGGTAAGACTTCGATGTCTAACGTGATTGCGGAGCAAACTGGTTTCAAATATGTGGATTTGGACGAGGAACTTGAGAAACGGGTTGGTATGGAAGTAAAGGAATTTGTTCAAAAAACTAGTTGGGAAGAGTTCAGAAAACGGGAACTTGAGTTAACCAAGTTGTACCTGACTGAGTACGGCACTGGACATGTTCTTTCCACTGGAGGTGGTATTGTGGAAACTCCTGAAGCTAGAGAATTACTGCAAGAATATACCAAGTCTGGGATTGTTCTTCATCTACAACGTGATATTGAAGAGACCATCTCATTTCTTTCTGAGAAGGACACCTCCAGACCAGCTTATAAAGAGGAAATTGCTTTAGTTTGGGAAAGAAGACAAGAATGGTACAAGCAGTGTTCCAACTACTACTTCTTCTCTCCACATTGTGCCTCTTCACATGAGTTTGACATTCTGAAACGGTCGATGGCCAACTTTGTTGGTGAAATCACCGGACAAAGAGCAGTCCAAGTTCCAAACAAGCGTTCTTTCTTTGTGTGCCTGACCTACCCAGACCTGAGAGATGCCGTTTCTGATCTGGAGGAGCTCACCACTGGTTGTGATGCTGTTGAATTGCGTGTTGACCTGCTCAAGTCCTACGATCAAATTTTTGTTTCTGAACAAGTAGGATTGCTTAGAAACCATACCGATCTTCCAATCATTTTCACTGTGAGAAGCAAATCTCAAGGTGGAAAGTTCCCCGATGAAGATCTTTCCAAGATTGAGAAGTTGTGCGAGTTGGCTTTCAAGCTGGGAGTTGGATATTTGGATTTAGAACTCTCTCTTCCAGAAGGACTTTTGGATACTTTGAGCTCTAAAAAGCGGTTTACAAAGATCATTGGATCTCACCACGACTTTGGTGCTGCTTTCAAATGGGACTCGGCAGAATGGGAAAGCAAATACCAATTGGGATTGCGTTTGAATGTCGACGTCATCAAATTTGTTGGAATGGCTCAGGAGTTCAAGGACAATTATTTGCTTGAACAATTCAGAGCCTCTCATACCGATAAACCAATGATTGCTATCAATATGAGTCAACATGGTCAATATTCACGTGTGGTCAATCCAATCCTTACACCAGTGACCCATGAACTGCTTCCAAATGCATCGGCTCCAGGTCAATTATCTGTGAAACAAATTAACCAGGTATTGACTTTGATCGGTTTACAGACTGAAAAATTGTTTGTTATAGCGGGTGATCCGGTTTCTCACTCTAAGTCGCCAGTTTTGCATCATGCAGGCTACGATGCACTTGGTTTGCCGCACAAATTTGAAACATTCGAGACCTCTGATGCTCAGGTTGTGAAAGATCAGGTTCTGAGTAAACCCAACTTTGGAGGATGTGCTATTACCATTCCTTTGAAATTGGATATGATGAAATATGCTGATGAACTTTCCGACTCAGCAAAGTCTATTGGAGCCATCAACACTTTGTATCCGGTTGGAAACAAACTCAGAGGAGATAACACTGATTGGTTAGGAATCACTCAATCGTTCGTTTATCATGGGTGTTCAAGTACTATTCCTGGTAATGGATTGGTGATTGGTGCAGGAGGGACCTCGAGAGCTGCTGTTTATGCTCTCAAACAAATGGGATGTGGAAAGATCTACATGATGAACAGAACTGCTTCTAAATTGGAGACGGTCAAGTCACACTTCCCAGCATCCTACAACATTGAAATTCTTGATTCACTAACTTCTCTCCAGGAGATGGAACATATCTCATTGGTTGTTTCGACTGTTCCTGGAAATAACGAGTTGGAGAGCGGATTCCTTGAGAAAATCGAGATTGCTCTTTCCAAAGGTTGTGCTACCAAAATGCTATTAGAGGCTTCCTACAAACCATCAGAAACGCCGATCATGAAATTGGCACATTCTAAATATGGCTGGAAGGTTGTTCCTGGTCGTCACATGCTTGTGAACCAAGGAATTCACCAATTTGCTCTCTTCACCGGTATGATTCCTCCATTCAATCCTGTTTACGATGCTGTGATTAGGTAATCAGGTATTTGAAAAATAAACAAGGACCTCTATTTAGTTTAAATAAAATAAAGGTGATCTATGTATGTAATTGAAACTGAGACTCAACGATATAATCGTGAGAGAAAGAAGTTTCTAGAAAGCTTACCTTTGGAGCAAGAAGTTGAAGAAAGGGGATGTGGCTTGAATCAAGAGCCCAATAAACCTGATTTGGAGTTCTTCCCAGATATTACAAAGTGGGATATACTGGATATACAACAATGGACGGGGGAGATCAACATGAAACCTGCATCGATGTGGTCTGTGGGGGCCATTAATACATTTTATCATCTTTTAGAGCGTCGATCCAACGATAAACAACGATTTGGTTATCTTCGAGGGTTTGCCTTATTTACCAATGCTCCCATAAGTTCGGTAATTGAGATGGCTAACAAATCGTTTGGCTTCAATAATTGGCATTTTGAATTAATACATGAGTCTGGAAAAGTTGTCAAATATAAGAAACAGTTGTTTGATGATGAGAGAGAGGATCGATACGGATTGGAGTATGCTATTGACACACGACTGAGATTAGCAGACGGGACGGTTGCTTATAAACGAGGATATGGGGTCTCGAGATTCATGCCCAGCAAAATGCATGCGTTTTCCTATGCAAAGAAGCAGGCGGCTACTGACGGGCTGAAAGCTTGTTTCTACGCCTTGGTGGCTTTATTGGAAGATTATGAGGAAAAGATGGTTTGCGGGTATTATTGTTGATTTTATTCACGCGATGTTTGCATCCATTGAACGGTTACCGCAAATGGGGCAATTGAGTTCTTTATAGAAGCTGAAGGGGATGATCGGGATGAAGAATATCGTAATAAAGTTATAATTTCTCACATAAACCATGGAAACGTTATGACATCTGTCGCAATAGACCCGTTTCCCTTCATATTGCTTAAGTTCCTTCTTAAACGATTTGGCTGTCGTTAGATTCAATTGTCATAAGCACTCACCTCCGAACAGAAAAAAGAAGAACATTTTGATGAGAATTAAATTGCTATTATTTTTCAGCAATTATATTTCAGGCTTTCAATTAGATCGTCTCCTTTGATAATTCCCGTGTTCAGAAACAAGATCTGTTTATATTTGGTGCTTTCGATTTTGCTCAAGACGAATCGAATTGTCGACATTTCACTATATGTGATTCCTCCCAGAATTGTGATGATGATCATATCCTTTCGATTAGCCAGTTGACTAGGTTTTGGCGGGATCAGGGAATTGAACAATGGCTTTTTGGTCTCAGAGACCAGAAACTCTTGTTTAAGGTCTCCATCCAATGCACTGAGATCCAAATTATCCCACCCATACTTGCGCATGCGATTGTCTTTGGGAGCTGCCAAAAATCCACGATCATAAATAGCTTCCACCAATCTTGTCACCACAGGAACATAGCCTGGATATCCAAAATCAGCTTCAGGACGGTCACTTATAGGCATCAAGTTTAAACTGTTGGTAACTGCTGCGAAATCGCGAATCAACTGGTGTGGACTTCCACCCAGATCTTCGGAAACACCAGTTGGTAAAAACGAAACTGCCTCTCTTGGATGGACCAATTTCAAGTCTCTCATATTAAGCAGGATTTTGAGACTTTCGATTCCATACATGTTGAAAATTTCAGTCTTGAGTAGTTCAAATTCCTGTTCCCTAATACCTTTCTTGACTATGCTTGTTAGACTCATTAATCTCAATATTTGTGCCAAAGATGGTTCAAATTGGTACATATATTGTAAAATGGCGGCACAATTGCGTTTGTTATCAAGATTGTCACTTAGTATATCCTGCTGAAGTTCGATAAATGCATTGAATTGATTATTGTTGGGAATTTCGACGTCCTCGAGTACTTCGATCTGTTTTTCCTCTGTTCTGACACTTTTAAGAATACTTTCAGCAACGTGGGTGTGTTTCTGGACCCATTTTTGGCTTTCTTTGAGAGTATTCAACTCTCCAACAAACTTCTTCATCTCATCAATATCTGATAAGTTATTTCGTTTGTCATATTCAGCTTGTAACGTACGTGCTTTTGAATTCAGCACCGATCCAACCATTGAGAAGTTCAAATCTCTAACCAGTGGATAAATTTGATCGTCTTGATCGCCAAATTTCAACTTCATCTGATCTTCAGGAATATTAATCGTTCCCAATTCGACTCCTAGAGTCTCATGACCTAAACCAGAATAGGTTAGTTGAGTCAAAATCGCACTGACAAGATCAACAGACCTATCTAGACAAACAAAATCGACGTTTCTATTAAAAAATGAATGTTGGTCTAAGAACAGGGTGCTATCCTGATCAACAATCAGCTTCTTGACTTTGGGATCCACTCGATTCAGATGAGTCCGGTACTTATTTTGATAAATTGTCCATAATTTTAAAGAATTCTCTCCTTTCAAATAGGTGTTTGTTATTCGTATCTTGTAATCTGATTCAATTACCAATTCCAAAAGAGCACTTGCTAATTGATCAATTGGATTCAACGATCCAGCAAAAATCTCCGCCATTCCGCCGTGGGGAAGACAAAGACTAAGAACATCAGATTCCAGCTTTAAAGGTCTCAAAGTCGGCCAATAGTATAAATTGAGATCCCCTTTAACTCCCAAGTTCTCAATCGTCAGTTCTGTAGTGTTTGGGAGTCGATTGGCAACCACAAGCGATATTTGATGGGTCTTACTGAACGGAAGGACTTTTCTCTTCAAAATGCTTGAAACGTTCTCCAGCATCTCAAAACTTCCGTCACAGAGAAATACAATGCTTGGAAACATCGGAAGGAGACTTTCATGATCGAATTTCGATTCATCGATCCATATGACCTTGTTGATTTTGGTGAGTTTTTTGAGACGAGAAAACGAAGTCAAAGAATCGATAATTTTCGACAAACTCTGTTGCAAAACAAGTAGATGGTCTGTGGAAGAGGAAACGGTTGAGATCTTGCGGAAAATCACAGCCAGATCGTCCAATGAGGTCTTAGAGACCTTGTTGGTGTCAAACAAAACACCCATAACTTTTAAATCTACACATCCTTACACTTTTTCTACTAGAAAATGGATGAGTGGTACCGAATACAAGTGATGAATCTGAGTGATAATTTATTGGTCTATAAGGGCTGATACTATGCGGAATCTTCGATGTCCTTCTTCTTTGCCAACTCGGCGTAGTAAGATTCTCTTTGAGCAACACTTGGCTTGTGGAATCCCCACCACCAAGCAGATCCCAGGGTAAGACCAAGGGAAATACCTAAATAAGTTAGAATAAATCATTCATTGGACTCAATATACTTACCAACAGAAATGTCGGTGATAATTCTTCTCTTCATGAAACCGGTGATTGGAGCGACAGCCATTCTGGGTCTAGTTGATGGTTAATACAATATTAAAAAGTTGTTTAATTTTCGCTCAAGATTGATACTAGCCACAGCAACCACCGCCACGTCTGGCAATTAAAAATGGTGTTATTTGCTCTTGAGCCAATCATGGATGCTGAATTTTTAAAACGACGCTTCGCGCACCGCAAAAAAATCAGCTATTCGCCGCCTGTCCACCGCCTGCCACCAGACAAATTTCTTCGAATTGTGGCTAATTTTTTTTTTTCTTCCAAACATGTTTGCCAGAGCCATTGCAAGACAATCAAGACAGAGCACTAGACCTTTCTCTTCCTCCCTGACCAAGCTCGGTGGACACTTCCCAGAGGGACCATACACCAACTTGCCTTTCAAGGTTCACAACAGAAGAATCCCATATGCTGTCCCTCACTTTTTGTTTTTCGGTATGTGTTTATTACATTTGTCATACTAACTCTTTAGCCCTAGGTTTCGGTATTCCATTCTTCGCTTGTTACGTCCAGTTGAAGAGATCTGGAAGCATCTAATTCCAATTACATAAAAGATAAATGATACGTTGATACATTGAACAATATTAATCCAACTCCTCCTGGAATTCCCCCATATCATGCAAACTCTCGGACGTGGTTGGTGTGCCCTGAGTGCCCTGTGTCTCGGGCGTGTTTTCGTGGCTATTTCCCATGAAGGTCGAGATTCCACGGGCTATTTGTTCTGCAATATTACTTCCAGTGGATGCACCCTGATTTTGGTGTTGGTTTTGCAATTGGGAACTGATGCTCGAAGCAAGGTTCCTTGCAAGCACCATTGGCTGAACAGGCTGTCCCTGTTGTTGACGCATGAAATTCTGTACCCGTTCGTGAATTTGTCGATGTGTAGCCTCAACGTCTCCAATCTCAACGTCCGGATCCTCGTCCATGCGGTCCGCCTGATTGTCGTCACGTGACGCTTGTCTCGTGTCGAAGGTCACTGACGCACTCATTGTTCTGGCCGTGGGCTGGCCAAACAAACTGGCCAACGATCCGGGAGTTCCTGTAATTGCTGTAGCAAAGGCTCGAGGACGACTTTGTGTTGAATCTGGCCCGCGATCGCTGACTCCACTGGAAACTGTTGATTGGCCACCATTTTCACTTGGAAGACCCCTGTAATTGTCCAATATCACTCTAACTGTGTCTGGAATAATGCTATCAATATAATCTTGGGGATATCCTTGTTGCTTGGCTCTTCCTTCCGCTAGACGCATTGCTTCTTTAAGTCTTCCTTTAAACTTGTCCAACTGATGAGGTTCTTCGGCACATACTTGGACAGCCCTGACGTAATTTTCCAGTGATCTCACTGTGTCTCCTTCATACAGATACAGAAATCCCAATCTGCAAAGACTTGGGATATAATCCGGATTAATTTCGAGAGATTTGGTCAGATCTTCCTCCGCCTCTTTCATGCAATCTAATTTTATTAGGGCCGCTGCTCGGTTGCAATAGATCGCATATGCTCGTGGATTCATGTTGATACAATCTGTATAAAGGATCAGGGCCCCTGGGTAGTTACAATTTTTAAACTTTTCATTACCCTTTAATCTTAGTTCCTGGACCGACATAGTAAAGAATATTGGAGAAGAAATATCAAAATGTCAGCACAGCCGGAAATGAAACAGGTGGATGGTTTCAAGAGAATATTAGACATATTCTGGAGATTTACTTTCGAGACATCTGATTGGATCATACTCGGAATATTCAAAGTTCTTCCATCTCATTTAGTGTGTTGAGGATTGTTTTGGATGAGATTTCCAATTGGTGGCAACAAGGGCAATAAATTAGTATGGTGAAAAAATATTAGTCTAATAATATGTGGAGTAAAAATGGTGTGTCGGATTTGATAATCGAGCCGGAGAAGAACATTCCAAGTCCTCCAGAAATGACACGTCAGATGTGTGTGGAATCTCCGCGGTCTCTTCACGATTTTTTGAGGCTATCCAGACTATTAATTGACGATAATTTAAGGACCAGATTGAACAGTATTATGAAACATCATGAGCAAAACACACGCGAATCAATCTTACCACGGACAGAATCGTGTCAACAAGTGGTGGATCAGTTGTTGAAACCTCAATGGGAGGCCCGAATCGGCCGAATCAGATATTGTCTTGGTCAAGCGGACGAGATGGTTCACGAAGTCAAAACAGAAGAAGTGAAAATGGATCAGGAGGAAACAAATCGATTGTTACGAGTGGATCCCTATGCGGTTAAGGATATGACACGGAAATTACAAGAGAAACGGGCCTCAGCAGAACAAATTCGAAATCGATTCCGAACCGAGCTCCAAGTTGAAGAAATTGTTCAAGAACGAAGTAGAGAACTCATTGGAGAAGTTTGTGGGCTCCAGATCAAATTCGGACCCAAATAGACATAATGGTAGCCGAAATGATGAAAGACGTGGCTGTGTTCATAGTGAAGTTTTGTGGCTGTGCTACTAATTTCTATTTTGACCCGATTTGGAAATTAATAAACAACCAAAGTAAACAAGAATATTTTATTTTTCCTATTAAGGACGTCCAATTAAAGCATAAAGAGAAGCAAATTTCACCCCAGTTGCGTCGTTCAAGTCTCTTTGTACTGATGAGCACCGGAAGAGCACTTCAGGCGTTGAATAACGTCCAATTGAACACTAAGGCCACTCCATCAAATGGAGTCATTAAGACGCCGGTTCGCAGCTCGGTTTCCAAGCCAGAGACAAAGACCAAAAAGAAGAAGGAGAAATTGAGTTCGCTTTGTAAGACTCCTCCAAGCGTTGTGCGTACTAGAAATGGAAGAGGATACCATAGAGGGTTGTTTCTAGGAGAAGGTGGATTTGCCAGATGCTTCCAAATGAAAGATGAGAGTGGAACAATTTATGCTGCAAAGACAGTTGCCAAAGCTTCCATCAAGAATGAAAAGACCAAAACCAAGCTTTTGAGTGAGATTAAGATTCACAAGAGCATGTCTCATCCCAATATTGTGCAATTTGTTGATTGTTTTGAAGACGACGTCAATGTGTACATTCTTTTGGAGATATGTCCGAACCAATCTCTGATGGAACTTTTGAAGGGCAGAAAAGTTCTTACAGAACCAGAAGTGCGTTTGTTTATGGTTCAGATCATTGGAGCCATCAAGTATTTGCATAGAAGAAGAGTTGTTCACAGAGATCTCAAGCTCGGAAATATCTTTTTCGATCCTGACATGAACATTAAGATCGGTGACTTCGGTCTTGCTACCGTTGTCAGCTCGGCCACAAACAAGAGATACACAATATGTGGCACTCCAAATTACATTGCTCCAGAAGTTCTTGGTGGCAAGACCACCGGTCATAGTTTCGAGGTGGACATTTGGGCAATTGGCATCATGATGTACGCCTTGATTTTTGGGAAGCCTCCATTCCAAGCCAAAGATGTTCAAATCATTTACGATAGAATCAAGAACAATGAATACAAGTTCCCTTCAGAGTCCTCGGCTTCTGCGGAGTGCAAAAACTTGATCATGAAACTCCTTTCCACCGATCCAGCTCAAAGACCTTCGCTAGACGAGATTCTTGAGCATAGTTGGTTCAGATGTGGACCATTTCCAGCCAAAATTAGCACTGATTCGCTCAAACAGGTTCCTAAAAACCTGGCTTTCCTCACCAGGGAAGAATCTCTCATAAACTTTGCAACTTGTAAGCAAAAAGTCGGAATCAATGAATCTCAAAGGAATCCTGTCGAGATTCTCAAGACCGATTTGGAAAGCGAACAACCAAAAGCTCTTCTCCCTCACTCGCTGTCTCCTAATAATACCAAAAACAAATACAAAGAAATTGCTCCAGCTACAGTGAAAAGCACAGTGAAAAGCAGAATTACCACCGAGCTGGCGAATGCGCATCAAGAGAACCCGATGGTTCGTGTTCTTAACGATACTTTGTCTGCCACGTTGATGAATATCAAACAGATAGAACATAATAAGCTTCTGCCTGACTACAAACGCATGACCGCGCCGATAATTGTGAGCAAATGGGTTGATTATTCCAACAAACATGGTTTCTCCTACCAACTTTCCTCCGGAACAATTGGAGTTTTGTTTAACTCTGGACAAACTGTTCTCAAGACGGTGGACGCTACAGATGTTTTCTATATCACCACTTCCACCGAGGACGGATGGGAAGTTACCCATTATACTGAAGAAACGACTCCTTCCGTACTTTCTCGCGAGATTGAAGTTGTGGACTTCTTCCGCAAATATATGACTGCTCATCTTTCTGATGTGTCGTCCGATCCACGCAAAAGCTCCGCCAAGAGCAATGATGTTTTTCTCCGCAGATATACCAGGGACGACAATTACATCATGTTTGAGTTAAGTAACGGCAGTTACCAATTCAACTTCAAAGACCACCATAAGTTGGTGGTTTCTGAGTTGGGTCAGTTCGTTACGCACATCACTCCTACAAAGGAAATCGAAACCATGCCCTTGAATCACCTTTTGGTGAAAGGAAATTTCAGCAATACTCACGATATGTATTTCGAAATCAAGTACGACTTTATTAAGCGTGCTTTGAGAGATAAGATTTCGGTGTGATGTTAGTTAGTTGGCAAGAAAAGTAATACCATTTGAAAAAATATGCATTATTAGTAACAGTTTATTTTCTAGTGTACATTAAAGGTCGTCTGCTTCTCCTTCTGCAAGAAGAGCCTTCAATTCCCATTCTCTCTTGAATTTGTCGTTGAGAATACCCAATTTGGAGATCAATCTTGTTGAAGCATTTTTCAGTGCTGTCCGAGGCTTGTAGCCTTCTTCGGTCTGTAATCTCATGACAAAGTTTGCAAACAATGGATGTTCAATCTTGTATGCAACGAACAACACTTGCGGGTCGTTGGCCAATTCCTGTCTGAGCAAGTTTCCAAGTGTATGGTCTTCTCTTTCAAATTTTATCAACACACAACTTGGAACCTTGGAATCCGGCGTGATTTGAAGCCTGGAGTTAGAACATGTATGGAAATTACTTACTTTGGCACTCCATCTGGGAGAATAAATAGCTCAAACCGGTCTGGGGCGTTCATTGGAGAACAAAAATGTGTTGATAATTTTTCGTGCGTGGTGTAAAGATGTAGATAATGGCAAGACACCACAAGTAGACTTGTAAACAGTGCTAATTTCACAATAGTGTAGAACCCAGGTCTGGAGGTGACTCGAGATACTCCGCCTGATGATTCCTCGGTCCTATTCAGGGCCCCACGACCCTAATCAACCCACCCCTGTCACCCGGCCTCACTCGTCTCGTCTGCGCACGACCTGATAAACTCCCGCTTCTTGCACACGCTTTTTCAAATATCTTTTTCTGTTAAAGCCGGAGAAACAAGTTTGCATCCAGTCCAAACCCGCTGCAAATTCGTGATAATCACCAGTCGACCTTTGGAGTGTGTTCTGAGTGCATTTTGAGTGTTTTTCCAGTCTTTGAACGGTTTTGTTATTGTCCATGTCAACACAAGATTCGTGGCAAAACAAGGAGTCGACAGAGCATCAGGCCGCAAACTTGCAGTCATACAGGTGAGTACCATGAACTTAGATGTTTAATTACTAACATATCAGTCGCCAACAAGGTGCTCCTGTACTTCCTCCCCCAAGCTCTCTTGAGAACGGTGAGTATGACCCTCACCGTTCATCACTAACGTCAGGCCAATCGTTGTATCCATTGCCCTCACTACCTGGAATCAACAATCTAGGTAGATATTCGGTGCAAAATATGGATAATCCACACGTAAGTTTGATATTTTCAAATCTGGTCGCAGATGAAACTAACATATTTCTAGCCCCAAGAAGGTATGAATTTGGTCTCACCTTCGTCACAACATCAGTCCTTGGTGTCCACGGCGATCCAACAACACACACAGGACCAATCCCAGACTCAAAGACATGCGGCTCACCAAGCTGCCCAGCAAGTGGCAGCAAGTGCGCAATCGTACCGGCCTTTGAATGTCAAGGATGCCCTGTCGTACCTTGACCAAGTCAAGATCCAGTTCCAATCCCAAACTGACGTTTACAACAACTTCCTTGATATAATGAAAGACTTCAAGAGTCAAAAGTAAGTACACCTCCCACCGAGAGGCCTACCGGACTTTTTCTGGCAGATCCATTTTGGGGTGGCACTGTTTTTTTCTCCCCCAAAACCGATCTTCACCTCTTGTCTGAGCCACTTTTACTAACTGTTTTAAAGCATTGACACCCCAGGAGTCATTGAAAGAGTTTCGACCCTGTTTAGAGGCCATCCAAAATTGATTGATGGTTTCAACACTTTTCTTCCACAAGGTTTCGCAATCGAGTGTTCTACTACTGATCCAAATACCATCATTGTCACAACCCCTATGGGGAAGACTATAAGACAAGATCCTGGTCCTGTGCCTTATGAACCTCATAATCAGCATCAGAGGTCCGCGTCTCAGCTTGAGGCGTACCAATATCCTCAACAGCAATCGCAATTCCAAATGCTAGGTAATGGCGTTCAGCAAACTCCATATTACCAGGCGCAACAGCAACAACAACAGCCTCCTCCACAGCCCTTGCAACAGCAGCAAGAGATGAAACAGGGTTCTCCTGCTGAGTTTGATCAGGCCATTAACTATGTCAACAAAATCAAGCAGAGATATGCCAATGAGCCTGACATTTACAAGCATTTCCTTGAAAACTTGCAAATGTACCAGAAGGGAATTAAGCCTATTGATGAGGTTTACAGAGAGATTTCCGTGTTGTTCAGAGATGCTCCAGACTTGCTGGAAGACTTCAAGTTGTTTATGCCAGAAACAGCGGCTCCTGTGGTAGACCCTCAGGGAAGAATGCAAGGTCCACAAATGGGCGAATACAACTATGGTCAGGGATATTATGACGGTAACAAAATGGGTCACATGGGTCACCCATCTTCTCAAGGTCAATCTCAGCCACAATCTCAGCAATCCAACGTCCAATTGCCGCCTGTTGGCAATTTCCAGCCTCCAACTTTTGGTCAAACAATGTCTCAATTGCCTCCAAAGGATAAGAAAAAGAGATGGGGCTCTCAACAGTTGTCGCAGCCTCTGCAAACCCAAAAATCTTATCAAATGACACAACCATTTGACGAACCTCCTGTCTCGAACTTGCGTTCTTCTCTACAACCTAGAAGACGTAAAGATGAAAATCCTTCGTTGCTACCAGGGGTTCCTGAACCAGTTTACCCAAATACGGCGGAGTCGGATTTGACTGATGAGATCACCTTTTTCGACAAACTCAAGAAAGCAATTGGTAATAAACAGACTTACAATGAGTTCCTCAAGTTCCTCAGACTTTATTCGAGTGAGGTTATTGACAAAGGCACTTTGGTTCAAAAGGTGGAAGGATTTATTGGCGGATTCCCTGATCTTTTCGACTGGTTCAAGATGTTTGTGGGCTGGGAAGAAAAACCTTTGCACATCGAGAACATTGCTATCAAGAAGCAACAATTGGACTTGATGATGTGTAAGGCCTGTGGTCCCTCTTACAGATTGCTTCCTAAATCGCAAACGTACATGCCTTGTTCTGGTAGGGATGAGATGTGTTGGGAAGTCTTGAACGATGAATGGGCTGGGCATCCGGTCTGGGCTTCTGAGGAGTCTGGATTTATTGCTCACCGTAAGAACCAGTATGAAGATATCTTGTTCAGAATTGAAGAAGAGAGACATGAGTATGACTTTTACATGGAGGCCAATCTCAGAACCATTCAGACTCTCGAGACAATTGCTAACAGACTTGCCAATATGAGTCCTGATGAAAAAGCCAAATTCAAGCTCCCACCAGGATTAGGACACACGTCTGTGACCATCTATAAGAAAGTGATCAGAAAGATTTATGAGAAAGACAAAGGCTTTGAGGTTATTGAAGCTTTGCACGAAAATCCGGCCGTTGCCGTTCCAGTTGTTTTGAAAAGACTCAAGCAAAAAGATGAGGAGTGGAAACGTGCCCATAGAGAATGGAATAAGGTTTGGAGGGAGTTGGAACAAAAAGCTTTCTACAAATCGTTAGACCATCTTGGGTTAACTTTCAAACAGATTGACAAGAAGCTTTTGACAAACAAGCAATTGGTGAGTGAGATTTCCACCATCAAGCAAGAACAGGTTCAAAAGAAACTTCATCCATTGATGCCAACACCTGCTGCTCAACTAGATTACCATTACGATGACTACCATGTGTTTATGGATATTCTGAAGCTAGTTAATGTTTACTTGGCCTCTAACCAAACATATTCGCAATATGACAAGGAGAAGATTGACGGATTTTTGAAATCGTTCATTGTCAAATTCTTCTTCATTGATCCTAAGTTTATCGAGGAATCTTTGAAGCAGAGGGCTGTTGGTGACATCAAGGATTCTGAAAAAGAAGAATCTGTTGAGAAAGAATTCGCCAGTCCAATTCCTACGCTTTCACAATCTAAAAAGAGATCAAGGGAAAATGATCTATTGAGGGACGTTTTGAAGAAGTCCAAAAAGTCTAAAAAAACCGACGCTGACGAAGATGATGCCGGAAATTCCGGTCAACCTCAGCCACTCTCTGAAGAGGCTGCAGAGATTGAAAGAGCACAAGTCAACTGGATCACCAATGACCGTCCAAACGTTGTGTATGGAGATGATCGGGTTGATTACAACATGTTTTGCAATACACAACTGTATGTGTTTTACAGATACCTTCAGACTTTGTTTGAAAGATTATTGGAAATCAAACAAATTGCTCCTAGCGTGAACGAAGAGATCAAGTCAAGGAAGACCACCACTTTTGCCAAAGATTTGGGATTGATCAATAACCAGTTGGAGGATATGGGAATCAACATGACTGGTGATGATTCTTACAACGAAGCTCTGGACTTATGTGCCAAGGTTATTGAGGGATCTTTGGACCAAAATAACTTTGAAGAGACCCTCCGCCAAGGTTTCAGAAACAGGGCGTTCAAGCTCTTCACAGTGGACAAGGTGGTTTCAGGGTTATTGAAACATTGTCATAGTATTGTGAGCGACTCCAAATGCTCTGATATTGTGCTTTTAATGGAGAAAGACCGCAACAATTCAAAGACAACTGCCAGAGATCAGATCATCTACAGAATGCAAGTGCGCAATTTGATGTCTCTTGACGAGAACATGTTCAAGATTACCTTCAACAAAGCTACAAACGACACCAGCATCACATTTTTGGCCTCTGAGGATACAACTATCAGGGACGATTCTAAGACACCAGAGGAGAAGTGGAATTACTATCTTACAAGCTATTCTATGTCTCATCCTACCGAGGGTATTGATCCTGGTGCGATCTTACTTCCATTCCTCAGATCCAATGTCGAGGATGATGAGGAGGATGAGGATGAAATCGATGGAGTGGCAGATTCCAAATTGAAGGTGAAGATTGATAAAGAGGCTTACAGATTGGTGTTTGAGCCGGGCTCTTACGATGTGTTTGTACGCTCGACGGCTTTTGCGGTTGATGATAAGCGGTTGACCAAAGAAGCAAGGTTAAAAAACATGCAAAATGCACTTACTGGCGAATTTGGTCTTGGCAGAGAGCTCGAAGAGAGCGAGGTGGAAGAAGCCACCAAAAAATTTAACGAATGGATGACACAAGGTCCTCAAGTTCTTTTACAAAGTGAGCAATCTAAAGACAATGTTGGCGAGTCTGTTGAAGATAGCTCTATTGTTGAAAGTGCCAGTACGGGGCCTGAAACTGTGATTTCCGAAGCTATTCCTTCGCAGACCGATCGTACCAGTGCTGAGGTTGATAAGGAGAGTGAAGAGTGATTGTATAATAAATTAGAAGTATTTTCACACATATTTTGGCATTTCGTACGGCTCTGTGGCCAGGTCGACTCCGAAGTCGTCCAAGGTTTCTCCAAGATCGTTTGACCAGGACATCACAGTTGGTTCTGAGGCGTCTTCTATAAAATTTGATCCATCTGGAGGCCACGGAAGATTTAATTGGTCTTCGTCTTGATTCAATTTTGCAAACTCTATTCCTTTTCCTTTTGGTTTTCCCCAAGGCCAAAGCCAACAATATATTGGTCCCAAGCATTCACAGATGTTCTGGAAGCCGGAATTAGTGTCGTAGGGGAACACCAAATCGTCGTATGAAAAATTGAGTGGTATATCTGTGTTTCGAGCAAGTTCTCGATAATTTGTTTTCCATGAAGTTAGAGTTGGTAATGGCTTATGATGAATAGTCTGATGGTTTTCACGCACCTTTTTCCAGAACTTCTCCGTAAAAAATTGGGATTGGATCCGTTCTCGTTCCCAACTTTCTATGGTAGTTTCATTACTAACCATGTTGATGATTGTTCTCAGGAAGAGAATTCCAATGGTGAACAGAATGAAACAACATAACAAGGTGTCAATAATCACCAGGGTTATGTCTGTCTTCCCCACCAAATATGCAGGCATGTTTCTGTTTCTATAGTAGAGACCTATTTTTCTCATCATATGTGACAAAGTATATGTGACGGCCACTAAGATCCAGAATAAAAACCTGAAATAATGGCCCATATTTTGGAATCCAACACAGTTTGTGGTCCAAGGACAATGATGATCCATTTTCAAAACACATTTCTTACACGTTTTGCAATGATGAGTTCGTTCTGGTTTATATTGTTTGCATTTTGAACAATATTTATGCCATGTTTTTTGAGGAGTCTCGTTCTCCTGAATCGTGTATCCTGGTGGAGGGGATCCTGGAGGAATGGTCATTGCAAGATAATACGAAAAATAAACCATGATCCCCAAGATCATCAACATTGAATGATCCATCTGATCTTTATATAACAAGTAATGGGTCATTATTTGAATACCCGCAATGATGGATAATGGGATCTTAATTTATTAGATACAAATTTGCAAATCTCACTTACTGCTATCCCCATCCAAGGATATTTAAATGTAATTGCCATTAGCCCTTGTAAAATTAAATTATTCAATAAACTAATCTGACGACTTTTTATTTATCATGTCCGATTCAAATATAATTCCGTACGATGATGTGTTGCCAACTTTTGAAACTCACAATGAACTGCTTAATAGAACTCTCACACAGATAGAAGAATTTTCGAGGACTGATGAATTGCCTGATTATCAAACAGTTGTCAATGAAGAACCTCCTAATTACCATTCAGATAGACCTCCTACAACGATGGAAATTCTCAACGCCCCGGATAACCAGAACTTATTGCTCAACAATCTGGACCAGTTACAGCGAGTGAACTCGCCGATCAAAATCACAATCACAATCACCAAAGATTTGCCTCGTATGGGTGAATCATTAGAGCGAGGTAACTCTTTACGAGAGTTCCATTCGGGCGAAATAGTTTCTGGTGTGATCACAGTGGTCAACAATTCCAGTTCCAAGATCCCATTCGAAATGTTTCTTGTCTCACTCGAAGGCTATGTCACTGTGCCGTCCATTGTGAGCGACCGTATAACAAAACGCACGTTTCTCAAGATGTTTGATTTTGGTGCTTGCTATATGGATGGATTTTTCCCCACCACTGCTTTGAGGACTCCATACAACTGTGAGATTGATGAGTATGACAAGACATACTACGGATTTCCAGAGTCCAAGATTCTGGAACCCGGAGTCAAGCATAAGAAGTTCTTCTTCTTCAAATTACCAGAGACATTATTGGAAAATTCATGTGCTCATCAAATATACTCGCATTTCGAAAAACTTCCACCTTCCTTTGGACTTGATATCGATTCGTTTGAAGGAAGATCTCGATTCATCACCATGAATGAATCATTAGGATATGGACGCTTACAAGACGTGGGGTCCCCAATTTTATTGAATGATCAAAGTGAACCTGGACAATCAATATCATATTCCATCAATGTTCGAATGATAGGAAAACATAATCAATTGTATAAGAAAGATCCAATCAAGAAGCTTGTGATGATTAAGGACGATCAGCATTTTTTCAGATTCATTCCTGACGAAACTTTGGATCTTCCTTCTTATAAGGACAATCAGAATTTGAACAAGGTTTCCACTAGAGACCAATTGAAATCTATAGCCAAGACTGTTGACGAGATCGTTGAAAAGTTGACCAAGATCAAGAATTTAAAGAATATTGGAGTTGAGGCAGACAAAGATCTTGACGAGTTGACTTCTGCTACCATTGAATTAAAAAAGGATAAGCTCAACTTGAATGGTGATCCCAAAGAAATCGGAACTTCAGACACTTATTTCAATTCGATCTCAATTCCATTGCGGGCCAAGAAGAAGATATTTGGGTTTACAAACTCGAAATCAAGCGATGTTCGTGGAATGTTGAAATTTGGTGCTTCCATAGATAAATCTCTAAGGTTGGGATATATCGTGCCCAGTGTTCTAGCCAAATTATCGGCCACTGAGGTTGAACAGCAGCAGGCTTCTGTTCTATCACAGGTTCCATTACAATCCCCAGTTCTAACACCCATTTCGTCTGCTAATCTAAGTTCCGTTCCCGCTCTTGCTTCCATTAATTCAATGACCACCGTGTTTTCGGAATTGGACGTGAAGGTTTTGAATACAATTCCTTTCACCAACGAAGTTGAAATTCAGTTGGAATATACTGGAAATACTGTTCCGGAGATTGTGTGTGTAAGACCCAGTTTGAAATCGTTTGTGATCTCGTCTCCGTCACAAATTCCAATAACCTTTGATTCGCAATTTCTTCTCGAGGCAGAAACTCCAGCATATGCAATCTACAACGTTAAAAACCAGTTCACGGACTACTTTAGTCAACTGAAAACACTTTCTAGAGAATCTGGTCGGGGAATAGAAAAACAAGTGTTCTACGATATGGTGAGTCTATCAAACTTAATTCTTGGTCAGAAAAGTCTACCAATATTTGCGGAAATCTTCTTGAAAAACCAACCAGAATGGACCAAAATAAACAACACATACAGCACCAAATTCAAAATCAAGTTGAATTGGGATTATTGCGCAATCCGAAAACTTACTCTTCTTCCATCTTTCAGTCACTGTCATTTCAGTAAATTATATTACCTATCTCTGAAATTGAGTCTGAAAAAACATTCTACTAATAACACAGTTCTCAATGTTCCAATAGAAGTGGCCAAATACAGTTTCAAGAAAGACTTGAATAATTAGATCGGTATATATATTAATTGAAATCCCCCATCTGCAAATTTCTTGTCATAGCAGGAAGTGCAACTCTGATCCCATCTAACTCTTTGCTCATAAACACCTGACATCCCAATCGACTAGTTTCAGTCAACCCAAAGGCCAAATCTAACATATCGTTCTCGTCATCATCGGGCTCCGGGATTGCGTCGTAGAAATCGGGATCAACAATAATATGACAGGTAGAACAGGCACACGAACCACCACAAGCTCCTTCCATATCGATATGATTGGCCTGAGCAATGTCCAGAATCGAGTCTCCCTCAGCAACCTCGAAAGTTCGTTGTGCTCCATCCTTAGTAATGAAAGTAATGTGCAATTCCTCTCCCGGATTCGGTTTTTTCAAATGTCCATGAAACACCGGACTTGACGAATGTAATGGTCGCAGCAAACTCTGAGTTTTATACACCGTATTATACATCATTCGCGGCCTCCATAAAGGTCTCATAGTCTGGAAAATGGCCTGTCTCATGGGTCGGTTGATGAGGCTTACTTTCGTCCTGAAAATTATTGGTTCACAACTGGTTATGGAGCACCTGAGGTCGATCGGCTTTAAAAAATCCAGCCGCAAATTAATTTAATTCCCATGTCTTTGTTCGACAGTTACGAGACCGATTTCAAATTGGCCTATTCGGAGGCCCAACAAAAGCTCAATGAGATTTACGGATTAACAGATATCGATAGACGAATCGATTTGATGAAGGGGGTGGAAAAATTGTTGGATGATGGATATGACCTGATTGATTCTATGAGCTTGGAAATACAACAACTCGCCACCCATCAAAGATCTTCTTATAACGCTAAAACCAGGACCTACAAGCAAGATTTGGAGAAAGTTAAATCCGACCTCAAATCGTTAATGGATGATAACGATCGAATCAATCTGTTGGGAGTCAGTGGCCAAGAAGATTACAACCAAAGACAAAAATTGCTCAACTCACATTCGTCAATCGATAGATCTACCCAAAGACTTAATGAGGCCACACGAACAGCAATGGACTCGGAGACTGTCGGAACTAGTATCTTGGACAACCTTAGATCCCAAAGAGAACAAATTCTTAATGCAAGAGAAACTCTGACGGAGGCCGACACTTACGTGGACAGATCGTTGGCTACATTGAAAACCATGACTCGCAGACTCGCAACCAATAAAATGATTACATATGGGATCATCGCTGTTTTGATCATGTTGATCTTCCTTACCTTGATCAGCAAATTTAGTTAAATAAAATGCCTATTTCTTGGTTTCAAATTCCTCGCTCGAAATTTCAATCTCGTCCTCCACCTTATAGTTGGCCATGGCATCACGAACCTGTTTGAGGAAATTTTCAGTCTGATTTTCCAGGAAATCCGAACCAATGGTCTTGGTAGATGCCCTTCTGCTCAATCCAGGAACTTTGTGATGGTCTTTCTCCTCATCGCCAATATCCAACTTTTCTGCAGTCAAGTTCAACAGGGACTTACCAGATTTGCGCCGTGAAAGCAGTGGGAATGCAGACGATCTAGGAGTATAGTTTTTGATTTCATCCTCATCATAATACGATCTTCTGCGTCTAGGACGATTAGGACTTCTGCAAGCAACTCCAACATCTTGGATAAATCTTGCAACCAATGCTGTCCATCCACATTGCCATTTGGTTCCCAATCCTCGTCCTGTATCTCCGTCGAAATATTCATAGAAATTGACAAGATCTCTGAAATGTTCAGTGGTTAGGATCGATTCGTTGGGTCCATGATATGGTCGCTCACCGTCTTGATTTGGAACAAACAACAAGATTAGCCTTTGTTGGATCTCTTCTGCAGCTTGAGCCAAATTTAGAAATTGTCCACTGCCCTTTGGAACCTCCACTTTCAGATCAGATCCATAATACAAATAGTATCTGAGTAACGATTCGATCAACAGAAAATTAGTTGGGAACCAAATTGGTCCTCTCCAGTTCGAATTTCCTCCAAATAGTCCGGAATCTGATTCTCCAGGTAAATATTTGATAGTGTAATCTTGACCATTAATATTCATCGAGACGGGATGATCTTTATGGTATTTGGATAAAGAACGAACACCATAATCCGACAAAAACTCGTCTTCATCAAAGAGTTTTTCCAGAATTGCTTGCAATCGCTCTTTACTAACCAATGACAATAATAGTCGATCACCCGAGCCTTTGGTGTTCATATAAGCAATATTTCTTTCCACCAAATACTTTTTGTTCTCAGTAAGCCAATCTAGACGTTTCTTGAAATTTGGGAATCGCTTGAGAAGTTCGGGCTCCAAAGTGCAAGTAGCAAATAATGGAATCAGGCCAACCAAAGACCGAACCTTCATGGCGGAAGTGTGATTTCCTCCCCAATGGATTTTGTCATAGAAAAATTGGTCTTCTTCGTCCCATAGAGACTCCGGAGTTGGCTGGACAATTTGATTGTCAGAAGCCTCTGGCGAAGCCAAATAAGACATGGCATCTGCAATGAGCAGGTAATGTTCAAAAAACTTTGAGGCGATGTCCTCATAAACAGGATTTTCTTTGGCCAACTCTAGAGCAATGTTCATCATCACCAAAGAATACCACGCCAACCATCCAGATGAATCAGATTGAAACAATTCGACATTTGCAGGAGGCTCTGATCTGTTGAACAAACTGATATTGTCTAATCCCAAAAATCCACCTTCGAATATCCCGTTTCCGTCTGGGTCTTTCCTATTGACCCACCATGTGAAGTTAATCAACAACTTCTGGAAAACTCGCTCCAAAAACTCGCGATCTTGAACATCATACATTTTCTTCTCTATCTTGTAGATTCTGTATGCAGCCCAAGCCTGAACAGGAGGATTGGTATCAGAGAAATTCCACTCATAAGCGGGAATTTGACCCTGTGGAGACATATACCATTCTCTTGTTAATAAATCCAATTGCTTTTTAGCAAACGTGGGATCAATCATCGCAAATGGAATAGTATGGAAAGCTGTATCCCAGGAACAATAAAATGGATACTCGAAATCATCTGGCATCGATAAAACATCCTCGTTATACAGATGTTTCCAATCTCTGTTTCGACCATTGGCACGTCCAATCATTGGAGAAATGTCAGAGTTGGGATCCCCTCTATACCAAAATTCATGAATGAAATGATAAAATTGTTTGGACCATAAAAGGCCACTAAATGCCTGACGTTGAACGTTTCGTAATTCTTGAGGAAGGGGTAATGGAGAAACGTTCCAATAGAATTCATCTGCCTCACTCATTCTTTCCTCAAAAATCAGATCGAATTCTTCTTCGTCCAGTTCAATTTCTGGTTTCTTTGTCAATCTGTATCGAATTGTAACATAATCACCAGGAGGAACTCCTCCATTCTCATCAAAAACGAACCAAGCACATGCTTTTGTTCCCTTAAATTCGTGATTCACTGTTGATTCGTCTTCTTCAATGATATAATCGTGAAACCCGTCTTTAGTGTATTTTGTTTTGTTTTCAACATTGTATAATCGTTTGAAATTAGTTTCATTATCGCAAAACAGCAATTTGGGCTCCACATCATCAGAGTCTTCCCCAATTCCCGGAGCAGGAGCAAATATAACCCGCCGATCTCCAAGTTTATGATGATCTATTTTGATAGAATACTCAGAATCTGGATATTCCTTGGATAATTGAGGTTTGACAGTTACATTCTCATCTCCCCAGGACCATGTATTGCGAAAAAACACTTGGGGCATAATATGAAGGGGTGCAGCAGCTTGCGAACGATTGTAGGCTGTGATTCTGAAATTCAATTCCTCGGGATCATCGGCATCCTTGGCCATCTCAAAGAAGATGTCAAAGTAATTGTTGTCCTTAAAAGCATCTGTATCTGTGATCTCGAATTCAGGATCCAATTTGCTTCGTTTGGAATTCTCCTGGTACAACTGTTCATACGGAAACTTGCCAATTGGATACTTGTATAAAAACTTGGTATAAGAATGAGTAGGAGTATTATCCAAATAATAATACATTTCCTTCACATCTTCACCATGATTTCCACTTTTGGCAGATGCTCCTCCAGGCAATCCGAATAGCTTTTCTTTCAATATGTCATCATTCTCGTTCCAGAAGGCGAGACTCAAACAAATATTTTGATGATTATCACAGATTCCCGCCAATCCGTCCTCAGTCCAACGGTAAGCGCGCGACCGAGAAGTCTCGAAATCGAACTGCCAAGCATCTCCGTCTGGAGTATAGTCTTCTCTAGGCAATCCCCATGCTCTTTGTGCCATGTATGTTCCCCATCTTCTCCAATACTTGATCCGTTGCTTATCTTCCAACAACCGAGTCTCCTCTTTTGTCAAATTATGAGATAACGGCATTGATACAATGGTGCCTACTGTAAGTAATATATGTTAGGAAAAGATGCTATTGATCAAACAAGATAATTTGTCACCCGATTGAATTGCGAAACCCTATAACCTACTTCTGCCTAGTACTCCTCACACCAGCAAGATAAGATATGCTAAAATATATTATGATTAAAAAAATGCCTTGAAGTTATCATCATGTCTAAGATTTTGTTCAACCACGGTGTAAATCTCCATTAACATGTTCGGGAACCTAGAGGCAAAATACCAGTAAAACCCATTTGGCAAAGGACCCATTTGTCGAGCCAAATTTTCGGGAAGATCCTGGAAATGATGGTATTTGTTTCTCATAGCACGAAGCAAATCCATCAGCTTGTTTGTATTGTATTTTCTGTATTTTCCCAAATTGTCCATGAAAGCAGCATTGAACTTCTTAAACCAGCCATCATTGCCCAAAATATTTACAGCAATGCTTTCGAGTTCCAAAAGTAGATCTGAAGGAGGATCCCGTCTTTCAATTTCAAATCTATCGGACACACGTAACAAGAACTCCATTTTCTTCTCAATGGACCAGAAATAGGGATGTTTCAATATCAAACTCATATCTGGGCGATTTGCCGGTTCCTGATCAATCATGGATTGAATCAGATCACGTGCCTCAAATCTGTCCTCCAAAGTATCCAATAAGTCGAGATTGTATTGGTTCTTGATGATATTGCTTTCGCGAGAATATCTATCTCCAAAAGGATGCTGTCCTCCGGTGAGGACGTAGAAGAAAACACATCCTGCTGAGAAAATATCTATGGACCTTGTCAATCTGCGATCTGTCAGAATAGACATTGGTTGCGAATCTTCATTGAGGTCTTCCATCAACAATTCTGGAGCACGCCAGCCAGAAGTTCCTGCAGCATGCGCAGTGGTTGCACGAAAAGAGGATTGGTCATTTTCCAATTTCTTACACAATCCAAAATCGGAGATCAATAATCTCAACGAGGTCTCTTGCTCATCTCTGCGATTCATCTGCTTAGGTGGTACCACCAAGATGTTTTGAGGTTTAATATCTCGGTGGACAATTTTAAGTGAGTGAAGATGGTTCACTCCGTTGGCTATTTGCCATAAAACGTTCACTGGATGCATCAAGCCGAGTAATTGATTGGAGTTATCTTTTTTCATCTCAATAACATCTTCTAAAGAGGCACTGCACAACTCCAAAGCAATGAATAAAAAACGATCACTTTGTTGTGAACAAAAGTATCTGACCACATTTGGATGGTCGTCACTTTCTTGAAGCAAATTAATTTCATGGGATGCAACGTCATAGAAGTCCAGAAGCATTCGTTTAACAGCAACCGGCCGGTTTTCAAAATTTCCCTTGAAAACAACCGTTCCATGCGATCCATATCCCAAAATTTCATCCGAGATTGTCATATTACTCGTCGATGTTGCAATTGTGATTGCAGAGTTGACCTGTACACCTTGTGAAACTCCTCTACTTTGGACTAGCTCGATGTTTTCCTCAACAGAAGGATTGGCGGTCTCTTTCTTTTTGTTCTTCTTACCCCCACGAGCTCCTCTCTTCCTCTTTCGCGGTTGTTGTTGCTGAGAATCATCTTTGTCGTCCAATGGAGTAATATCTTCAATCGGTTTAGTCAGCGTATAGGCCGATGAGGACGAGTGGTCACTCTTAGATTCCGATTCGACAATCGTGACCTTTTTCACAGAAACCTCGGTATCCTGCTGCTCTCCAAAACGTTCTTTCTTGATGAGATTAAAGCTCTTCTCTAGTTCCACAACATCATCTTTTAACAGGATATCCACCAATTCTACTGCGCTTTGAGTTCGTTTGAATAATCCAAATCGACTTAGTAATTGTGTCAAAGGTGGAAGAATTCCTATTTTAGACAACATGACGATGAATGCGATACCAATTAAGGTCATAGCCACATTCTCAAATGCTCTGAAAACCAGTCTCACTGGCGTGCTGGTGGACGATGGTAGGGTTGCGTATTCATAATGCGAAGGGGGATCAATAGCCAAGAACTCAGAGCTTTGCGGTAATCCTAGACGTTGTTTGTGAGACTTTTGAAGTTTGCGATTTCGAGGATCGTCTAGAAGACTTGTTGGTAACGAGGCAGGTAGATTGGAATCGTAGAGTTTGAAAGCCTCAGGTTCTTTATGCAGAGAATTGTCATGGACTCCAGACAAAGCAATCACCAATAGCTCAGGATTGTTGAATATAGACTGCAATCTCCAACGCTCACTGGAAATATATTTGGCCAAAGGAGCAGACTTAACCAGAGATGGATAGTTTGTCTCGCTCATGGCAAACCATGACCCATTTTTGGTTCTATCAACAAAGGCAGAATCTCCAGAACTTGGATCTTTGCTTTTGAGAGGATGCGGAAGAACAATGAAATCATTGGCTTCTTCGTCTTCCAGAAAAACGTCAAAAACATTAACAGTAACAAATGGAAGGTTTGAGACCCACTTCACCGACTTTGTTTCTGCATCCAATGCCAAAAGAGAATTATCATGAAATGGTTGAATATACAAATCATCTGGACTCTGACTATTCTCTGCAGCGAGATCCGAGTGCAAATTATTTGGCCCCCAGGAGGTGTAAGTAATATTCCAGGCTGTGTTATTTTTGGAATGGATACTCAATTCATAAGTGGTCTTACCCAATAAAATAGTGGGCTGAGAAGGATCGGGACGGTCTTCCAAAGGACAAGAATTGACAGTCTCGGAAATTCCAAAAGAATCGATCAGATCGCCAGTGCGCGCGTCGATACGAACAATTCCGGTCTTTTTAGATCCTGTGTAGACAAACTCGTCTCCGATCGAAAACGGCGACTTGGCCACCAGTTGCTGAACCGAGGTGGGCAATTTCTGCAATCCGGTATTTTGTGTAAAATAATAAATAGTTCCTTCGTCGAAAGGCTCGATCATCCACGCGGAAAATGGAGCCATGGAAGAGTCCAGAACATTTGATGGTTCTTCTTCATTTTCACTCACGCTCACCAAAGCATTAGTTCCCAAGAACGTCCAGACCATTTCTCCGGTGTTTCTGTTAAGTGCATGCAGATTTCCTTCGACATCCGAAGCCAGTAAAAGATTGGTCACGGTAAAGTCCATCAAAGACTTCTCGACAATATAATCTCCAAATGAACCCAGATCCTGTTCATTTCGAGCAGATCTTACCAGGTAGAAGATTCCCAATGTAATTAGCCAAAACTTGGCCAACATCGTTCGAAAACGCATGGCCTTTAACAAGAAGATAATTTGAGACTAAAAAAAAAACAGTACTATATTGAATAATAACATTTTCTAAGCCCATTTTTCTGACACCCTTAACAAATTATTATGGCGGTTTTAAAACAGCTTCTGGATGAGCTATTTGTATGGTTTGTTCAACTGATTGTGGAGATATTCTTCCGAGAGGTCAAAATCCGAGGGTCCGCCAATTTACCATCCAAGGGGGCGACCTTGATGGTGATTGCTCCGCATCATAACCAGTTTCTGGATGCTGCTGTTAGTACTTATGCTGTTCACAAAGTTTCTGGACGAAGAACTATGTTTATTGAGGCCGCAAGTTCTGTGAGAAAACGTGTGATTGGTGATTTAAGTAGATGGAGTGGCGCTATTCCTGTTGAGAGGGCTCAAGACCTTCTGGTCAATAAGTCAGGGATTATTCGATATTTGGATTATCCAAACGACGAGTTGACCATTATTGGCGAGGGAACTCGATTCACCCATGATTGTGAGATTAAAGGTCTTATTGGATTGCCAGAAAGTGCAGGTAACCAGAAAATAACAGAGATCATCAGTGATACGGAATTGAAATTGGCCAAGCCCATTCCGAAACAAAAGGGAGTGGAAATGCTTCAAAGAGGAACTTCGTATAAGGTTGCTCCTCGAATTGATAATAAACAAGTCTTCAAACAGGTCTTTGATGAATTGAGAAATGGGAAAATAATTGGAATTGCCAGCGAGGGTGGTTCTCATGATCGCACAGAATTGCTTCCATTAAAACCAGGAGTTGGAATTATGGCCTTGGGTACTGTAGCCGAGTATCCTGAAACAGAAGTTAATATCGTTCCATGTGGTATGAATTATTTCCATCCCAACAAATTCCGGTCCAGAGCGGTTTTGGAGTTCGGAGAACCAATCAAGATTAGAGCGGAAGATGGTGAAAAGTACAAACAAGATTCCCGGAAAACTGTGGATGCGTTGATGGAGACTATCACAACATCTTTGAAATCTGTCACTGTTCAAAGTCCTGATTACGAGACTCTACAGGTCATCCAAGCGGCAAGAAGATTATATTCGTATCCACGTAAACCAATGCCTTTGCCGTTGGTTGTGGAAATGAACAGAAATTTGTTGATCGGATATATCAAATTCAAGGATGATCCAAAAATCAAACATTTGAAGAGAAGTGTGACCGAATACAATAAGAAACTCAATTATTTGGGTCTTCGGGATTACCAGGTGGAAGATGTCACCAAAAACAGATTCCAGACTTTGATATTACTGTTTCAGCGATTAGTGCAGCTGGTTTTCTTTTCTGTGATGAGTCTTCCTGGAACTGTTTTGTTTTCTCCCGTTCTTATTGCCTGCAAGGTGATTTCAAAACAGAAACAAAAAGAGGCACTTGCAGGATCTAGTGTGAAGATCAAGGCAATTGATGTTTTGGGATCTTGGAAAGTGTTGATTGCTTTGGTTGTTGCTCCAATTTGCTATCTGACCTATTCTATTATAGGTTCCGTTTTGCTTTACAGATTACAATGGGTTGAAAAATTACGCTATTCCGTTGTTGTCTTCCCATTTTGTTGGGCTATTCTTGTTTGTACCACTTACGCTGCGTTTAAGATGGGCGAAGTCGGTATGGATATCTTGAAATCTATTAAACCTTTGGTTATTTCGCTTCTACCAAGTTCCACGGATTTGACTAAGCTTCAAAATGAACGCGTGCGTCTTTCTGGAGAAATAACTGAGGTTATTAATGAATTAGGACCCAAGGTGTTTCCAAAACTTGACAAACATAGTCTTTCCAGATTGGAGGAAGAATTCGAGGCAGAAGATATGGAGATTCGGTCTAGATCTCGGTCTAGATCCAGATCGGGTTCCCAATCTAGGTCTAGTTCTGTTTCCACTGCATCAGCACATTCTGGGTTCAGTCAATCTCAAATGCCTAATTTGGCAGACGTTTCGATTTTCCCTGATGTTATGCAGCTACGTGATCGGTCTAGCCCAACTCCTTCATCTGGCAGTTCCAGTTTTGTCAACTTGGATACTTCAGATAAATTGGCTGGCACGGGAGGAGATGATTCCGGGGTCGGATTGCTTTCCAAGGTAAAAAATGCTGTGATGAAGAGAAGAACTGAGGAATTGGAAAGAGCTAAGAAAAATAACTAATTTATTTAACTTTTATGATATGAATGATGCCAAACAATAAACAGACCAACGATTTAGTACCCGGTCTGAAAACGCGATCGGCAACCATGGCAATGCTGTTGTTTTTAGGGTTAGGTGCATTTTACGTTGTTTCACGTCTTTATTTATTATTAGTAGGACTTGCCATTCCAATATTTATCATTGGGTATATTTCGTTTAGAGTTTCGAATTTCTCTGACGATGTTATTGAGAAGGCCAATTTGAAGCTCAAAAGTCGATTTCCACGGCTATCTTTCACCAAATCAGACAATTGGGCCAAAGAACTTGAATCTTTAGAATATGAATCATCCTCAGATAGAGTTGTTCAATTGCATCCGGAAAATTTCCTCATTAATGATACTCTTCATAATATGATAGGACTTGTCATTCGCGACTTCATTAAGTCCTGGTATTCGAGAATTACAATGGATCAGCGATTTTTGGTGGAATTGGAGGTTCAAATAATCAATATTGTTAGACAATTGGAAATACGGCTGAATCAGGTCGATTTCAGTGATATGGTAGTTTATCGAATTCTTCCAATAATCACCAACCATTACAACAATTGTATACTTGCAAATGATATTATGAAGACTAAGAAGCCCTTTGGAAATCGTTCGTTAACAAACACCTGGGATTTGGATAATATCATTGCATCCAACTACAATAAGGGAAAATTACATCCGGCCATAAAATTGAAAAGTGCAGATTCAGAAGACGATATTCAACTTTGGTTGACACAAGAATTGGCCAAGATTCTGCCCTTGATTGTGGATCAGAAGGAGATTGATTCTCCACCAATATTTGTTCTCTTGCGAGAAATACTTCAACGATGTGTTTTATTTCAGGTAGTCAGATTACTTTCTGATCCAGATTTCTACAACCAGATGATTGAGAATAAACTGGGTGTTGCGATGAAAGATCGACTCAATGTTAAAAAATTCAGAAGTGCTTTAAGTAAGCACAGTCTTGAGGATCTACGAGAGTCCAACTCCTTACTTGTTCAAGGAAAATTGACCTTGAATAGTGACACGACAAGATATCAACGGATTTTACGAGAAATAGCAAAGACAAAATCTGTCACAGAACTCAAGCAGTACAAATATTATATCACATTACAGCTCAACAAGAATACCCAGGAAACTTCCACTCAATACCAATTATATAAAGAACGGTTGTCTAACATTCGTTTGGCGACGGAAAAACAATTGAATGAATTACAAGAGTCTTCGTCCACGGTTCTGGGTTCTGTAAGTACGTCAGACAGCAACAGGGATATCAGTTTGACACAAGTGTTGAAAGATCCTGCCAAGCTTTCTATCTTCACTGAATTTATGGAACAACGTCGACGCACACCCTTATTACAATTTTGGCTAGTGGTAAACGGATTGAGAAATCCATTGGAAGATGTTTATGATGTTTCGGGTGACGAAAGTAGTGATGATGAAGATCATTTTAATTATTCTTCAACAATGTCTCAAGGAGACGATATTAGGAACATCTTTTCTCAATTTTTTGGCAGTCCCTTACTCAAGATTGACTCAAGATGTTACTCGAATGTTGCTCGATTTGTCGAGACCGAGCCTCGAGACCCAATGTTTTACCATCGTGCCAGATTGAGCATTTTCCAACAACAAAGAGCCATATTTGAGCGAATGCAAAAGACTGATTATGTTGCTTTCAAACGTTCAGAATTGTATGTCAGGTTGGTTGCTGCTGAAGAACACAGAAGAGGTATCAATGAAGATGATAATTCAATGATTTATGATGATGAAACAAATGGAGATCCATTAGCAGATTATGAGGAAGATGGCCAAGACCAAAAGATCAGTGAAGAAGTATTTCGTGCTGTTGAATATGTCTTAGCAGAATTGATTAATGATAAACAGGATCACCAAATTCTTGATCGTGCCAATTCCGGATTTCCGTCGTCTGAAGATCTTCTCGAGCCACCGTCAGGTGTAAGCACTCCTCGTAATTCCCGATTGTTAAGTAAAGATGTCCAACGGGATCTTTTTGGGGAGTCTGAAGAAGGATCTGGATTGTTTGATAATAATCCTAGTTCAATGGAAGATAAAGATTCGATCAGATCTTTGAAGTTGTTTGATGATGATGATGATGAGAGTTTCATTGATGATGAAGTGACCATGACCTCTTCTCAGGAATTGAGGTTGGCTGCTCCTGGAAATCTGAGTCTTGGTGATGAGATCGAGAAGTTGACGACCGAAATTGAAAAGCTAGAACAACAACTATTCATCATTGAGCCATTGCTAAACAAAGCCGAGCTGACAAACAATTTGGCCGAGTTGAAGATCCTAAGGAAAACCCAGACCGGATTAAGAAGAGAATTACAGTTGAAAGAACTTCAAAAACATCAATTCATCGTCCAGGAGAATGATAATACTTTGTACGGAAAAAGCAGCGTTCGAATTCAATCCTATCTTAATGGAAGCGACGACGGGAAAGATTACATAATGTACATTATCGAGGTGCAGAAATTGGCAGCAGATGGAACAGTGATTGCTGGATGGATGGTTGCGAGACGTTTCAGTCAATTTTTCAAATTGAACACATATTTGAAAAGCAAGTATCCAGAGATCTCAGAGATGCATTTTCCTAAGCGAAAAATGGTGTTGAAGTTCCAACATGGATCCTTGATTGTGGAACGGCAACGCAAATTGGAATTGTATTTGCAATCTTTAATCAAGGTTCAGAAAGTATGCAATGATCGAGTGTTTCGCAACTTCTTATCTTCTGAATTCTTTGACACCAATTTGAACGGACTTCATGGACTCAAAAGATTGAGTATTCCTGGTAAAAGTGCAGTGAATATGGCGTCCAAATTGTACAACAACATATCTAATCAACTGCAATTGCAGTACAAAAATTCGTCGTCAGATTCCGTTGATCAACCATCTCTGGAAATGGAAAAAGAGCTATCCACTTTGGACGACAACGATTCTCAGGATGGTGGGTCTATTTCTTTTGTCCGGCCAATCAGTGATCTGCTGATTGCCGTGTTCCAATTGAAGAATTCCAAAGTCTGGCTCCGGGGTCGGGCTATAGTTCTTGTCTTGCAGCAGTTGTTAGGATCCAC
Organism: Ogataea allantospora; assembly: GCA_030572655.1. Classification (NCBI taxonomy): domain Eukaryota; kingdom Fungi; phylum Ascomycota; class Pichiomycetes; order Pichiales; family Pichiaceae; genus Ogataea; species Ogataea allantospora. The sequence continues at coordinate 352,073 of JAJMAM010000005.1, forward strand.
AATTGAAAAGATTGTGAGAGTCAATATTGATGGGAAGCTCAAAGACTCGGCAACGATTGGAACTATTTTGACAACTCTTCAAGACGTATTGTGGCCCGGAGGCTCGTTTAGAAAATCTGGAGAACCTCGAACATCGGTGGAGAAATCCCAAACCAAACAAAAAGCTAAAACAATCATGGAGTTTTTCGTCATGGACACATGTTCAAAGGTCTTTGGAGCAGTGAATTCAAAGTTGGCAGCAGAGACCGGATTTCAAATGATCCAGAACCAAACTTTGAACAGACATTTAGTGTTGTCTGTTCTACAAGAAGTTTTGGAAACCATCTTCCCTGAGATTGTCAATTAAGCTTTCGCATAGGACGTTGTTTCATCCGACTTTTTAGGTTCCATATCTTTTCCTTGCGCAATTCCAATTGTTTACGACATTTGATTAAAGTCTTTTTTGTAGCTGCTCGATGTTCGCATTGTTCCATTTGTTTGTCCCATATTTTGGTATTTTGATTTTGCTGTGTTTCCGTTAGAGTCTGATCTATGATTGGAGATTGTAGTTTAGGATATTTGAGACTCATCAAATTGGCAATTTTTAAGTACGAGTGGTAATCTTTGGCTTGCATTGCTATAGTCAACCAATCAAACAAGGATGCTGATTCCGAATCCAATGCATTTTTCCTTTTTTCAATAAGACCGTCTAATATTGAGTTGAGTTTCGATACCAGATCGTTTTCAGATTCCAAATGTAAATCCACAGGAGGATCCAAGATAGGGGAATATTTCACTGTGGGAGCAGATTTATCTCTGATTCTGGCCGTGGCGTTGGCAATATTAAGCGAATGGATCTTATTGGCAAGTCTGCGTTGAAATATAGCGCGTAATTGTAATCCCAGTTCTTTTCTAGGATCTGTGGGACTCACAAAATATTCCAGGTCTTGTTCTTTGGGTTTGATCTTTGTATCATTATTTAGAGATTTATAAGGAATTGTCTCGATGGAACGAGATTGTTTGACATCCAATTCATCAATGTATGTTCTAGAAGCAACTGGAACAGGAACTTGTTTGATTGGTAACGGCCAAGAACTGAATCTGCCATTGGCAACTTGCCAACCTCTTGTCTCTAACATTCGTATCAGATACAAATGTAACGGCAGATCTGAGGCGAATTCGGAATCCAAATTAGCCAGAATCTCATGAAAATCCTTTCTCAATCGTTTAAAAGTCTTTGCATCATGAGGCTCAATCAAATGTTCCTGAGCATCCTGGAAATTATCCGAATCCGAATCAGACATAAAAATATAATTTGACCAAGAATTTTTTCTCATGCCTAAACTTGAAGAAATCGAGGACATTGAAGATGTCGACAATTTGGATATGGACTTGGCCGAGTTCGATCCAGATTTGCGCACTCCAATTGCTCCAGCACTTCCTAAGCCTTCGGTGGTGAGAAGTCAAGACCAAGACTACAAGCCTTTCGTTCCTAAAGAGACTGCTGAATTTGCCCAGCAAATGAAGACCCACGACCAACTGAGCGAGGAAGAACTTGCCGAACTGAAGTGCATGCAGATCTTGTATCCATGTTATTTCGACATGAATCGGTCGGTCAAACAGGGTAGAAGGGTCAACTTTGAACACAGTGTTTCCAATCCTTTGGCCAAGACCATATTGGACGCTTGTCGTCAACTCAACCTTACAGCCGTTTTGGAACCGGAAAAAAGTCATCCACAGGATTTTGGAAACTCGGGAAGAGTGCGTGTGGGGTTGAAATTCGAGGGTAAACAGGCAACTTCGGTGGCCAAGTCTAAAAGAGAGCTTATGATCAAGGTGGCCGAATATCTCAGAAAACATCCTACAACTTTGACTACAGTTAAGGAATTACCAGGTCCTCCGGAATTCATGAATGGCTACGATCCTGTGGAGGTGGAAAAGGTCAAGAAATTCAAAATGAACACCATCGTCCCGTTACATTCTCCACTGACAATGAAAAATCCACAAACGGCCTCGGCATATTACAAAACTCCACAACAATCCGATCCAGTGGTGCCCAAAATCGCGAAACAAAAGATCCAAAGAATCAGAGCTTAAGTATATTAGTTAGGAACGTATTTTTTCCGATAGTCCAAGATCATTTCGAGTTGTTCCTTGGTGAATTTGGAGCTCAATTTTTCAATGATATCATCCAAATTCACAATCGACAGAACAGGAACATTGTATCTCTTGGAAACCGCAATTGTAGCACTCTCATTGGACTCTTTAGTAGTCTCCTGTCTATCCAAGGCTATGATACATCCAACAGCTTGTCCTTGCTCGTTGTTGATAATTTCAAAAGCCTCGTTAATGGCTGTTCCTGCAGTCATCACATCATCAATGATCAGGATCTTCTTTCCTTTCAACGGACTTCCAACAATCATACCTCCTTCTCCATGATCTTTCTTTTCCTTTCTGTTGAAAGCATATCCAATATTGGCGTATTTGTCACCTCCAAGTTCGTACAGTTTCACCACAGTGATTGCAGCTAAAGGAATTCCTTTGTAGGCTGGACCAAATAAAATATCGAATTCCAAGCCCGATTCAATGATAGCTTTAGCATATGCACTGGCAACATTAGCCAAAGCTTGGGAAGTTGAGAACAGTCCCATGTTAAAAAAATAAGGTGATAATCTACCCGATTTCAAGGTGAACGATCCAAATTTCAAAGCTTGGATCTCCAAAGCATCTTCCAAGAACTTGAGCTTATACGACATTTTAGATAAAATATTTTTTTGGCCTCAGATTTTCTTAATCTTATTCATTATGGAAGATACTCCGATGACTTCGGCAATAATGGACATCTTGTCCTCTATTTGCATTTCACCGTCAAATTCGCCACTCAAGAAACATTTATCACCCACTTTGCGTTCTCATCTGCCTCATGTGGCCTCAAAATCTGTGATCAAACGTAAATTATCCAACTCCTCGGACCAAATCATATTGAACAAATCCCACAAACCAGCTAGACGGTCTAGTAATGATCCTTTTGATAAGATGAATCTAAATGAAAGATTAGATTCATTCAATATATCCAATTGGTTGCTCGAAGATGATCGATTGACTCCATTAGAATGTGTTGTTCATGGTTGGAGATGTCATAAAAGAAAAAATGAACTACATTGTCAATATTGTAATGCTGTTCTTTTGATCCGTTTGAATGAGCGTAAATCCAACGAGATCCTTACAAACTTCTTGTTTGTGGAAGATGAAGAAGCAGAAGAACAATATTTACAGATTCGGACCCAATTGGTGAATTCTTACTTGAAAAGATTACATACCGATCATTATCCAAATTGTATATGGAAAAACGGAAACTTGGATATCAATCTTATCAGGAAACAATACTATTTGAAACTGAGTGATATGGAAGACATTTTGGCTCAATATAATGATAATCTTCACAATCTTGTTGAAAACCAAGAAATAATCATGTTAAAGAACTACAGATTAGATTTAATCTCGAAATCAGAAAAAGCAATACTTCAAACTTCAAACTCCTGCAATCTGGTGGTTTCAACCATTGCCCTGTTTGGTTGGGAATTGAAACAACAACGATTTGGACGAAAGAACCTGGCTCTATTGAAATGTCATAAATGTACAAGACGGATTTTTTTGGGAGAAATCCCAGATTTGAACTTGGAACCGTTGGATGCCATTCAACATCCAGCAGATCTAGATATTGAGGACAATGAAATCGATTTGATCGAAGAACACGAGAATTGGTGTTGCATGGTAGCACAGAAAGGTTACCGTGTTATCCTCCAAATCTTAGACTCTACCTTTGCCCATGACCAAATGGACACCGACGATGAACATAATTACAGTTTCGACACCACCATTGCACGACTACGCGAATTTAACTAATTCATATCCCATAATCATTAACATATTTAATTTTTCTTCTGATAAACGTCTTCAGGATTCAAAAGAGTACCAAAGACACGGTCCCAGAATTTGCTCGTGACTCCAAATCCAAGCTCATAGTTCTTGTAATGATGCTCCAAATGGTAAGTCTTGAGCTCTTGAAAATATCTTGGAAGTTTGGCATGATGGAGGAAATAATGAGTACAATCGTACATGATGTAGCCCAAAAATCCCCCTGCAAATCCCGAACAGGCCATATAGTAAGGGAGGATGGAAAAAACCAACTTGTAGATCGGATAACAAAGCGCCATAAAAAGTGTAGGAGGCATCACCAACCGTTTCTTGTCCATTGGTAAATAATGATGGACTCCATGCAGCAGAAAATGAAGAGTGAAGGCCACCTGATGCTCGGGCAAATAATCGTCCAAATGGAATAGGAATCTATGCAGAACATACTCAAGTAATGTCCACACAAACAATCCCAAACACCAAAAAGCCATAGCAACCAATTTGTTTTGATTGGTAAATCCAATATAGAAGAAATAGAAGTTCACAGGCAACCAAATAACAGGAACAACATACCATGAGGTCACACTCAATGGCTCTAGCATATTTCCAAATAATGGGGCCGATCCTTTACCATAATGTCTTGGACGATGGACCTGATCCAAATAGAACTCCTTAGTCCAGTTGGCAGTGAGAACTTGTAATAACAATGGTTTGTTGAGATCGAGGAACTTGTGTTTTCTGTAATCTTCATCCAAATCCGTTTTCACACTCAGGAGTTCCTCGGAAGGCAATTCGCCGAATTCGGTCAAATCAACGGTTTCTGGGACCACCTCCATATTTTTGTGTTTAGACAATAATTCTTCTTCTTCTTCTTCGGTAGCCAAATAGCCCACCAACATCTCATCATTCAACATTTCGTAGGCGCTTTCGGAATGTGTATGACTGATAGGATCGGCCATGATCTCTGTAATATCTTTTCCGGCATAATCCAGAATTAACTCTCCTCCGGCAGGATGTTCTTCCAGAAATTCGGACACATCATAAATATTTCGATTGTATAGAGTCACCCAGCACGATTTGGAGTTATTATGAAGTTCCAACTGTTTGCGGGCGACAAGAGGCAACCGTCTGTTATTCATAGGTGTCAAGTTGTAAAAATCACGCTATTTGCAACGATAGAGATTTGGAGCTTGAAATCCACAAATTAAAGGTTTAATGAAGATCAAATGAAACAGAGATCGAGTTATGAAGACAAATCTATGATCTTTGAACGATAAACCTTTCCAATTTCAAGATGGAAAATCCTTCGTATAAACTGATTTTTGTTTGGTTTCTTTTGCAAATAAATATTTTCTGTGTCGTCGCGACGACAGACGTTTAATTTTTTATTCATCAAAAAAGTTGTCTCAACATGTTCTTCAAAGTCCCTCGATTTACAGTTTCAAAAACTCATCGGGCCCTTAGTACGACTGCTCAGACAAAGGTCAAGACGTTGAGCAATGGGATAAAGTTGGTGGTAGACGAAACACCCAGTCATTTTAGTGCAGTGGGTATGTATTTGAATGCCGGGTCCAGATATGAAGACAAATACAACTTGACGGGATGTTCACATTTGACGGACAAAATGGCATTCAAATCAACATCCGAAATGTCGGGAGCGCAAATGGTGGAAAAACTGAATCATTTGGGTGGAAATTATATGTGTGCTTCCTCTAGAGAATCTCTTATTTATCAAGCTAGTGTTTTCAATGCAGACGTTGATAAGATGTTCAAATTATTGAGTGATACAGTGGCACGTCCAGCATTGTTAGAATCGGAAATTAACGAGCAATTGAACAACACTAGATATGAATTGAATGAATTATGGCTACAAAGTGACTTGATTTTACCTGAATTATTGCAACAAACAGCATATAACGGCAAAAATCTGGGTTGTCCCTTGTTATGTCCACAAGACAAGTTGGAACAGGTGACTGCAGAGAAATTGCGTGAATATAGAGACTTATTTTTCAGTCCAGATCGGTTGGTGGTTGCCATGAGTGGAGTTCCTATGGAAAAGGCAGAGGAACTCACGTTAAAACACTTCGAAAATTTCAAATCGGTTTCTAACGTTGACATTGTCAAAGAACCTGCTCAATACACAGGAGGAGAATTCTCCACTCCATACCCAGAAGAATTGGCTTATATGGGACAAGAATTCCATCAAATCCATGTGGCCTTTGAAGGAGTTCCGATCCAGAATGACGAGGTTTACAAATTGGCAACTTTGCAAATGTTGATCGGGGGAGGAGGATCGTTTTCTGCCGGAGGACCGGGAAAAGGAATGTATTCAAGAGCATACACTCGGATCTTGAATCATTACGGATTTGTCGAATCGTGTAAATCGTTCATTCATAACTTTACCGATAGCGGATTGTTCGGAATCTCATTCAGTTGTATTCCAGAAGCTAACAGAGTCATGGGAGAATTGATTGGGTATGAAATGGCTCTTTTGATGGACGAGAACGTGAAAAACGGTGGTATCACAGAAAATGAAGTCTCTAGAGCCAAAAACCAACTCAAGTCGTCTTTGATGATGAATCTAGAGAGTAAGATGGTCCAGTTGGAAGATATGGGACGTCAAGTTCAAATCTATGGAAAACAAGTGGACGTTTTAGAAATGTGCGACAAAATCGACCAAGTCACCAGACTTGACCTGATCCAAATGGCAAGCAAAATTTTCACCGGAAGTAACCCTACGATTGTCATTCAAGGAGATAGAGACTCGTTTGGCGACGTGGCTGCGACCTTGGCAAAGGCAGGTCTAGGAAAAGATAAACCAGTGAAAAAGGGCTGGTTCGTGTAAATAGTTAGGAATCCAACCATTTAGAGTTTTCCAATGCCTGATCCAAGCTTTTGTTGACCAGAGATTGCGATTCTTCGCGCTCTGAATGTAGTTTCTTGTATTTGTGCAGAGTAGTCTTAAGATCAGTCTTGAACAATCCAAATAGCTTCTCGTCCTTTTCTGTCACACGATTGGTCACCTGAAGAAGATCTGAAGTGATTGAAGAAGAAGGAGTTCCACGAAGCCGTCTGGCCCAATCAGAGGTCTTGTCTTCTTCAACAGAACCCATTAACGATTATAATTTATTAGAGATTATTCTTGTTACATACATCCTTACACCAAATTTGTCTTCTTCCATTTGATGAATCTCTTCTTGAGTTCACCAGCACTGTGCTGGAACGGGTTCAGTTTCTTGTCCCATTTCATCTTCTCGTAATTATCGCCGTATTTTTCGTACAGATCTCTCAGCCAATCGACCTCTCTAGCACTCTGTTTGCGTTCCTTAACCACTTTCTTCTTGGCGAGTTCTTCAAGCTGTTTGACCACTTCTGTAGTTTCTTTTGGTTCCTCAACCTGTTCACCTATCTTTTTGGTTCCATAAATGACTTTCACGACATTTCCGTCTTCATCACGCACTAATTTGGCTGTTCCTTCCGGGATCTCAGCTGGATCAAATAATTCCTCTTCATTCTCCAAGTCTTCTGATTCGCTCTCTTCCACTACAAAATCCTCATCATCATCGTGTTTCTTGATCTCAATGGATTTCTCTATACCGCCTGTTTGCTTTGAAAGTCGCACTTTTAATCCCATTTTTGCATAATTTTGTGCCATGGACAACTTCGGATCCCAGTTAGCAGCAATGATCGAATTTCCAAACGTCCGCACTTTTCTTTGTCTATCTTTAGTACGTCTGGTAGCCTTCCCAACAGAAGATCTGTTCATCTTGCGCTTGCGAACCGACACCATGATGAATAAGAGAGAGTAATAAAGTTAAAATAAATTTTTTTGTCGCCGCGTCGATCGACCTGACCTCCAAGTGTTATTATCTTTTTACCCCAGATCAGCCAACTTGATGTCGCAAGACGAGGAGAGCCAGCCACAGCCGCAATTAGCGCCAAATCAGCCTCTCAATCAACAGGAGATCGACTCTCGATCAGTATATGTGGGGAACGTCGATTATTCTGCTGTTCCGGCAGATTTGAAGGAGCTGCTTGAAGATTGTGGAGAGATAAACAGAATCACCATTTTGTATAACAAACAGAGTGGACTTCCACGAGGATATGCATTTGTCGAATTTGAGACACAGGAAGCGGTTCAGAAAGCCATCGAGAAGAATGGAACGAATTTCAGAGGACGAGTGTTAACGGTGACATTGAAACGGACAAACTATCCTGGAATGAGTAGACGTGGGGCCCGTGGGGGTCGTGGAGGACGTGGAGGATACGGAAGAGGTGGATCAAAACAACCAGACCCAAACAAACACCCAGAACACAAGAGTGAAGAAGGCTAGCCAGATCTTCCAACTGATTCCTGTTTTGTCGGCCATAATGGCCATTCGGGTAAGATTGTTTTTGATTCGCGTCCTAGTAGACTCCATGTCAGTCCCGAGAGCTGACAAGTTGATCTTACTTTTATTGATTTCGTCTCCCATCATCATGGAGAGGTTCTTGAGACTCAAGATTTTACTTCCTAGTAGATTGACGGTCTCGTCGTTTTGGGACTCCAATTGTGACATTAATGAAGCATTGTAATCTCTTTTCTTTGTATCTGGAATATCGTACGGTGACGACGATCTAACAAACGGGTCTTCGTTTGCAGACGATAAATGGTTATATGATCTTGTTGGTGATTGTGTCTGTGATCCTGGTTGAGATGAGCTTGCAAACAAGGTAGTTCTACCTTCACGTTGATGTGCTTTTGATGAATACCGACTACTGGTTAGTTTCAATTATTCGTCACTTACTTTGTACTCATGGGAGAAAATAATTAAACAAGTGTTTGTTTAATTTTCTTATGAATCTCCGTCAACAATTACAATCCGGCTTGACCATGGCTATGGTTTTAGCCGGAGCCTTTGCTTTCTGGAAGCTGTTTTCCGTGGTGGCCATGTCCAATTCACCAATTGTGGTGGTTCTTTCTGGATCCATGGAACCTGCGTTCCAACGTGGAGACGTCCTGTTCTTGTGGAATAGAGAAGAATACGTCGGGGTTGGTGACGTGGTTGTTTACAAACTCCAGGATAAAGACATACCGATTGTTCATAGAGTGGTGAGAGAACACCAAGTGGAGGAGAAGGTCAAGAAGACCAAAACTACTAGGAAGACACAGAAATTGCTCACCAAGGGAGACAACAACGAGCGCGATGATTTGCCATTATATTCGTACGGTCAACAATATTTGGATCGTGAACGAGACATTTTGGGTCGTGTGTTTGGCTATGTGCCATGGGTTGGGTATGTCACTATTCTTATCACCGAAAATGTGTATTGTAAATATGCATTGATGGCTCTTCTTGGATTATCTGCGTTGGTCCAAGAGGAATAAAAATATATATATAAGGTTTAATTATCGTCGACCACCTGTCACCCCATAACCCAAAGTTTGGAGTCGTTTGCGTCTCTCGCCGTCGCCTCGTTGTCGACTTTCTTCTAGTAACATTTCCCGGATCAATCTGCAGTCACTCTCCGAAACTTTGTCAACGTTTTTCATCACCATTTGAGTGAATTGTTCCATAGAAACACTTTCCACGTTAGGGATGAGTTGTTTGACCAAGTCCCGCTTGGCCTTCAGAGATTGATTCTGAGTATCCAAAATGTCCCAATAAAAATCAATTGGAAGTGATCCTTTGCGACCACAAAGTTCCAAAAACCGTGGATCCGAGGAAATATGGGGAAGTAACTCATGCCACTTCAATTTGGCAGTGAATTCAAGTTTTTCATTCACTTCTTTTAGAAGTTGTCTAAATCCGTCTCTGGCCTTACGATCTGCTCGATAATTCTTTTTGTTGTTTTCTGTCATTTGAATCTCGAATCCCTTGTCTAGATCATTCAATATGCTTTCATAAATCGTCAACAAATCCAAATTTGTCAAATTTGGATACCGTGAACGATCCAACTTGGAGAAAACTTCATCTACTTGAGATGTTAAAGTCACCTCTCCTCGTAAAAACACCTCCAATTCGTTCAACTCTTCCCGACGTAACTCCTTGGTTTTGCTCTCATAAACGATTCGTAATTTCCCAACATATTCCTTGAAAAATTCCTTCTTCATCTTGGTCGGAATCAATGAATACACCGGTTCGTCTAATATCATCCTCGCACACGTACTCCATCGAGTGTAATGTTTGATTTCATAATTATCCAACACCTGAAAGAAAGCATTTCTATAACTCTCCTTGGAATTCTCCTTTTCCTTAAACTCCTGGTCTGCTTTCCGTAATAAATACACCTCGAAACATTGTTTTCGAGAAATCGAGTCTCCCAGACTCCAATATCGTTTATCATCAACACATCGTTCCATCACTTGTTGAAAAGTCCATTCTGTAGTAACTCCTAGTTCTGTCAACATCTCAACAAATAAATCTGTCTTGTCTGAACCTGGTGTCATTTTCAAACTATCATCGGCCATGAAATCATTCAAATCAACAACTTTTGACGAATCAAAAGAACCAACAGTCTCTTCAACAACAACCAACTTCCGTACCTCCTCTGGAAGAACCCAAACACTCTCCTCTGTGTCTTCATTATAATAATAAACCTCTCCCTCATCCGAAACATAACGACGCCATTTGGTCTTCTCTAACGCCAAATCAACAGCTCCACCTTCAAATCCTTCAGGACGCTCCCATTGGGTCTCATTAGAGATCGAATTCAAATAGTAAACCCGACCCTCCAAATCAACCAATTCACTCCACATATAATTTTCTTAGTTAAATTTTTTACGTGCACTACACATCTCTTTCAAATAACATTTGCTGTTAGTTTATCACCAAATGGTATGTATCAAGTTATTCAATAACTAACGTCAGTCCCAATCCCTCAAACCATATCTGACAGCAGTCAGACATTCGCTCAATGTGGCATTGTGTTTGGAAAATTTCTCGTCGCAAATTGTCGAACGCCACAATTATCCGGAAATTGAAAATAAAAAGACGTCGGAAGTGCTGCTGAACCCAATGATGATCTCGAGAAACGAAAACGAGCGCGTGTTGATTGAACCAAGTATCAATTCTGTTAGAGTTTCCATCAAAATCAAACAGAGTGACGAAATAGAGAATATCTTGGTGGATAAGTTCACCAGATTCTTGACTAAAAGAGCGGAAAACTTCCTCATCTTAAGAAGAACCCCTATTGAAGATTACGATATCTCGTTCTTACTAACAAACTACCATAACGAAGTGATGATGAAAAATAAATTGATCGACTTCATCATCGAATTCATGGAAGATGTGGATAAAGAAATCAGCGAGATGAAATTATTCCTAAATTCTAGAGCAAGATTCGTCGCTGAGGCATATCTGAGCGTGTTCGATTAGCCATATAACCTTCTTACAAAATCCAATACAATCAACACAAATACATGCAAAGATCGAAGAGTAATACGGAACAGCCTGCAGAGTACGTTCTTCAGATCACAAAACTTCTTGATCTTGATTATAAGTACCCGCAGGCCAAAGCTTTTAAAGAGCCCGTATCGTTCCATTCCTCGGTTTCATCCTCCATGTAGTTCGCAATTTCGATCTTGATGTTTCCGATTTCCATATCGTGATGCCATTCAAGAATTTGCACAAACTTGTTGTGACGATAAACAGTGGTTCCGTTGGAAACACGCACTTCAAATTGCCCTGGAGGAAAATGTAGTTCAGGTAAATAAATGATAGTTGGTTCTTTCTTTGGAGTCTTGCAAACGGTATTGATCTCTATCACAAATCGAGCTTTTTTAATATCGAATTCGGAATAGTTCACCTTCCCGTTCACCAAAACACCATACGGCCGAACAATAGCTTTTGCTGCCCGAGTACCATTCATCAACGAAGTCACCTTGTTTTCAAGTTCGACTTCCTCCTCCTGGAACTCAGATTTTTTGGATCCACTTTCTAAACTCGAAGAAGATCCAGTGACCCATTCCAAATATGTTCCAATCGTGGCGTTTCCATACGAACTGCTAGTCATATGATAATCATTCTTATGTTTATCGAGGTCATCTTTGGAAAACAACGAAAAATCCTCAAGATTCCAGTTATCACCCCATTTATGACAATTTTGCGAGTTGTAACACCAATAGGTGGTGTTCAAATTTGAAAATTCCAATGCACCTCCAATTGCGTCATATGCACTTTCTTGCGAGCTGTAATCTCCATCCCCATAAGCTTTCTTCCGATCCATATCAAATGGCATTCCTGTCTCAGTGAACAACACGGGAACATTTTTTCCAAGAGCATCATTGGCTTCCTCTTTTAATTGTTTGAGCTGGTTTCGAATGGACTTGCGAATATTGGCCTCTCCAAAAACAAGACCAAAAACAGGATTTAAATACCTGCCCCTCATTATCCCAACAGTATCGACGTTGTACGTTCTATTCCATGTCTGAAACATCAACGACATCCCGTCATAATAATGCTGTGCAACAGCTGTACGAGAATCCAAGTCCGCAGTGCCTTTCAGTTGTGGGGGGATTGCCATCACGGGATGTTGCATGATCACATACAGATCCTTATCAACATTTCTCACCATATTTTTCCACTTCCTCCAAAACTCAAGAAACCGAGTATTTATGAAACTATGTTGGTCAAGAGGATCACCGGTCAAAGGGTCAACACTAAAATAGTTTGGTATGAGTGCCTTACCTGTTTTTGGATCCCAAACGTTATGTTGTGCGAAAATACATTCTCCAAGTTTCCAATTTGGATCACGTTTAAACCCATAATGCTTATCCATTTTGTCATCCAAGACCCATGCTATCTTACCTTGTGGATCGATCAGCTTGGTGCCATTTTTACGTGGTCCAAACACAGAAAGTGAATAGAGATCCACTTCCTGAGGAAATCCCATTCCAAGTCTCATTCCTTCAATCGGTTTTGGGCAAGTTCCGAGTCGCAATTCCTGCGATGTTGGATATTGCTCCAAATCGGCAAATCCGTAATATCCCGAGTTCGGCTCATTAACCGATTCAATTCCAATAAGTGTTTTGTTTAATAATTCTGGAGCCTTCTCCTTGATAGAGGTCAGTAAATATGAAATCGCGTCAAGAAAATGGGTCTGAAGAAACTCTTGAATATTGACTCCATTAATAATCGCTTTTGGCGCAAACAACGATCCCGAGAAAAATAAAGTAAACATAGTCTCTGCAGCCATCCGATAATAGTTGGATGCCCAAACCATCTTCAGGAACTTTTGTGGTTCTTTACAAACATTATGGATCAAAGCGGCTTCGGTGTGGGGGAAACAACGAGGTTCCAAACCAGCAGCATATAAAGTCCAGAATGGAGCACCACTTCCTCCAGTATATCGAGACCAAACATCTTGATGTGGATCAATGAATACATATAATCCTCCAATCTCGTCAATTTTGCGCAACATTTCCACGGTATATTCAATATAATCATCATCGTAAATTCCGGGACCTTCGTGTTCAATTGCCTCCCAAGTAATGATATATCTGATCGTGTTGTATCCCCAGAGTTTAATTCGTGTCAAATGTTCGTAGGCTTCCTCCAACGGAAAAGGTCTTCCCTTAAACGAGACATGATCTGCATCTCTCCAAAACCCACATCCAGAGGGGTTTTTATAGGTATATTGGCATGGGTTGGTCGGAATCTTAGAGATAGAGTCCAAGTTAACGCCACGAAGTAGCACACGACGTCCTGACTGATGTTCAACGAAATTCCCGTCTTTGTCGTGGGACAAAAATTGGGTCTCAACAACACTATTGAGGGAGACAAAGGAATGCTTGTGCATTTTGTAGCCGGGTTCAGATTCTATGGATTGCGGATATGAAGAAGTCAATAAAGGTTTATAACCTTTAGAATTCATTAATTTGAAACTGCAGCTCTTCCAATTGAGAGCAAGGCGGGGATCTGTAGATAAATATTTGATAGTAGAACAAGATAAATTATTTGAGGCAATCTATTTTCCCTATCTTGCCGCTCCTGAAGGTCGTACGCGTCGATCGTCTTTTGACAGGAATCTAGGAAATATTTTATACTTATATCACACTCATGCGACGAGGACATACTGTGTGGGTGTTGTTGTTGTTAGTGTTCTTTGCAGCCGACGTCAATGCTACACTGGGGAATTCTACCTGTCATCTGGTCCACTTGTTGCCCCGCAATGAACAATGTGCATATGTTTTGGACCATTGTGCGGACCACCAGATTGGAAAGCTAAACTATTTCCAATTCTATTATTGTTCCACTGAATCTCCATCAGTCAGATCCTGGGTTGTGTTGCCTTTGGTCGGCGGAATCATGGTTTTATTGTTTCTGTTTTTGGGTCTTACAGCCGGCGAATTTCTATGTCCAAATCTATCTACCATATCCAATTATCTCAAAATCCCGGAAAACATATCTGGTCTTACATTATTGGCCTTTGGAAACGGTTCTCCAGATATCATGAGTACTTATAGTTCATTTCAGACCAACAATGCTTCTTTAGCTGTCGGAGAGTTGATTGGAGCAGCATTCTTTATCATTGGATTCATCGTTGGAATGATAACGATTGTGGCGCCCTTTGACATTGTTCCAACATTCTCAACTACCGATTTGGCATCAAATCAGCTTCTGGTTCAAAACTCCAAATTTGTCTATCTTCGAGATCTGCTTTTTTTCATCCTTTCCATGGCAACCATGATGATCATTCTTTCCAACGGTCATCTTTCAAGTCTCAAACTAAACATTCTCATAACGATCTATCTTTGCTACGTTGCAGTGGTATTGATCTGGCAATATACTATCTCTTCCAAGAAAAAACAACTTGTTCAGGACTATCATATTCGAAATTTATACAATGATGAATCATTTCTAACTATGACTGGAGACAATTTGGAATTTGAGGACTCATACACTTTTAATCCAGCAATCCTTAATAATATTGAATTTGGAAAAGTCTTGGAATCCTTGACCCAAAATCAGAGTGTGCCTTTCAATTTGTCTAGCTTCATGAATGAGTCCCAAAATTATGAATCACGGTTGCTGGAAAACCAAATAGCTCTAGATTCGGACGAACCAGCTGCCAAAAACAACATGAAGACAATATTCAACTATATTTGCACTCCCTTTGTACTGATTCTGTCTTATACAGTTCCAATGATGTCTTTATCAAGTTTTGACAACGACATCAAACTGTCCTTTGACAGTCTGGTCAAATTACTTTCAGCATTGGAACTTTCACAATTGGTTGTTGTACACTCCTTCATAGAGAGACCTGGTTGGTCCACATACATGGCATTTGGTATATTTTCTACTCTATTCACCACAGGAATCTATTACAACCTCACAAGGGCTCAAACACAATCCAACATCCTCAAATTGATGTGCTGTTTTGTGGGATTCATCACAGCAATTGCATACATTGCAATCATTGCAGATGAACTTATCAACGTACTCAAATTCATCAGCGTCCTGTCAAATCTCTCGGACGCAATCATGGGACTTACCATCTTTGCAATTGGTAATTCTGTTGGAGACCTCATATCCAATCTCGTCATTGCCAGTCTGGGATATCCTTTGATGGCACTTGCAGCTTGTTTTGGAGGCCCATTACTGAATTTATTGCTTGGAATAGGAATTAATGGGAAAATCGTCGGAAGCGTCTTCATCAACATGAAGTTGAGCCTGTATTTGAGCTGCATTTGGATAATCATGATTCTCTGTTTCATGCTCATCTATATCCCCATGAACGGCTGGAAATTCACACGCAAAAATGGAATCTTTATGGTTTCGGTTTGGGCTATTGGAACTTTGCTCAACGTACTACTAGAACTGATTTAAAAGAAGTCGTCTTCTTGCAAATACTGGAGTAATTCCTGCTCCCGTTCTTTCGAATCCGCCTCAGCTTTAATCTCGTTCCTATTGGTACTCATTGGATATCTCATCGCACGCACGCTGTCATTGTGCAGAGACATACAGAACTTGATTCTTCTGTCAAACTCCTCTTGAGGTGCTTTTGTCGAGTAAACATCCAACATCTCGCTCGATTTCATGTACCCATCTTGATGTTCGATGGTGGCATCGATCACGCCATCCTTAATAGCCTTGGCAACAATATACTCTGCACTCAGCTCGCTATCAAGATGCAACTTGATGCAAATATCTTTAAGGGAAATCTTTTTGTATGAGAGAGAAATGATCCGAATTCCAGTCTTGATGACATTCTGTCTCAATCTTAAAACCAAGTTGTAGTTATCATCTTTTTTAAGAGAAACTCCATATTTGATTAATGCATCGTTGAACAAGTTCAAATCTCCAAGTCTGACGGCTCTAGTCACCGAAAGATATGGAACCAAACTTTGCTCTAAAACGGGATCTCTAAATGTAGAAAGATCTGGAATATCACCCGTTAGTAATTGAATCAGAATATTCAATTTAGTAGCGGCTTGAAGAAATCCAACAGCCGATTTGGTCTGAGGACATTTTCTGATCGCTGTGACAGCACATTCGTTTGCTGCAGAATAATCCAACTGGATTGTTTGAACTCTTGCCAAATAGTAGTAATATCTTGCCACAACAGAGTTGGACACTTCTTCAGGAAACTCTGTCTTTTCCACCATGTTGTAGGCTTGGTTGATATCATTTGAAAGAAGGTACGATCTCAACAACAAAGTGATAGACATGGCTCTGATCTCATTATCATGTCTCAAAGTAGCTGTTCTCAATGCTGATTGCAATGCGGGACGGATACTCACGGTATCTTTCAAAACCTCTTTGGATCTGAAAACGTAGAACCAAATTTTAGCTGCAATATGATCCAAGCTTCTTTCATTATACTCGCCCAAAGTCAAAACGCATTTCTCATTGAACAATTCCAATCTGTTAAAATCTTTCTTATCATGAAGGAATACTTGGACCAACAAATGCAAAAAGAGATCGACGTCTGGTCTAGGAACAGGGATGGTGACGTCCTCGTCCATCTCAACGTCCTCGAAATCTTTCAAAACTTGAATCAAATAATCATAGTGATGGTGCGAACTAGGAAGAGTTCGTTGAACAAGTTTGATAAGCGGTCCAGCTGTCAATTCTCTTCTAACTTGGGTCAATTCACGAAACATCTTCAACACATATCTTGGGTCATATTTGACTGCCGATTGCTCTACAAGAGTCACAAACTCACCAAGCTCTAAATATATTAGTCAACAAGGAGTCAAACTTACTCGGTAACACGTCAATTGTAGGTGAATCAACTTCCATGATAGTACTATTTATTCTTACAATTTATTTGAGTGGCAAACTTCGACATAAACTGGATTTGCACACGACCAAAAATTAATTTGATTATTATTGATATGAGCAAAAGAGGACTCGCGTCGTTTGACAACACGGCCGATCAACAATCCAAGTTCCAAAGTCTGGGACAGGATATGTTAAAGAAGCGCGAAGAACAGCTCAAGACACAGCTGCAAGTGTTCCAGAATGCTCTAGTGAGCTTTAAGCAGGAACATAAGCAAGAGATGATGAAGAATCCGCAATTGCGAGCCCAATTTGGCCAGATCTGCGAAAGTTTTGGTGTGGATCCTTTATACATGACAGCAGAAGACGATATTGATCCTCCGGAACGCAAGAACCGGCTGGCAGTTCGGATATATGAAATTTGTCAGGCAACCAGAGACTTATATGGAGGAATCATTTCTGTGAATGAGGTTATCAACTTGGTCACAGGAACAATCCAGGACGGATGGAAATTCGAGTTGGATGTACAGGACGTGATCTCAGCGGTAGATCATCTCAAGATTCTTGGAAGCGAGTTAAAATTGGTGAAAATTGGGTCCAAAATGTACATCAAGTCGGTCATTCAAGAATTCAACGCTGACCAGACGCGTATTCTCACTGCCGCAGATTCAATTGGATATGTTACTGTTTCCATTTTAAGAGACAACTTCAATTGGAAGACTGCACGCTGTAAATCAAACTTGGAAGACCTTCTTTCGATTGGACTCGTATGGATCGATGATCAAGGAAGTGAAAAAATGTATTGGACGACCTCATGGATCAATAACAGCTAATCTCAATGCGATATATACTCGAAAGCATAACTCACGGTGTCGTATTGAGATTCGTTTTGCATCAGGAAATCGTCGTTTTTGTCCAGATCGTCTCTGTTAATATGATTCCAGGTAGTGGCATCTCCATATAACATGGCAGCAGACTTCATTTTCTGCTTTCCATTCGAACACCGCTTACACTCGTACTTGTCATGGGTCTCGCAGGCGGTGTTCTCGCTAAACACAAACAGTTGTTTTAAATTGTCGCTCGAAAATTGTCTTTCCACGTCCTCGTTGGAGTCAACCACACATGACGATAACTCCATCTTAGCCGATTGACGCTGAAAGATTTTCTCCTCTATAGTTCCCGTCGCAATAAATCTATAGATGAAACAGTTTTTCTTCTGACCATCTCTCCAGACTCTGGCCAACGCCTGTTGATCACTAGCTGGATTCCAATCTGGATCCATCAAGATCAATCTATTGGCTCCAATCAAGTTGATTCCACAGCCACCAGCCTTGGAACTCAGCAAAAAGACAAACTCCTCACCGTTCGGGTTGTTGAATCTGTCCACAAGTTTTTGACGTTTATTAATTGCCAAAGTTCCATCCAATCTAATGGTTCCAAATCTATTGGACCTGCACATTTTCTCAACCAAATCCAATGTTTGAGTAAAGTTTGAGATCAACACAATCTTATCGTCGGTTTCTTTACGAATCTTGGTCAAGAACCGTTCTAACATTCCAAATTTTCCGCTGTACCATGTCTGAACCTCTCTTGAACGTCCAACACCATAATCATAATCGCTTGGAAGAACGTTCTCCGATCCTCTAATATCATGAGGAAGATCAAGCAGACGAGGATGAGTGCATAACTTTCTCAACAATCCAATTGCCTTTAATGGTTGTGAGCCTACTCCCTTTAATAATTGACGAGCTTCAGGAGAGGTGATGAAATGACGGTATAATTGTTTTTGTATATCACTCAGCTCGCAAAACACAACATATTCGTACTTGACCGGAAGATATTTTGATAAAATGTCGTTAGTTCTCCGGATAATGAATTGTGAAACCAACTCGGTTAGTTCCTGTAATTTCTCGTCTCCTTTCTTTCTTTCTGCCTCATCCGCAAGAGAGTCTCTACCTCTGAGGATAGGATTTTCAAATTTCTTTCTAAACTCTGCTCTTGATCCCAGAACACCTGGATTGGAGAAACTCAAAAGCGAAAAGTACTCCGAAAGATCATTCTGAATAGGGGTACCGGAAAGAATAACGCGTCGTTCACAATTCAGCGAGTTCAACCCTGTAAATGTAAGAGAATCGCCATTTTTGAGTCTGTGACCCTCGTCTGCTAAAATCAAACCAATTTCTGTTCCCTCCAGATTTTCAACGTTTCTTCTTAATGTTTCATAACTGATGATCAAAACGGGGCGAACAATCGATCTTCCAGACGCACGTGCCCATTGTCGCAAAGTCTCTGCGACCTCGCCTCCCTTTGCGCTCTTTCCATCCATTGCCAACGAATTCAATGATCCTTTTCCAAGCCATTTATCAATCTCATTGGCCCAATTCTTCACCAGCGACGAAGGACAAACAACCACGCATTTCTCAATTGTCTTCTTACCTCTAGGACCTTGTCTAAGTAATGTCCACATCAATGTGAGACATTGAAGAGTTTTCCCCAATCCCATTTCATCAGCCATGATACATCCCTTGGCTCGAGGATCAACCAATCCGGCAGTACATCGATACAGAAACTTCACTCCCGCCACTTGATGGGGTCTCAAAATTTTTGCAAGTTTGGGATCAATGACCACAGGAACATTCGGAAACTGTTTCATCACTTCAGCCTCAGCACTGGTATCTATTCCCAAAATCTCGTTCAACGACTTATGAGCAGACTTAACAGATTTCATAGGCTGAGACTCGGCCGCAGCCTTGGCAGCAGCAATTGCAGCCTCTTCCTCCTCTTGCATTCCGGGAATCACGTCCACTGTTGGATCGTATAAAACAATAGCATATTCTCCTAATGGATCATGAAGTGGTTTTGGAGGAAAATATATCCGTCTTCTGTTACCCAAAGGAGGTGGTGGTTGAACATTCAAGACAGAGAATTCATCCAAATCTTTGGATTTAACAGGAGGCTTGAATTTCCGCGTCAAAACCTTATGGGTCTCATCCATTGAGTTAAATACATTCCGTGGCAAAAGAGCTCCTTTTTTCTTATTAAGACCGTAGGACTCATCCTGATCATTGTTTCCCCATATAGAAGCGTTCTCATCGCCTTCAGAAGCAAATTCCCGGTAAGATCTTGGCCCATTAGCTCGAGCAGCCCGGATTTGCCTGCCTACAGCTGACACCCCAGCAGAAATAACAATCGGACTTTTGAATGGCTTGCAAAGCTTTTCAGAGGGATCTGTATGAATCCGTTTCCGTCTATATGACGGCGAAATACCAGCTCCAATTCCAAATTCGTTCACAGCCTCCTTATTCTTCCGTCTATAACTCATCTGATCTATAAACAAACACGGTCTAAAAAATATACAAATAAAAACATCTTTACACCTGCAATTACAATCCTTGGCTCATTAAATAACGGTTGTCTGCTAGATTTATCCTGCTTTATGCAATTGAAAGTGGGATACACGACCCAATGCTCAGATAATAAAGATTTTTATTAAGGGACTGACTACTACTCTACACGTGTGCTGCAACCTTACAAAAGAAATTCTTATCTCTGCACGTGCTTGAAAAATCTCGATGGATCCGATCCCTTTTCTGGTTCGTGATTCAGACTCCCCTACGACGATGTACAAGGTCAAGACAAAGAACCGAAGTAGATGCTTGTCTATGAATAAAGCCAAGATTCTTGGAGTTTGGGACAAAATGCCGACTAATGCATCTCCTGCATGTATGGACATGTGGGGAAACATTTGAGATCATCCCCCCTGCTGTCAAGCATATAAAAAGCTACACTTCCCCAAAATGTTGCATAAACATGGACGAATCGAAAAACCAGGAAGTCGAAATCAACACTGCCAATGTAGGTGGAAATGATTTGATGGCATATGATAAGGAAGAGAGAGCTGCTCGGTTTGCCAAAAAAAGGTCTGTCAGCGATATTTTTACTATTATTTGTGCAGGCGCGGCTTTACTCTCTGATGGATACCAAAACAATTGTATGACGATGTTGAACTCAGTGTTCACTATGCAGTATCCTGATCAATACGATGCCACCATGAAAACCAGAGTGTCTAACGCGTTATTGGTTGGAGCTGTTATTGGTCAAGTGACAGTTGGTTTGACGGGTGATTATTTGGGAAGAAAGTGGGCAATTTTAGCTACCACCTCGTTGATTGTGATTGGAAGTATTCTTGCTACTGCATCCCATGGAAAAACCATCGATGGAATGTTCTGGATGTTGATTGTCGCTAGAGGTATGACTGGGTTTGGTGTTGGTGGGGAATATCCAGCCAGTTCCACTGCAGCCTCGGAGTCTGCCAATGAAGCTTCCAAAAAGAGAGGCGGTGTGTTTGTGCTGGTTACTAACCTCCCATTGGCTCTTGGAGGTCCATTTGCTCTGATTGTTTTCCTGGTTGTCTATGCTGCTACCGGTAAAGGAGCTCATCTCTCTACAACTTGGAGAGTCATGCTTGGTATTGGATGTATCTGGCCTTTGGCTGTGTTCTACTTCAGATGGAAGATGGCTACCTCCGTCTTGTACAAAAAGGGGGCTATTAAGAAGAACGTTCCGTACTGGCTGACTGCCAAATTCTACTGGAGAAGGATCTTGGGAACTTGTGGATGTTGGTTCATCTACGATTTTGTGACCTTCCCCAACGGTATTTTCTCCGCCACTATTATCTCCTCCGTGTTGTCGGATTCATCAGATCTGGAGAAAGTTGCCGAATGGAACTTGTTATTGGCATTTCTTTCAATCCCTATGCTTCTTGTTGGTGCCTATTTGGCCGATAAAATTGGAAGAAAATGGACCATGTGCATTGGTTTTTCAGGATACCTGGTCATTGGTTTGATCATCGGATGTTCTTACAGCAAGATCACCAAGATTATTCCTCTATTCATCGTTTTCTATGCAATTTTCAATGGTTTTGGTAATCTTGGACCGGGAAACATTCTTGGTTTAACTTCTGCCGAATCCTATGCTACCCCAGTTCGTTCCACTTTGTACGGACTTTCAGCCGCTGTTGGAAAAACTGGAGCTGCTGTTGGAACCCAGGCATTTACTCCAATCCAAAACAATCTTGGAAAGCAATGGACCTTCATCATCGCTGCCATATTGGGTCTCATTGGTGTCGTGATTGCTGTTCTGTGTATTCCTCACGGGAGAGAAGACGATCTTATGCTTGAAGATATCAGATATCTGACTTATTTGAGAAAAAACGGCTGGACTGGTGATTTCGGTTTTGATGATCAAGTCGACAGCTACGAGATAAAGACAAATATCAAGGAGGACTCGTCCTATTCTAATTAGATAATACTATTTACTTCCAACTGTAAATGTGTGAGTGTAATTTCTTTCATACTGATTATCCATGGCTCCGAGCTTGAAACTCAAACTGTACGTGTCCAAGAACGAATCATCCAGATCTTCAACTTTGCTTGCCCCGAGTAATTTCATGTCTCGTATAACTTCCTTCTTAAGAAGCTGGATAGCTTTTTCCACCCCAGGTTGACCATAAACCTCGCTGTATAACATAGCACGACCAAATCCGGGAACTGCCCCCAAACAAAGAGCTTTAATTATGTCTGATCCACGTCTGAATCCACCTTCCACAAACAATTGAAACTGATCCCGACCAATCTTTCTTTCCTTCAGAATGTCATGGACTTGAGCCAACGTCTCAATTGGAGGTGGGGAATAATCCAATTGTCGACCACCATGGTTGGAAATCAGGGCTCCACGGAATCCCAGCTCCGCAGCTTTAATGATATCTTCCTTTCTTTGCAATCCCTTGATGATAATTGGTAAGTTGGTGCTTTCTCTAAATTTCTTGAAATCTTCCCAAGTGGCAGTTGCATATTTAACATCGTCAGAAACTAGTTGGTTTAATTCTTCAGCAACATCTCCACCAATGACGCTTCGAACTTTCATATCCTTTTCTCTGTTTCCAACGGTTGCCACATCCACATTGACAAAAATGGCTTTAACATGTGGCATGGTTGTTTCTATCTGTTTAAATAATGCTGGTGCCTCTTCCACTTGCTTTTTAGTATAGAAATCATGTTGATAAAACACACTTTGTCCAGAAACAACCTCCTGTGATAGCTTATCCAATCCAATAGCTCCATGTTTTGGAATTATATGGACAATTCCTTCCGAGCCAGCTGCTCTAGTAAGAACTTTTTCACCTTCAGGCTGCACCAAATGAGATCCACAAAAGGCTCCAATATAGAAAGGAGCTGCCATCTTAACACCCAAAACTTCCATATCAATCGTGGAACTGCTCACATCTACTAAACATTTTGGACGAAAGAAGATCCTGCCCAGAGCATAATGATTTTGTCGAAGTGTAAATTCGTCGTCGGCTCCTGTAGAAATATAACCCCAGGCAATAGGAGAAAGAACTTTTTTAGCAACGGCCTCGAAATCCGAAAGATTGTAGATCTGAGACAACGCAGGTGGAACTAACTTTGGTTCCGCCTTTGCTTTGTGACTGAAATCCAAAATTCTCCGCTTTTTAGAACTCTTGGGTTTATTCTTCTGAGGCAAGTCAGTAATCTCCCCAACCAACATTCCATTCAAATGTGTTTCCAAATGTTGAAGAGGATGCATCGATAAAAATCCTTTAGTAGCATCACCTCCAGCATATCGAAGAATCCGAGCAATACCTCCAGGATGGTTCTCCAGGAACCCAGTCACGTTATAAACATTTTGATTGACCGCTATCCAACAATCCTCCAATCGATTATGTTTTTGAAGTTCCTCATATGTAACAATGGCTTTCTGGTCGTTATAAAGCCTCTGCTTCCATTGATAGGTCCATAAGGCTCCCACAGCACCAACAACTGTGATTCCCTTATAAGCCTTGAACATAGACACTACAGATATTTTTAAACTTTTAATTTTAATTCGAGGAAATCTCGCTATCAATTTCTTATCTAATTTCCAGATTGGGAACTATGCGTCAATTCAAAGTCGGACTCGACAATACCACTTTTTTCGCACATGGACCGGAACACTCCATTTTGATGATACAACACCTTCGGAGTATCCAACTCGACGATTTCTCCTTGATCAAGGACCAAGATCCGATCATAATTAACAATGGTCTTCAATCTGTGAGCAATACACAAAACTGTGCATTCTTTGAACTCGTCAGTGATGGTCTTCTGAACCTTGGCATCAGTCTCATAATCAACACTGGATGTAGCTTCATCCAAAATTAAGATACGAGATCCTCTCACCAAGGCTCTTGCCAAAGCGATTAATTGACGTTCACCAAGAGAGAAATTAGATCCGTCATCTTCCACCACCCGATCCAAATGGAATTTGTGTAAGTTCTTATCCGTTTTGACTTGAGTCTTGACAATACTCAACACAGAGAGATCCACCAATCCGGCTTTCTTCAAAGCTTCCCAAAGCTCGTCGTCGGAATGGTTATTGAATGGATCCAAGTTGGAACGAACAGTACCACTGAAAAGAACCGGATCTTGAGGAATAATAGAAAGTTTTGACCGCAATTGACCCAAGCCAAGTTGGGAAATATTCACTCCATCAATGCAAATGTCTCCCTCAAATTCAGCAAGACGGAACAATGAGTACATGATACTGGATTTTCCTGCTCCTGTACGACCACAAATTCCAAGCTTCTCACCTCCAGTCACCTTCATGGACAAATTCTTCACTGCGTATGGAAGTCCTTCACGATATCTCATCTTGACATCAGAGAATGTCACCTCTCCTTGAGAAGGCCAATCTGGAGGTGGACTTCTTTCCGGAATGTCGTAGGCAGCTTCTTGAGGCAAATCAACAGCATAATATTTCAGTCGTTCAACAGAATTCATTTGATTCTCCACCTCAGTCATAGACCGAAGCATGAAGTTCAACAATCCGGCCATGGTCAGCACGTAAGTAAGAACCAAACCAGTGCTGGCTGCACTGATACTGAAAACACGGAAACAACACAATAGCGTGATAATCAAGGCCATAACGGTGGCCACCATATCCAGGTTCAAAGCCAACCATCTTTGGATAGTCACCACCACAAAATAACTCTCATTCATGTTGTCAATGTACTTGGAATTGACGGCCAAAAACCGCGGAGTAGCCTTATAAGCACGAATGGTATCGACACCAGAAACAGCCTCGTTGAAATGTGAATACACAAACGACCGTTGAATAGCCTCGAGTCTTTTGACCTCACGAGAGGTTGCCAAATAGAAATTTGCAACACAAACGTAGATAACTAAAAGAATTGGAAGAGCAATGGCAAACCAGGGAAGATAGATAATACACAGAATCAAGGTTCCAATGATGATAGAAAGCGGATGCACAAACATTCTGATCTGATCCTGAATTTCGTTGTCCAAAGAATCTGTGTCCTTCGTGAATCTGTTGAGAATTCTTCCCATTGGAGAAGTGTCCATAAATGACATTGGAGCACGCAAGAGATTTTTGAGTGCCATTATATTAAGCTGACGAGCCGCTCTATTGCAGAAAACGACAATCAATGAAAATTCAAGAACCATCAAAATTATGGTCATAAATGTGAACATAATGTAAATTCCTTCATAGAAGCTGGATGGTCTGTTGAATTTCAGGGAGGTCCAGAAAGAAAGCCAATTATTGGTGAAAAGTAAACTGAACACACACATTGAAATGACCAGCACAAAAATAAAGGGGAAAAGATATCCAAGTTTTCCGGCTCCTGTCTTTATATACCAATGATAAACGTCCAATGAGATGGCATTGACAGCCTTCTCTTCTGCAGTGACCAATTTACCATCGTTTTGAGCAACTTCATGTTCTTGTTCAACCTTGACTTCTTTCTCTTCCTCCTCTTCTGTGATTTCTTTTTCATCTTCATCATCCTGCTTGGTCTCATGACTGAATTCCATTAATCTCATGAAATCAGGATTGCGAGCCTTGAGTTCTGTCAATGTTCCAAAATCAACGGTTCCATCTCCATTCAAATAAATGATCTTATCAGCAGAATCAATCAACGACAGTTGATGGGTAGCAAGAACTCTTGTTTTGGAACCAAGATATCCTAGAATACATTCCTCCATTATATGTTTTCCAACTTTGGCATCCACAGCACTCAGAACATCATCCAATAAGATGATATCCTTATCGGCATAAACTGCTCTGGCAAGATTTATACGCGCTTTCTGACCACCAGAAAGAGTGATACCTCTCTCACCAACCTCGGTCAACTCTCCGGCAGGAAGTTGCTTGAAATCGCTTTCCAAGGAACAAACCTCTATAACTCTGTCATAAGTTTCCTGGACAAACTCTTTTCCAAATATGATATTATCTTTAACCGTAGCATTTTGAATCCAAGGTTGTCCGCAAAGTAATAATTCACCATTTTTAGCAATCGATCCGTGAGTCTTAGGCATAAACCCAGAAATGGCGTTCAATAGAGAAGATTTTCCAGAACCAATGGATCCTGTCACAACAACGAACTCTCCCTTGGAAATCGACAAATTTAGATCTTGGAGTCCAGCAAACGCTGTCTGAGCAATCTCTTGTTTCCCTTTCACCTCATCAGAATCGTTGCTGCTATCACTTTTGCTCTCAGTTTTGTCTTGTTCCTTATCTGCTTCATCAAAAGTGTACCATTCAAAAGTAGCGTCTTCAAGTTTCAGAGCTAGACTTGGATCTTCTAGGGCATCATAGAAAGTCTCCAAATCTTGGTTCTCCGGACAAGAAACCATTTCCGCAACTCTCTTAAGTCCGATGTACATATCTGTGGACAAAGAAAGAGCAGCAGGAACCAGCAAGAATTGTTGAGTGAGAACTTGGAAAAGTGTCAAGGATGAAAAAATATCACCAACAGATCTATTAGGAGACAATCGATGCATGACCAAAAACGACGACATCGAGGAAATCAATGGAAGCCAGGAAGACACAGCAAAGATCATGTTTCTTCCAATTTGCATGCTAAGCATGATGTTCATCTCTTTCTTACGAAGCTCTTTAAAGTTCTTGAAATATGAGTTCTCCCAACCATACAATTTGACCATCTTGAAATTCTTCAGCAACTCCTTAATCAAATTGACTCTGGAATCGGTGAACACATTAGCCTTCACTCTTAGTTTGAAGAAATACCGAATCAAAATTCCAAACGCAATACTGGTGATAGTAAAGACAGCTACTCCAACCAAGGCCGAAACTCCAATATTGATTATTAATAGCACAATCACAATCACAATGGGAACAGGGAATCCAATGGCAAAGGGAAGAAAGCCCAGAGCTAAATCGATTCTGGTCAAGTCAGTACCCATGATGGAGTTGATTTTACCAACCGAGAATTTATGTTTACCCCGAGCATCCAATCTAAAACTTTTTTCCAGGAGCAACCTTGCAAGCACAGCTTTAACTTTGGCCCCCACAATCAAAGCATTGAAAAAATAATGATTAATGGTGAAACCAGTAAAGAACAGCATTGCACAAGCTCCAATAGAATAACCCACACCTTTTCCTATATTTTCGTCCATTCCCAAAGCACGCTTCTCAACAAACGAAACTAACTGTTTTTGTAGTAAGGGCATTAAAGTTGATGAAAGATCGGTCATCACTTTGATCAAAGCCCCCATCGAATACTGAAACCCAAACGTTTTCCAAAGGTGTTTATTCAGAACCCAGACATTCATCTCAAAATCTTCTAGGTCGTCATTTGGATCAACAGTACTAGTTTCAGGGGTCTCATTTCTTTCCGAGCATTTCTTGGCAATATGCTCGAGACGAAGCCGTTCTAGCTCTGGATCGAACGTGCTCTTAAATTTTTCATACATATGGTCAACTTTTTGCTTTTCATCTAAGATATACAGATCTTCCGGATGTAATGTTCTCTTGTAACCAACTTTCATCAGCGGAGTCAGATACCAAAACATGCCTCTAAAAAGAGGATTGGTATGATAATGAGGCCATACCTTCCGTTCATCTTCAGACGGTAAGGCAGGCACATCCTTTCCAAACACAAATGTCAATAATCGTCTTTGAAGGACGAAATCATCGCCATTTGCCTTCTCAGTATCCATATTGAAAAAGAGAGCGAGAGAACTAAAATTCGGGCAAAAAAGACGTATGCACTGTAAAAGCCGAAAATCTGAATGAACGCCGAAATTGAGGTTTGCCAACCATATCAAACAGGATTTCTTACAGATTACTAAGCAATTGATTTAGGTCCTCTAAACCGATACATACCAATCCACGCCCACCATTTAAGCTCCATTGTAAGCAGTTGCTCCAACAGGTAGAAATTGTTTCACTTCCTGCACAGCCCTGAATTGGGCTGCTAAAAGTTTTGAGGTCGATCGACCAGCAAAATTAACTTATCTACATCGCATGTCTTCTTCCGCAACGGCATCCACAGACAATTCAAAACAGCACGATCAATTGCGTAAAAGACTTGAGACAGAACTTCAACAAACCAATGAATCGCTGGAGGCCAACGATTATGATTGGTTTTTGCGGGGTGCAACTACGGATTCATCCCTGTTGACTCCTATAAAATCACCCTCTTTAGCTAATTCGACGAACTCCAAGGCTCCTGCCTCTATTTCGCCGGTCGACACTAAGCTTTCAGCTTCCAGAGATAATTTGACCCCAATTCGCCGTGTGAAAACGGCGGATGGAACAATGAGTGCTCGTCGATCGAGTTTTGGAACTTCTGGCCTGATCAGGTCATCTACAAATGTGAACGAGTTTACAACAAATTCGATTGCCCCGGAGCCTAAGAAACATGGGTTTTTCCATAAATTGTTTGGAAAAGAAGACAATTCCCGGTCCAGAACATCTTCTGTCTCTCGAAGTCCAGAGCCACGAACACAATCCACTAGAAGAACTACCTCTCCAGAGTCGGCCGAGACAACGTCTTCTACCTCGGTATCAATTACAGATAAATACAAAGATGTTGATCCCAAATTGTACGAATACCTCAAAGATATAGAACGCAGCATTAAAGACACTCATATTCCAGAGTATTCTGTTTTTGCTCCAGCAACCGAAGCTCCAATTAAATATTCACCAGGCGAGATTCCACCACATCCAGATCGGCCAAAGCTGCCTTCTGCATTTGCCTTGCACCCGAAATATCACAGTCCTATTGATGTCGAACCGATTGGTCACCGAGAGTCTAGAGAAAGTGTATTTGGCTCCTTAATAAGAAAGACTAAATCTCGAGAGGCTGGATCTGTTCCTCGTTCCAATAGCTCTTCCTCGTCAGTGTCCTACGTTCCTCCACCTCCAAAGAAGGAGATATTACCACCAATTAAGGTCTTGAAGGATGTTAAACCAATAAAAAAGGTGGCTTTCGCTACTACCACCTTTGTGAACGATCCACCGCAACAGATTCCATCCAGACATCCTCGGAAGGGAAACGTGGAAATAAAACCCAATGGAGAAATTGTCATTCATAAGATCGACCCCGAGGAGCAGAAAGATGCTGTTTCCGGAGTGGTTGTTGGTGGTTCCGGCCATCTAAAACTGCTGAATAAAGAAGAATCCAATGACACTACCATCAATCAGCAAGATAAATTGAATGCTGCAGAGAAAGCCCGATCTCATGACTCAGAAGCTCCCAGAGATGACATCAAGATTGATAAACCTATGGTGAGGAGACATCGACAAATGGATAAGCCTGTGGTTACCTTGAAACTGGATGAATTGTACACTAGATGCTGTCATCTTCGAGAAATCTTACCGATCCCAGCGACATTGAAGCAAATTCCTAAGGGATCGACGGATCCATTGCCAATCTTACAATTGCGTAATCCTCGTCCTTCGTTGATTGAGGTTCTCTCATTTACAGATTTTGTTCGTATTGCTCCCGTCAATACTGTCTCAGTTGATGGTGTTCATTTGACCTGTGATATGTTCCGAATTCTTCTTGGATCTCTTCTCAACAAACGATACTTGGAGAAATTGTCCTTCAGAAATACTCCTATTGATGCTGAAGGTTGGAAGATGTTATGTTGGTTCCTCAGCATGAACAAATCTTTGAGAAGGTTGGATCTTACGCAATTTCCATCTTTACAATTGAAGGTTTATAAACAAAAGAAGGCTGTTGTTGATGATGACCGCATGGTATGCAACGTTCAAGATCGTTCCGACATGGATTGGTCACTTATGACGGCCACATTGATGGTTCGAGGTGGAATACCTGAGATGGTGTTGAGCGGTTGCAAAATCAATGATCTGGAAGTATTCAGGAACTTCTTGAAATACGGACTCTCCGAAACGTTCAAGGTTGGTCTTGCGTATAATGAGTTGACTCTGAGTCATTGTGAAATAATTACAGAATGGTTGACTCTTCGAAACGATTATATCGGATTGGATATTGGATACAACGATCTGTCGTCCAAATTGCGTCCTTTCATTGAATATTCCAGACAAATCGGGGTCAATACTCATTTGAGTCTGTTATCACTCAACAGTTGCAATCTACAAGATAACGAAGAGACCGAGGAAATGTTTGACTCGTTTTCCAAAGCTCCAAATCTCAGATTCTTGGATATATCCAATAACCGCAAGCTATTCCAAACATTCATGAACAAATTTGTGACATATATGCCTCTATTCCAACGGTTAGTCAGATTGAATCTAGACGATAACCATCTATCTCCTGTGGCCATCATTCAATTGAGTGAAGCTCTTCCCTTGATGAGCGGCTTGAACTATTTATCTCTCAAAGGAAATGAATTAACAGACGTTTGTTGTGAAGCTTTGTGTCGGGCTCTCAAGTATTCCAAAACTCTGTTCAGTTTGGATTTCGATACAGAGAATGTTTCAGAGAGTTTCCAGCAAAAAGTCGGAATGCTTACCATTCGCAACATGGAAAGAGCTTTATATGGTGGACATGGTAGTCAGACCGATCTTTTGGAGCTATTAAATTCCACCGAAGGAGAAAAACCATTCACCACAGTAGTTCAAGAATTCTTGACTGCACAGAAACCACCCGATAAAGGGGAATTGGATCGATTTTTCGAGACCACCCGCAGACAATACAAAGAACTTGGTACTGCAATCGAGGAATTGGTTGTTTTAAAGCTGCGTAAAGAGCTCAGTTTTGAAGGACAGGAAACTCTGATTCGTCTTCTTACCTTAGGATCCATTCTTCAAAAGAGTGTTGAGCTGGTGCGCAAAAAATATGCTGCTCTTTCCTCAGATTGTAAATTACTGCGTCCTGATTCTTTCGTTGAGGGTAAGGAGTCTGTTGTGGAGTCGAATCCAAATTTAGCCGAATCCGATGCAATTGAAATCAAAGCAGAATCCACAGCTATGCAGCCAGCTCATTCAGACTCGAGTCTAAAAATGATGGCTGATGAAGCCAATACATTCAAGGAATCCAATCAAGCCAAAAAGGTTGGAATCCCTCCTATGGAACTCCATTCTTTAAGGTCCGTACTATTGGGATCCAACGATCTATCCAAATATCTATCTGCTTTGAGGAACTTAAAGAGCAAGGGCATTACCTTAACAGATTTGTATTGTCATGGGAAAACGGAGGATAATACTCTTTTGAATACGCGGATAGCTGCTAGAGACAAAGACTTGTTGCTTCAACAGGCTTATGATACTGTTTTGAAAGAGTTGCAGGAGAAGAGACATGAAACGAATCCGGTGTAAGGATGTATGATAATGTCCATCAAACGAATGGATTGGTATATGTTTGGAAATGAACCTGAAGAGCGCTAAGTAAGGAGCAGTTTGGTGTTTATCTGGAATTGGAGTTTGGAGGAAGTTCTTTAGAGATATCACGTCTACAAATTAGATTCCCTGTAAAGATTCCTTTTGGTTGTTTTTTCTTACTTTTTATTATTTTCCGCAACGTATCATGCTTCAACTAGAGCCCCAAAATTTACTAGTGGAAGAGGCAATTGGTCAGGCTTTCTCCACTGAATATGTTCCTATCTTTTTGGATAGAATTGTGACCGACTTTGATTTCACCACTTACCATTTATCGACCCCAGAATCCAAGACCCAAATTCTCTTGTCCATCAGTATCAAATGTTGGAAAGACCTTGTCAACTACGGAGTTGAGCAATTGTTGGCCTCCAAATACTCTCAATATCCTTTTATTCAAGCTGTGACGGCTGAACCCGGCTACGATTATAGTTTGTTGATCGATCTCGAAAAGGTGTCGTTTTCGGATGAAGAAGACAGACAGCAATTGATTGCGGAATTGGCCCTTTTGAAACGGAATTGTTTTGCCGCTCCATTTCTACAAGCTTTCGATAGATATGAGACTCTTTCCAAAGAACAACCGGTCGATCCTAACAATCTTTATGGAGAGGATTCTCCAAACAATTCCAATGAGCAGGTTTTGCAATTACACTACAGAGACATGGAGTCTATCTACATCAAGCCATCGAATGATAGAGTCACAGTGATTTTCTCCACCGTTTTCCAGGATGAGACAGACAAGATCTTCTCCAAGGTGTTCTTGCAGGAGTTCAGTGACGCTAGAAAACGGAGTATTCAAAAGGCTCCACAGGTGATCAACTCTCACCAGGAAATTCCATTGGAAATCAAACATTTGGAGCCGGAAAACACTCACAACAAAACCTACATCACATTTGTTCTGTTTCCAAGACATTTGAGCACCCAAGAAGTGAGATGGAACTCTATCACCCACATCCAACTCTTTAGATCTTACTTCCACTATCACATCAAAATTGTCAAATGTTATCTACATCAAAGAATGAGATTCCGCGTCACTAGTTTCACCAAGATTCTCAATCGTGCACGCAGAGATGTCGATGAGGAGGAAATGAAGGCAGAAAGAAAAACGGCCAGCGGAAGACGGTTTGAAATGAGAGCTTAGAGCGATGTATAACTTGGAATTTAAGGTCGTGTATGTGCCATATTTTCTTGCCTGTCTCGACGAAAAATTATGAGGCAAAAACTAACGTAATAATAACATATAGTCGATAGAAACATGTCGTTTTTCGGCTTCGATCCTAAAGGGCCTCCGTCAAGGAATCCCAGGGACCAGAAACTGGAGACCTACGATTTTGAAGAGACCTATGAAGGCCTTGGAGACCAGGAAGAAGATGCTCTCAACGACGAGACGTTTGGAGCTGACGTTGGAGACATTGGCAGGAATTTCGACTTTAGTGGCGGATTGAAGCCTGTTACAAAGTCTCAGACAGTCAATCCAGGCATTTCATATGCGAAAGCTGCCCAAGTTGACCAGGTCGTTGGCCCGATGGCTTCTTTATGGAGCGACCAGCCTAAACCAGCCGCAGCTGCTTCTTCACAGTCTGTTCCTGAGCAGAGAGTTTTGTCTCTGGAAGAAATTGAGGCCAAATTGAGACAGCCCCAGCAACAAATGCCACAAATGCCTCAGATGCCGCAAATGAATCCTTATATATTTCCACAGCAACAACAACAATTGCTTGCAGCCGCAATGGCTACTGGACAGTTTCCAAATCCAGCCGCAGCTGCTCAGGCCTTGGCACAAGGCTATTTCCCTCCTTTTCAGCAGGGTATGATGCCCTTCATGCCATTCCAGATGCAACAAATGATGATGCAGCAGCAACAGCAACAGCAACAGCAACAACAGCAGCCTCAAAGTGCTCCGGAATCACAATCTCAACCAATTCCACAAGCACAACCAGTTCAGCCTGTTCAGCGTGTTGAACCAGCACAGCCTGCTGAACCTGTCCAGCCAGCTCCATCTCAATCCCCTCCATTAGCTGAGTCCAAGCCAGAACCTACGGCTGAAGCTGCATCTAAGTCCGCCAGAAAAGCTCCGGTTTCTGCTCCGTCAGACTTCCCAGTTCTTGGTTCAGACGAAAAACCACGGAAACCAAGACCACAAAGAGTTAATCTGGATAATCTAACTCCTGAGGAAAAAGAAAAGCTTTGGAGAAGACAACAGAAGGTGTCTGCCATCATTAGATGTTCTGGATTCATGAATCCTAGAGATAAAGATTTTGTCACCAGAGTTCAATTATCCCAAATTGTCACCGACGATCCATACAACGAAGACTTTTACTATCAAGTGTACAAGGTGTTGAACTCTTCAGTTGGAGAGCAAGACATGAGTTCCATTGCACAAAAGTATTTGGACCAATCTGGACACAGATTGGGAGGCAGAGAAAAGAGAGCAGATGTTGCCTTGCAGAGAATGCAACAACAAGTTTCTAAGGCTGTGACTGTTGCCAAGGAACGTGGAGAGAGAACTGGTATTTTGACTAAAGAAGGCGCTCTTGGTAAAGTGTCTGTTGGATCTGGAAAACAACCAAGAAAGCAGCTTGTTCTCAATGCCGATGAAGTGGTTGTTCCTAAAGAGGCTGGATACTCCAAGTCTTCAAGAGCTTTCCAATTGTCAATCATTGAAAATATCTATTCCCAAATCTTGAAGTTGGAATCTCTGGAGAGAGAAGATCAGGAACGCGATTCACGGGATCTTTGGAAAGCACTTCGTCTAGATGACAAATCAAGCGGTGTTCTGCCCTTCATTTCAGTGTTATCGTTTGATAAGGCAATGAAGGTGTTCAACAGAATGTTCCACTTCCTGACCTCTGAGCAGCAGATCGAATTGATGGAGGTGATATTCTCCAATCTGCAGAATATCGATTTGGTGATAAAAGGCTCATATGCTAACTATGTGAACGAGAATTACGAGGTTCCGGACTATGAGCTCAAGAAAATCGAACTATTCCAGATGACGGTGATGAAGACTCTGGTGTTATTTGTCAGTGAATCGAGTTTCCACCAAGTGTTACGGTTTGTTGCCTTAATTGCCGAAGGCGGTAACAACAATATTCTATTTTTGTCCACCACGAAAATTGGACTCTCGCTAATCACGATTCTGGTTTCCCGACTGGAATTGATCAAGCAGGAATTTGGTGCATCTCTAGGATCACAGGAATCTGCTCAATGGCAGGTTGTGTACGACAACTTATTCCAGGCCTTGGAGGGCAGATTAGCGACGATTTTCCCGCCGTACCTGTCCAATGATGATGCACGTCTGGTGCGTAATTCCCAATCGTCGACCGATGATTCCTACATTTGGCAATTTTTGGCCTCGTTGTCCCTTGCTGGTTTGTTGAGTCATCAAAGAATTATTGTGGACGAGATCAGAAACGAGATATTTGGAAGTATGGGAGTCAGCAAGACCAAGAAGGAAGCTGGAGACCTACCAGCTGCAGAAAAATATCTCTCCAATCTAAATCTGTTCCTCAATGTGATGGGTCTGAAGGCCACGGACACCGATATTACTGAGTTGTGATAGCCGCCTCTCCACAGCAAAAAAAAATCATAAGCAGCAACGGTTGCAATTGCTTTTTGGCTCGGCAATATAAAATTTGTATGCATGAGCAAGCGCAATAACTTGTAATGTTAAATACTCCCTGTAAGCCTAATATGGACTCCATGAATGGATCATCGTTATTGTAAGTGTTCTGCAGTAGTAATTAACATACAGTTGTTATGGATACTCTATTTCTCCTGAGAATATTTTCGATGTCCTAGATGTTAATCGGGAGAACTCTGTAATTAATTTATTTGAGGCAAGATTACACGATTACACACAGGTGAGAGTCAAAAACGCTAATTATTCGGCAGCAATCCCTTGCAAGGGACAAAATATTGTTGGAATCCTTGTGGAAGGGCTTTCAGAGCAAGATCTGAGACATATGGATTATTTTGAAGGATATCAATTTGAAACTATCAATGTTAAGGTTGAAATATTAAGTAAGATAGTGGTGGACATTAATACAAACTCAATCGTTAAAAAAGACGTTACAACCACCTTGAGACCAACATTATGTCATATCTGGATTGATTCGCTAGATCGACTAGATATTCCAGCTAAAACAACCGGTGTTGAAGAACCTTTAGATGGCCATCGGGGTTCCTAATTAGGTAATTTTGAAATCGTGAGCCGCATAAACCAGCCATCTAAAAAAAGTTGAGATATAATTTTTGGTAAGCCTTTTTTTTTGATCTCTATCTTTGTAATGTCGGATCAATCTAGTGCCAATTCTGATATGCCATTACACAAGTTGGTTGTGACCAATCCTGATGATCCTGTTGAACAGAGTCCTCAAACTGGTTCTACCATTCAGACCAATCCATCTTTACCAAAATACAGTCCTGGAGATCTGTGGAGTAAGAGAATCTCCAATACATCCAATTTTCCAGGAAATAGATCCTCAATATTCTCTGACTATTCCGGAATAGTTCAAAATGTAGACATCGATACCGTCAAATATGTGGTCGATAAGGAATCAGATGATTCTTCAGTCCCAGAAGTGAAGAAAGTGAAGAACTCCAAATTACAGCATACTACTGGCACACATGATCTAACCAGTTTCATGAGAGAAACTTCACCTGTTTTGGAAGAAAGTGATCGTGAAAGTATTAAGGTTGCTCAACAAATACCAGTTGCAGAACCTAGTCAACTTTTGAGTGACAGATTCCCAAGAGTTCCAGATAAGGAACACTATACGGAATTGAACCTTACTATTCCAGCAAGATCTCCAAAGCGACCACAATCGGCAATCTATCGCTCGTTAGATACAATTACTGGTCCAAATGTGCGTCCATCTGTGGATTCAAGTTCATCAGCAACCTCAAGTGGTCGTGTAAGCGAAAAGTTCGATAACATCATGAAAGAATTCGAAGATCTTCGGTCTGAGATCGAGGCCGATGCTAGCCCCGAAACCAAATCACCAGTATTCTGGAGACCGCCTTCTTTACATATGCATTCACCTTCAATGAGCACAAGCATACAAACCGGAATCGAATCATTCCACACAGCCCGGTCTATAAATGACGAGGATATGGAACGGGTCGTCAAGGTACATTCAGGATCCACTATTTCAGAAGACTCTATTTTTGATATTCATGGAAATATGGTCAAGACAGAAATTGCAGATGATGCAAATGACGATGAATACGAAGACATTGAGGAGGATAAGACTCCTGAGACACTCCTGATGACGAGTAAAGCCACCAAGAAATCCAAGAAACCAAAATCCAAAATTAAACCGTTTTCTTACGACACACTTGCTCGTCTTTTGAATGCCACCGATGGTATAGTCATTGGCCAAGAGTTTGCCAACCTGGATATTCCTGCTGATGAGAAGTATTTAATTGAACAAATTGTTGACTCGATTTCCAGACTCACAGCAAACATGATGTTGAATCCAAACAGATATACTCAAGGATGTCAACGTCTGGAACGAGTGTTGAGTGCTCTTGAGGGATTCGATTAATTTATTTTCTTCTAGGACCGCGAATTGGAGCCGGAGGCTTGACATGGTTAGAATCGAACATTGGCGCATGTTTCAATATTTCAGGAACCGAGAAGAATCGTATTTGAGATCCTCTAATGAAAACCTGTGGTTGATATTGAGTAGATCCGTTTGTATTGGTCATAGTAACATCTTTTAGCTGTACATTCATAGTATCTTCAGCCTCGATCAATTTTCCCTTGTAGGCCACTCCAGACATTAATTCCAGAGATATCACATGTCCCTATAGGTTAGTCCAATATCCAAGAATTACATTACTTACCTGTGCTTCGTTCAATAATTTCACTGGTATACTTATTCCCATGTTAAACAAGACAAAAATAATTTTATTTAAAATTATTTCTTGGTTATGTGCCACTAGAACCATGTTCAACTTTGAAGAGGTTCAATTGCAATTTCAAATCCAATCGCAAATCCGTTTACTATTGGTGAAAGCCAATGTGTTCTATCTGATATTAATCAACGGGTTAATTTACAGAATCAATCTTGATAATCCAGAGCAAGTGGATAAAATACAAATAGATTCTAACAATATTACGGTGGCCAACGCATATGTGGATCCATTCGGCTATCATTTAGTGGTTCAAACCACAAAAAACGAGTACTTCTATCTGAATATTCGATCTGCTCAGTTCAAATCTCTTTCGAAGTTGAAAGGAAGTGTTGTTTGTTCAATGCTATTCTTTGACTCACAAGTCACAAAGAAAAATACCGGACCAATGTTGATAGCTACAAGTACAGGTAGTGTTTTTCAGATGTGTGTGGAGTCAGGTAAGGAGAAATATCATCGTTTAGTTTGGAAGGCCAAGGACGTCATTACAGCCATGAATGGTAAAGAAGGAGAGAAAAATGAAGCTTTTGTGCTTCTTTGTCTTGGAAATACCAAATTGATCCGATTTCAAGGGATATTAGGTGAAAGTTTAATGAAAAAGGAACCATTGACGATTTCTTTCGATTCAATCTCGATGTTCAGTTGCAATGACACAACATTTGCATTTATTGAAAATTCATCCGATTCCATGCGCTTAGTGATGGGAGATCTAGCATTCCAGACCAGAAACGAACTTCAGAAATACAAAATCGATAATCAGGATTATAAATGTCTTCTTCTGACCAAATATCATCTGATTGCTTCGACAGGTCAAGTAATGACAGTTTTTAATCAATTGAATGGAAAACAAGTCTATCAAGAACAATTGGTATTTCCAATGAGCAACATGACAGCAGATTACAAAATGGAAACATTTTGGGTGTATTCGAAAAACACGATTCATGAGCTGGTGATAGATAATGAACATTCAGATATATGGAAAGTCATGATGGAAAAACAATTATATGATGAAGCTTTGGGATTAGTTACCCATGATGCTCTCAAAAGAGATATAATATTGATCAACAAGGGCTATTATTTGTTAGAAAAGGGTGAAACTGCTCAAGCTGCCGAGATTTTGGCTGGTACTTCTGAGTCGTTTGAGAAAGTGTCTTTAAAATTCATCAAAAGCCCATGGTTGCAAACTTATTTACTTGCCAAGTTGGACAAAATTCCTAAATCTATGACCATGCAACGAGTGATGATCAGCAGTTGGATTGTGGAACTTTATTTGAAACGTTTGAATTCAGAAGACTCCCTTGAATTGTATTCATTTTTCGACAAATACAAAGACACGCTTGACAAAGAGACAATTTATCAACTTTTATTGTCTCACAATCGCAAATCTGAACTGATATATTATTCCACTTTGATCGACGATTATCCATTTGTGTTGAAATATTATCTTAATTTACAGCAATGGGATAAAGCTTTACAGATTTTGGCTACAGAAAAGAAGCCAGAATCTATTTACAAATGTTCCACCGCATTGTTGATCAATTATCCGGTTAAAACTGTGGATCTTTGGATCAGATTGGCAGACGAGCTCGATTTCAAAAAATTGCTACCTTCAATCTTGACTTACAACAAATCCATTGGAATTGGGCGAGGGGTGGCTCCAGAACACAACCAAGCTCTGAGATATCTCAATTTCCTAATCAAGGAGAAACGTAGCAAGGAAAAGATTGTTCACAATACATTAGTCTCAATATTGATCACATATCCGACAGAAAGTGAAAATCTAGTTTTGAAGTATTTGGAAAATCGGGCACGAACCTTATTCAACCGCGAGAAGAGCTATGAGGTTCTATTTGATACAGATTTTGTATTAAGATTGTGCTTTGAACATCACAGGATTCAAAGTGCCATTTTCATCTATTCGATGCTCGAAGAGTACGAAAATGCTGTGAATCTGGCTTTGCAGCATGATCTATTGGAATCTGCTATTTTGGTCGCGGACAAGCCACAACCTTCGTTAGAGCGCAAAACTTTGTGGCTCCGTATTGCTTCCAAGTTGATCAAAACAGTTGTCTCCAATAAGCCGGTCAAATTGGATATTGGAGATGGAAACAAGATAAAAAGTCTACTAAAATATTTGATGAACAAGTGCGATTTACTTACAATGAAGGATCTGCTTCCATTATTCCCTGATTTCATTGTGATTGATGATTTCAAGGAGGAGATAGTGAGGTCGTTGGAGTCTTTGGCCGCAGAGATGGATAATCTCTCTTTTGAAATGAAAGCTTCCTTGAGACAATCGGAAAAGATCAATAGACAAATTGAAGAATATCGTAATGACCATTTCCAGATTATTGAACCTAACGAATCCTGTGGACTGTGTGGAAAGATACTTGTGATTCGCAAATTTATTGTCTTCCCGTGTCTTCATTCATTCCATCAAGATTGTTTAGTCAGAGAAATATTGGATTCTTCCGATTACAAGTCGAAAAACGCTGTTTATAAACTTCAAAAACGACTACTGGCAGCAAAAGGAAACAGAGAGATGATGGAGGATCTCAAACGTGAGATTGATCAATTATTATCCACCAAATGTTGTCTGTGCAGCGATATCAAAATTAACAGCATTGAAGAGCCATTGATTAAAAGTGATGATAAAGAATCCAACAATTGGGATTTATGATCTGTATTCTATATACAATTACCTTAATCAGAAACCAATTGGTTTAACATTTCGGTGATTTTGGACTCAACCAATTGCACTAATTTCGTAGCCAATTCCAAATGGACGAAACTTTGTGGGAATCTGTAAGTTAGCCAAAGGTAAGCAGTTAATAATCGATGGAATTGTTCCAATCTTAATAAACGTTCCTCAACGGGTTTGAAACCGGTAATGAGAATCTTCTTTCCAAATAAAGGTTTCTTCTTGTTGTGTTGGATGCGTTTTTCAAACTTCCTCTTTAAATGTTCAGGAACAGCTTGGACTCCGAAATCAGGGGACAAGTTCCCACGAAGCTTGACATCTAGTGGATCAGGAATACTTGCAGTGGATGTGAGATACAATGGCATTGATGGATAATCAAAAACAGAACGTTTGAGTCGATATTTCACGGTCGTCATGTAGTTTTTGAAAACGTCAGTTAAAAGAGCTTCTAATGGAGAGTCTTTCAATTTCATGATTGATGGACAGGAAACAAATCTCAATTGATCTTCAAGTAAGAAACTCGTCTCCAGATCTGTGCCCTTGATGAACCGTCCTATTGCAATTTGATCATCCATATGTTGAATCTGGAAAGGAGATTGGTTCCCGAAATACTCTTCGCCTGTTTGATCAATTGCCTGCTCGAATTTTCTCAACATGTTCAGAAGACTGGTACCGGTTGGAAACATTGAGTGATATGTGATCCATTGAGAATCCGAAGGCCATAATATAGCTTTTTCCAAGGTTTCAGCCGGAGATCGTAAAGCCTCTTCGATGGTCACCAAATCGGCCTTATTGAATGCCGTTATGCGTCCAATTCCATCTCCAACGCCAAATCTTCCAGCACGTCCTCCAATTTGCTTGATATTGGATTGAGTAAGATCTTTCATTCTGCGACCGTCAAACTTCTCCAATGTCGTGAAAATCACTCTATTGATCTTTAGATTCAATCCCATTCCAATGGCATCCGACGCAATCACCACATCATATTCTCCGTCATTAAATCTCTTGGCTTCCTGTGATCTCGTGTCTGGAGGAAGAGCTCCATAAATCACAGCACATTTCAAATCTGTGTCCCGTTCTATACGAGTCTTGTAGTTGATGATCTGTTTTTTGCTAAATGCAACAATGCAATCTCCTTTTTTAATATCATCCAAACTCACTGGATCTATATCAACAATGAGTTTTCCTAGACGGTCATAATTATTAACTTGAAGTTCATCTCCGGTTGCTTGAACTAGTCTCTGTATCAATGGTACAGCAGTAGCCTCTCCACAAAGATGCACTTCCTTAGCACAAGTTCCCAGAATCACGTTTGTCCAAGCAGATCCTCTGAATTCATCTCCAATCATCTGAATCTCATCCACAACCACCACATCAAATTTTTCATTCAATGGAATCATCTCGATAGTTCCCGAAGTCAATCCAGCTTTATTTCCATGCTCATCAACATCAACCAAAACTTCCTCTCCAGTCATTAAATTACATTTGATTCCCTCGTTTTGAAACTTTTCATACACCTCTCTGGCCAATAATCGAAGAGGACCAGCATAATATCCCTTGGAACTCGATTTCAATCGTGTCAACGCATTATAAGTCTTTCCACTATTAGTAGGACCAACATGCATCACAAATTTCCGTTTTAGCTTGCGAGCCTCCGGAAACCAGGCGTATGGATTATCTAAATTGAACATCTCGGATGTTATGTCAGTGTTAGATTTGGAAATCAACGGATTTTCTTCACAAATTTCATGATGAGCTATTGGTTTCAAATGATAGTAAATAAGCTGTTCAAATAGATTCTCAACAACATATTCCAAACTGAGATCTTCCTCTGGTTTTGGATACATTTGTAATGGAAAGTCTTTGAGTTTGTCTTCGTTTTCAACCACATAATTGATATAAGTTGGAGCACATTTCAATGTGAATTGTTTACCAAACACCTCGCTTGGATGTTGAACTTCGTCTGCTTTCTGAATCACTTCCCCCAAGACTTTGGAAACTGTTGAGTGTATTCTAGTTGTATTGTCCATGAACGTTCTTGGAAACTCTTTGAAACCTGGAAATTTGAGTTGGTTGTTCTGCCATCTCTGAGACGTTGTTTTGGCGGTTTTTCGAAGTAAATCCTTCGCTCTGGGAGACATGGTAGCCATAGTTCGTGAACACACCCGGATCATACTGAAAAAGTATTTGATTATATTTTTCACGTCGATCGTCTTTTTTTTTCCAATTCTCCATGTCTCTACTTATCATCGTAGGAGGACCTTCTGGTACTGGAAAATCCACGATCGGTGAAAGCTTGAGTCAGAGTTTAGAATGTCCATTTGTTGAAGGTGATTCATATCATCCCAAAGCCAATATCGACAAAATGTCGAATGGCATACCATTAACAGACGACGATCGATGGGATTGGCTAGAACAACTTACGACAGTCGGAATTGAGAAATGTATACAATATGGCAAGACAGTGGTGAGCTGCTCGATGCTCAAACACAACTATAGAGAGTTTATTCGGGAAATTGCTCATAATATAGACCCCAAAATTCGAGTCTTGATGATTTTCCTGTATAATGACTATAAAATTATCTATGATCGAATGAGTACTAGAAAAGATCATTTCATGAAGAGCGAGATGTTGAAGAGTCAATTTGAAGCGATGGAGGTTCCAAAGGATGAATCTGACGTGATTAGTATTTATTGTGGCGAACGAGGACAGGAGAGTATATGTGATGAGGTAAGAACGATGACTCTTAGTAAGTTGTGAGCTACCGGGCTTGTTATCGACGTTTGCGTTGATCTTCATATCCACCAAATGGTCGTTTTCCATTATAATAAGTCTGGCCTCCCAAAATATCGTTATCATCCTTTTGGATCTTGCGTTGGGGATATTTGAAAGTGGTATTTCCAAAGATATTGTCGATTGGTTTGGGCGATTCTTGAAACCATTTATGATCCAAAGATGACAAAGCGTTGATTCGTTTAGCCGGGTCATATTCTAATAAACTTGCCAGTAGTTTTAGACAATTCTTGTTGGTTCCTCCATTTGAATGATACCATGCTTTAAGATTGGGTGGAAACATAGAAATTTTCGATAACTGTTGATATTCCGGATAATTGTTCAAAGTTGGCCATTTCTCCAACGTTGGGGTTCCCAAGATCTCCAGAATCTTGATTAATTGGTTTTCTTGGAAGGGAACTTGTTTTTTGTTGTCCATTTTAGTTTCTTCTCCTTTAAATAACGGTCGAAGTGATAATAATTCTGCCAAAATGCATCCAACAGCCCAAAGATCAATTGCTGGCGTATAATGACGAGCTCCAAGAAGTAATTCAGGAGCACGATACCAAATAGTCACCACCACCTTGTCTCCTGAATAGAGACTTTGCAACGGATTGTTGAACTTCCGGGCCAATCCCAAATCTCCAATCTTCACAACACCATTGTTGGTCACCATTATATTTGCAGGTTTAAGATCTCGATGTAAAACCCAATTTTGATGTAAGAAAGAAAGTCCCTCCAGAATTTGATACATGGCGGATTTCAAAGTTTGTTCCGGAATAGACTTGAGATCAGGTTGTGAATGATAATGGATAATTTGCAACAAATCGTATTCGGCAAATTCAAAAACCATGTAGATGCATTTTCGTTCCAGGATTATTTCAATCAATTTGGAGATGTTTTTATGAACAAGTTCTTTACAAAGAGACATTTCTCTCATTGCACTTTGGGAAATCCCAGTATAATGAATCACCTCGTTGTCTTTGGAATCAGTTTTGAACTTTTTGATCGCATATAAATTGTTCCCAAGTTCTTTTGTCTTTCCCCGAGCTTTGTACACCTTTCCATAAGTACCTGCCGCAATGTAACCCAATATCTCGTATTTCTGAACCACAGAAACTCTGGCCTGATCTTTACGTTTCCTATATGGTCCAATTGTGAAGAAATCGGTAGATGCCATACGCATCGGCTGATTGATCGAAGCGTAAGGATACTGTCTGTAATTTTCCATAAAGAAAAAAGATCTGAAATAT
Organism: Ogataea allantospora; assembly: GCA_030572655.1. Lineage (NCBI taxonomy): Eukaryota > Fungi > Ascomycota > Pichiomycetes > Pichiales > Pichiaceae > Ogataea > Ogataea allantospora. The sequence continues at coordinate 396,500 of JAJMAM010000005.1, forward strand.
TTAAGCTTGTACTAAATTATTTAACCTTTGGTTTTCCCCCACTTCTCCATCTCCTCCATGCAAATTGGATTGGTCGAATACACCAGCGATCGAAGTAAGGTGCGAGAATGAAGGAGATTGGCAATCTAATTGGAATCAGTACTTTTGTAGCGGCATAGGCATTGGCCCCGGCCATGATGATCCTGGTCTTTTCAACAACATCCACCTCCAAATTCGTGAGACCCTTAGTAAGAACCTCTACACCTTTGGCAACTAATTCATGTGGAACTTCCAGGGGCATCCAATTATAATTTATAAACCACCACCAAAGACCAAAAAAGGGAACTATAGCGGTCACTTCGTGTAGAATTGCAAAACTGATTCCAAATCCAAGTGGTCGAACTAATATGGTTCTGATATATGGTTTTAATATTGCCGGACTCATCCTGTACCATCTATTTTGTTCCACTTTGGAAATTGGTGATTCGGCTGCTGCTGCCTCGGTGGTCTTCGGAAGTTTGGGCTGGCTCTTGTATATCAACAATCTCGGAACATTATGAGAAAATAAGCGAACTATGCCGATCGAAGACCGGCTTATCAATCTCGGTCCAGATATCTTCATGTGGGGGAGGAAAATATTTTTTTGTACATAGAAATTTTAAGTAGCCACACCAACACTGCGAATGTATTCCCCGCGCGAAACACTGGACTCGGCTTGGGAAGTTCCCCGGTCCAAGGCAAGCCATTTAGGCTCATCTTTGAATAATCTTAAAGCCTTGACGTATTTGGAACTTGTCAAGGTGAATCGATGATAAATTCCAGCAGGTAGAATTAGTAGATCTCCCTTAGAAAGTTTGGCTCGAATCCATCTGTCTTTGCGATCACGCACGTCAAAAAACCCTTCGCCGTCTAAAATGTACCGGATTTCCTCGTCCTCATGAAGATGTTCGTTGTAAAACACTTCTAACTTGGCGTTCAACGCTTCCACACCGCCGGGAAACGAAGACTCCGACAAAATAATCTGGTCTCTATTCTTGTAGTTCCGTTCTTTGGCCACCACATCCACCTCCTCCACGGTTTGCAAGAACCGATAAAACACTCCAATTCTCTCAAGCTCCTCAACACTGACTCGTTCTCCCGAATCGTGATCTGCGGTGAAATCGCCCGCCAACTCGTCGTGGTAATAAAAAAGACCCATTGATGACCAATCGAATAAAAATCCCAGTATATTTTATTTTTTAGTAAAACTCACGTGCTACTTTTACGTATTTTAAGACCTCTGTTTTCAAACTCTCATTCAAGGCCGCAATCTGAATTGGATCAACATAAAGACTGTCCAAACAGGATGAAAACCTTAAAACTTCAGTTTCGAGTCTTGAGCTGCTAATCCCACTAATCCTTGACCATCCGTTATAATCATTAGGTATTCCTCTAGAAATAATCAGAGAATACAACAATTGCCGATAAACACACTCGTCCGAGTTGAATCTTTGTAAAAGAATTAAACCTCGCATGAAATCGGTCATTCCCATCTGAGAACGCTCCAAAACTTGACGAACAAAGTTGAAAACGCTCTCTTGTTCAACTCCAAATCGAGTACCAATGGTCCGGCTGACCACGGTCAAAATTATCTCCATCACTTGTTTTCTTTCGTCATTAATCGCTGTGTGATTGTGTCTTGTATAAGAATAGTTTTCCATGTCGTCTTCAGAGTCCGAATTGTCGCTAACAAGATCAGGCACATGGTCCAAGTTCCAAACGTGTGGAGTGCCCTCTCTTGCTTTGTATTTCTTAGCATACATCATCTAATTAAAAACACCCATAGCGGAGCTCATTTCGAACCTTCCAAGCTCAAACAACAAGAAAATAATTAGCTGATATTTATACGTCTAAAGTGACTAATACTTTTTTGAGATTGACTCATTTTTTAAATATTGCGCTATTGCTGACATAATCGTTTCAGCCGAGTCGGTCATGATTTGGTGAAATCGTATCCGAAGATAATGGCGTCTGTGTAGCCATGATCTTTCAGATTTCCTGCACCTTTGACTCTTCCAATACGTTCGAATCCCAGATTGTCCCAAATTTTCGAGCTGGCAACGTTGGTTTCGTAAACTAGGTTGAAAACGCTGTATCGATAGCCCAATTTTGGAGCATAATCCAAATAGCTTTTTCCCAGGGTCTTACCTATTCCTAATCCTCGATGATTCTTCGAAACCAGAAATCCGGCATTACAATTATGGCCAGAACGACCTGGATAATTGGGCTTGATATAATACGACCCAAGAAATAGATCTCCAGCATTCGAAACAGCCCCAACGGCATTGTAATCCTCAAATTTGCCCTGCAACATGATTCCCAGGAAGTTTGGACAATAGTAATCCAAAAATTCCTGTCGACTTAACGGCTCTATCTGAGATAGAGTATTACCTTGTTCCACCTCATAATTGTACTCCTGTTGCATTCTATCGAACAAAGATGAAGGAACTTGATCTACAGATTCGAATGGCACAATTGTGGCTACTGAGCCATCTTTCAAGGTAACGTGAACGGCCGAAAACATGCTTAGAAAAAAAATGGATGTTGATGGATTTTTTACGGATCGAATTTGCCAAGAGGGGCGATTTTGCAACCATGTTAAAACTCGGTGCAATCAGGACATTCTGTAAGTCTCTTGTAACAACATATGAACCTACCTGTAGTTCCCCTTACGGAGATCGACACACTTTCTCTATTCTGCTGAGGTAAGCATCGATAAGGATTTCTTTTCCCAATTTGGAAAGCTCTTTTCGGATTTAGCCCAGTTATATTAGTTGCCATTTTATCTGACATGGATCCAACTCATCAACTTAATGGACTCTATACATCCCTTATTTGATCCACAAGTCCATCTGACTTTTTGTAAGTCCAAGTTCGCTTGTCCTGTGGACGTTCAAAACGCTCTTGAACTGGATCCTCATTCGCATTCCTTAGAGCTTGTTGGTGAAGGCTCATTCCCGTTGTTTTCTCCAGAATGTCTCGATTTATTTCAGTCAGAATTGGAGGAATACGTCCACAAACTAGATACCGATTCAGTCTCGTTTGTGTCGCCTAATCTCAAAGATTGTGAGACCGTTCTACCTTTTATACATCAAGCATGGACCCATCCTACCACCGAAAAAGCCATCAGTGTAATTTCTGGCTTTGACCTCAAGGTATGTACAGATTATGAGATAGCCCATTTCTCAAAAACTTGCAAAGCCTCCAGTCGTGGTCAGTTATTGGTGCGCAAGAAAAGTGTCGCCTACCCATATATTTGTGTGGTCTCTATGACCAACTCCGATTCGTTTCCGCGCGGTAATGCAATGGTTTTTCAAGGTCGTCTCAGTGAGAACCTTGCTGCTGCCAAAAATCACAAATCCGATCAATCTTATACCGTTTGTCTGTGTGCTACGTTGCAACCAGAAAATGTATTACAATATGAAGACTCACGGTTTCTACGGCAATACTCTCTGTCAACAGCACAAAAATACATTTGTGATACATCCACCAAACGAGTTACCAAATACTCCGATTTTGATAACTTTGAAGAGTACCAAATTTGGTTGAATAGATATTATGACAAGCATAAATATGCAAACGAAGTTACTTGAAAGAATAAATATGCAATGAATATTATCAATATTGAAAGTTGTAATCGAAGCCGTAATAAAACTGGTTGATGGGCAGGTTTTCGTTGAAATCGGCAGGCCTTTGGTCGCTGATGATCTGCCAAAGTTCGTCAAATTCGTTAACTTCGTTCATGATTCCTATAGGATCATCCAATCCTGGGTTTTGGTATTCTGGATTATCGACCAGCGGCACTTCTGATTCCTTGGAATTCGCCAGAACATCAATTCCTCCAATCCGATAGTTTTTGTAGTCTTTCTTTGACATCTGTTCCATAGTTCTACTCAGAACTCGTTCGTAAACGTCTCTAAGTGAGGATTTGGTGGCAGGCATTCTTTCTCCAACAACATATAACGCAGTTGAACAGGATTGAAGCCAGGTGTTGATTTCCACTGACCATTCCAATTTCTCGGTCAAAACACAATAAATTAACGTCATTGCACTCACAAAAAGCGTGTGCAATGCAATGAAACTATGACAATACCATTCGAATTGAATCATTCTCTTTGAAAGTAAACAGATAGAACCACACGATTTAATACATTCATTCAGAAAATATTGGGCATCTGGAGATAATGAAACGTCCACGTCTTTGGATATAAGAGGTAGAAGTAACATTCTAAGTGTTTTATGATAAAGCATGTTGATAAACACCTTATTGGAATCATCATCAAACGCTGGCATGTCTAGCTTCCATTGTTGCACTCTAGAATAAATAGTTCCGATTTCCATCAAAAGTGTAGTCATATCTGGATCTTCATCAACACGATAAATGCTATGTTGAATAGCAGAATCGATTCTTCGAAGTTTCATCATACACAATCCCAAAGACATATCAGTAAGAACACTGAAATTCATTTGTTCCGGATGAAGGTTGATAATCTTGTTCAATTCTTCACAATCGTCCACCGAATCATCGATATTGTAGGGCAATTCAGCATCAATATCATGGTCTGAAAGACAAAATGGACGTCCAAAATGCATACAAATACTTCTTTCCAGAACATAAGCACTCCAGAATATTCTTCGACGCATGACTGATTCGTGTAACTTGTCAACAGGGATTGGTTGAGCTTCCTTACGATTTAATCCCAAATCTATGCAAAATCGCATGATAAGACCACATAAATGCCAAATTTGATGACCTTGAGATGATCTCAACATATAATATGCGACTAGAACCAAACTTCTAACCGAATCCAGATCCACAATAGTAGTTATTTTGTCTAAATCGCAAACTGCTGTGGCATAGATCTCTTCAGAGGTAAATTTTGTATTATTGTCAACCTTCCCGTTCACTTGAGAAACACGTAATCCAATTGCATAGGTCATCAATAAAGTAAATCTTTTAACAAGATTCTTGCGAGAATTGGATGTAAATAGAACTCGTTCTCTATCACGATGTAATTGTTCAATGTATTGAGCATTCATAACAGGAAATCTAGGAAACATTAATTGTCGATATTTCAGTAACATCTGGCTGGAAGAATCCTGATTGTCTATTAGATATTTGAAAAGCTCTGACGATCTCGAGAGGGGCACCTTTTGGAAAGGCTCTGCTGGGAATTTATTTTGATCCGAATTCAATGGCGAATCTTTCAAAGACCTATGAAGCAAAAACTTCAAACTGGGTCCCAAACTTTGTTTCTGAGGTATTGGCTTCGATGTGGAGGCAATAGAGGACAAATCTCGCACTTCGGCCTCCAAATGCCTTATCTTCTCTTCTAATAACGCAATTGTTCGAGCGGAGTCGTGCCCCTTGATTAATATAGAACATTCAACCCCAGATTTCACACACAAAGTGCAACTCTTCAAGTCGGGAACCCCATCACATTTCCGCTTTGCACGTTTACAACGCTCGCATGCAAACCTTGATCGCTTAGACATGAATAATTAAAGAAAATAAATTTGGATTAGTGTGGATCACAACATCTTTACACAGTCAGCTAAAGATTTTGTTCCTTGGAATTATCGGTCCAACTATATATATGATATAAGACCCTCTTAAAATTATTCAAACTTAATATGAGTTCTCCATCTATAGCTCCACGAGCTAACCAGATGATTTCTCCTTCCACAAGTGGAGAAATGCCAAAGATAACAAAGATCATGACCTCTAGGGAATGGGTTCTTCCCCCAAGACCAAAACCAGGACGCAAACCAAGCGTTGACACACCGGCTACTAAACGCAAGGCACAGAATAGAGCTGCTCAACGGGCGTTCCGTGAACGTCGCGCAAACAGAGTGAGCGAATTGGAAACGCAGATCTTGGAGATTGAACGAGATAGGAGCATCAAAGAAGGAATATTGACCAATACAATCAAACGTTTAGAGAGTCAGAATGAATCGCTGAAAAAGGCTCTGGAAGAAACGCGCAACAACTTACGACAGGCACAACGTCAAATCGGAACTGCTGCAAGTTCCCATGTGTCTCCAGGAGTGTCTCCTACAAGTGACAGTCCAGCAACGCCGCAATCACAATCGACCCGGTCGTCGCGTCGAAAGATGTCGATACTTCCAGACGCAGATCTTACTAAGGCTGCCTCGATGATGATCAACTTCAAAAACAGTTCACGACACAATAGTATCTCTTCTACCTCATCTGGAAAGCGTGATCGAGATGGAAGTGGTCTGAGTCTCCAACAAATATCGCCTGCTCCTTCCAATCCTTCGGACAGCTCCAGATCTTCCACCTGTGGAATTTGTTCGAAAGACGAATGTCTATGTGAATCTGTGGGGATCAGAGTCAAAGAAGAACCAATTAGTCTTGACAGCTTTGTGCCGGCACCAGCTGTTCCTCTGAAAAGACAAAGAAATTTGGAACAAGAGACCGATTTTACTAACAGTTTTAAACGCAATAAGAAGCTACCAGTTTTCAAATCCATGGAGCAGAACGATTTGCTCTTCAAATCTCCATCAGCGTCGTTGAGCGACGAAGGTGTCGGTTTTGATAACCAATCATCGATCATGCCTCCGGAGGACCAATGTGGATTTTGTTCCGATGATACCCCATGTGTTTGTCGAGAAATAGCCAAACAGAAAGAGATGGTGCAAATGAAAGATAATTTAGTCACAAATGAATTGAACCGTGGTGAAGATCCCCAAACCAATACTTCTGAGCACTCTGCATGTTCCGGAAACCCTGGAAACTGTACGCAATGTCAAAAAGATCCGCTATCAACGCTGTTTTGTACTACGATTGCACAGCAGCAAAATCCAGACATCCCTACACCGCCTTCATCAGTTCCAAAGCTGGATCTGCCTCATCGTTCGAGCAGTGTGTCTTCATTGCCTGCACTCAGCGATTTGGAGATCAACCATCCTGGAAAGCATTTCATTCCTTGTGCAGACGCGTACAAGACTCTCTCAAGACATGCGAATTTTCAATCCTCAGGATTCAACAACATTATCAGTAATCTGAACACCAAGGGGATGTATGTTGAGGTTGAAAGCGTGGTGAATTGTCTCAGAGAAATGGATAGGAAATTTGGAAGTAATTAAACACATTTTACATATTGACAACCAATAGATAGCAGGATAGTTAAGTATATAAAAGGTCTAAAGAGCTTTACCGATTCGGAAATTTTCACACCCCGGTCCCCGGCAGTTGAAGATTTTAAAAGAATTGAGGAGCGTTATTAGGGCAAAAAAAATTGTTTTTCACAGGGGAAAATTTTATTTGGCCCAAGAGGACCTGACAATCGCCGAAAATGAGTACAGATCCGCCAGTTCCTGCTCTAGAAAAGGGTAAATTGAAAAGCCAATCAGCAGCCAAGATTTTGGCCGATTCTCGTCCGCAACACCCCCTTAATACAGATAACCGAGGTCGGCTTACAGATACACAAATAGTGTCAATTTCAGGAGCCTTGGCTGGATTTTTAGCCGGAATTGTTGTTTGTCCACTTGATGTGGCCAAAACAAGACTTCAGGCCCAAGGCTCGTTCATTAGAAACCTCCAGGAAGAGACTAAAATCAAGAGTTTTGAAACTCGTAGATACACAGGCATATTGAACACTTTGTCGACAATCAGTAAAGAAGAAGGTGTTCGTGGGTTATACAGGGGACTGGTTCCCATCACGTTGGGTTATTTTCCCACTTGGATGATATATTTCAGTTGTTATGAAAAGTTTAAGAAATTTTACGGCCTAATGATCAAAGACGAGACCATGGGGTATTTCGCTAGCGCAATTTCTTCAGGAGCCATTTCAACCACTCTAACAAACCCGATATGGGTCGTCAAGACTAGATTAATGCTTCAAATGGATAAAGGTCGCACGATTTACGACCGATTCGGAGATACTGTTGGAGCTGCTGCGACTCCTGGAGGAATTAAACGAGAATATTACAGCGGCACAATAGATGCTTTTAACAAAATGTATCGCAGTGAAGGGTTTAGATCATTTTATAGAGGTCTGGTTCCCTCGTATTTCGGACTTATTCATGTTGCAATTCAATTCCCATTGTACGAGAATTTCAAGAAATTGTTGAATGTCAACTCCGACGATCCAGATGATACAAGATCCATGACCATGATCCAATTTTGCAAAATCGTCTTATCTTCCTCATTATCCAAAATATTCGCCTCAGGAATCACGTATCCTCACGAGATCATTCGAACTAGATTACAGATAGTTAACAGTGATACTACCAAACCAAGTGCTGGTTTGGTCAGAACATTGGTGTCTGTTTACCAAACAGAGGGTTTTCGGGGATTCTATTCTGGATTTTTAGTGAATTTGGCTAGAACATTACCATCCAGCGCAGTTACACTAGTTTCGTTCGAGTTCTTCAAGAATTATCTACAGGACTTTTAATAATAATCGAGTGCTTACCTAAGTTTTCTAAAGCAATATTTTTTGTATATTTTTGTTTATGAGGTTTGTGTATTTGGGGTTGGTGAGCGTGTTTTTGGCCGTCATCTCTTGTGCACAAGTGGCTGACGAGTTTCCTGAACCAATCACAGGGGCAGATTTTGACCGCATATTGTCTTCAGGACTTCACTTTGTTGAGTTTTTTTCCCCTCATTGTGGTCATTGTAAGGCATTTGCTCCAACTTGGCAAGAATTTTACAAAACGTTTCATAAAGAGGCTGCTACTCACGATGTTTATATCCATCAGGTTGATTGTATTGCCAGTGGCGATATTTGCGACCGCGAAAACATCTATCAGTATCCTACATTCAGATTATATGGACCCAATGATCAAGGGACTTCTGGAAAATTGCTTGTTTCCATGGGCCGCGGATATGATAGGACAGTTGAAGGATTAATTGAATTTGTGCGAGAGCAGGCAATTGATTCCAAAGATGAACTTCTACAAAGTACGGAGGAAATTACCGATTTGATGAAATCGGCCGATATTGGTGCCATTTCAACGTCCAAAATGATGAAGATTATTGCTGGTGAGATGAATAGACCATATTTGGTTTCCTTTTGGCCTAGCACAGATGAAGAGCTCAATGCCGACACGTTCTCTGGAGATTTCAAGAAGAACAAATTATTTAGCAAATGTCCAAGATGCTTGGATTTCCGCAACATTTGGAGCATGGTTGGCAGACGTCTTTATGATCTTATTGACAAACAGGAGATTTTTGTTGGATATTTGAATTGCAAATCCAATAAAGAGATTTGTATGTCCATGGGAATGGAGGATTTGTTGATTGAAGATTACCGTTCATATGATCCCAAGATTTTTATGTTTTTACCCAATGATCAGGGGGGCAACAAGATTCGTTATAAGTCGTCTGTTCTTGTTGGTAGACATATCATCGATTGGACCAAGAGACTACTAGATATCAGCAAATTTGAAGATATCGAACAAGCTGATATGGGGAATAAAATGAAAATAGCAAAGAACCCCTTCAGAAGAGAAGACTTCACTGAGATTGATCTTGATCCAACTGTGACTTTTATCTATTTGTATTCGAAAGAGGCTGCAGTCGATGAGGACTTCTGGCTTTTGGATCATCTGATCCAACCAATTATGGATTTAAGATCAAATGTTCGACTATACAAGAGTTCCGATCTGAAATTTATGGATCTAGTCAAGACTCAAGAGAAAAATCTGGTGCAATATGTGAATCAAGAGATCAAAGACAAAAGTCAACAAATTGAATTCAATGAGGAAATGTTCACTTCTAGAACTTTGACCACATATCCAATGTTACTATGTTTCAAAGACGACTCTTTGGTTTCGTATGCTTTCCAAAGTTTTGGCTCAAGAGATACCAGAAACTTTGATAAAGTGCTTAATTTCATCAAAGTGAATTCTGATCCATTTACTGAGCAGTTGACCGATGCCAACAAGGGCTACATTTTTCCTTCAACTATAGACGATTCATTTTTGTCCAAAACCGAAAAAGTAGTCATGATGGTTACAGATTTAAATAACCCTGGAACGTTCTTTCGTCAAGCTTATTCTCTCTCACAAATAGGCCATCGGTTCTTATATGAAAGAATGAACCACCAATTCGAACAACTACAAAGTTTACGAGCTGCAAAATATGAAAAGGTTGAACAAATCAAGAAAAATGGTAAAGGTAATATAAACAAAACTTTGAGAGAAAAAGTGCCATCTGTTTATGATCTAAAGGAGAACAATATCCATCTAGTTTACGTGGACAAGACCAAACTCGTTTCTTTAGCAGATACGTTAGGATGGAGTCATCTTCAGTCTCGAAAGTATCAGGCAGGAGATGTAATAATTGTCTCGAGATTCACCAACAATTATTGGGACTCGTCGCTCGATGGACACAAATTAACATCTGAAAATATTGAAGATACAGTCAATGTTCTAATGAAGGCCAGTTTCAATAGATTGACAGGAAAAGGACTTCGAGCCACCATCACCTTTGAGATGATTTGTACATATTTGGTGTTTTTCGTGATATTGTGTCTTCTGGTGCTTGGTTTGGGAAAACTGCGGTTTCGAATACTATTCAAATCTCGTAGTAGAAGATCGAATCCGTATTTTATTGACTCGGAGACTGGTGGAGGTTCAGGTAATACGCTTGGTAAGTTTGATTGAATATATGTGGCTAGTATGTGGCGGTGCATAATTTTTGCTGTGCAAAGTAGATTGAACAAATAAGTTTTTGAAATCAATATTAAATCTGTTTTTCGGTGAACGAGTGTTTTGGAAAAGAAAACCTGGAATTGTACTGGTTTTCGGCTAATAACGAGTTCTTATTGCTTAAAGATTCTTATTGTCAAATTTAATTAGAATTGGCTAACTGGAATACGTAATTTGATATGAGCGAAGAAGACAAGCAAATCACTACAGATGTTGCCTCTAGCACTGGGGTCTTTGAAAAAGCTCTCAATTCATGGGCTGTGATTGATCTTCCAAGTTTGCAGAAGGAAATGGATGCCAAGGGGTTGGAAATCCAAGCTTCTCAAAAGGAGTCATTATTAGGTCGTAAGGATTTGGCGACCAAAACTAAGGCATTCAAGAAGTTGGCTGAGGAGGAAAAGCTTGGACAGATCAATCAGCTCCTGAAGTCGTATCAGAATGAAATTGATGGTCTTACTAAGAAGAACAAGGCGATTGAAAATACCTTTTTCCATGTTTATCGGGCTATTGCCGAAGCACCAGATCCCAAGAAATTATTGCAAATTAGTATGGAAGCTGTTCTCTCTATCAAAGATGTTGATCACTTGAAGTCAGAGAAATCCGAACTGGAAGAAAAATTGCTTGGATATGCTGATTATGAACAATTAAAGGCCAAAATCGCAAAGACCGAAGACGAGATGACCAAGGTTTCCGAGACTAAATTACAAGCTAAAGAAGATGAATGGAAGTCGTTATTGGAGGAAAAAGAGATGAATTGGAAAAAGAAGGAAATTGAGATGGAAAATAGTGCTGGTAAGCTCAAAAAGGAGATTGAGGAATTAAAAGTGAACGATGAGATTATGCGTTTGAGACTAAAGAATCATGCACAAACTTTGAACAACGATGAAGATGGAACTGAAAATGAGCTTATTGATGGGTTAGATCTGAAATCACGGGCTGTGGACACTGTTGAATTGCAAATGTTGAGCAGAGACGCAGAAAGTGCTAAGTTGCGCATTTTGGAGCTCGAACGTCGTAATGAAGAACTCCGTCGCGATATCAGCGTTGCTCGTAGTGATGTGGAGATGGACAAAGTCAAAGAGATGAACAACAAGCGGATTGGCGAGTTAGAGAGCGAGAATGCGCTTTTGGTGGCACGATTAGAACATGAGCGCAAGAATGTGGATAAACTAAAGCTAGAAATGCAAGGCAAATTGGATGCAGCACAGCGTGAGATTGTTCAGTTGGGTAGGGAGACGGAGATGTTACGATCACGGATCAATGAGACGCACGATTATGACGAGATCAAAAAAGAACTTGAAGTTTTAAGACAGATTGAATTAGGAGACAACGAAGACACTCCTCAACTTGACTCTGCGATTGTTCAGCGCAATAAAAAATTGAGCAATGAGATCATCGAATATCGTTCCAAGAATGAGGAATTGATGAAGCGATGCGAAGCTTTAGAGAGTCAATTCAATGAGTCGAGCCAACAATTGGATAAATTAAAGGATATGAACCAGAAATTGGAATCAGATCTTATGAACTTCGAAAGTGGAGCTGCTCATAATGACAAATGGGAGACAATGTCTATGATTTCCTCTGTTGCTCCTTCTATGGCCGGTTCTGTTTCACAATCTCTAATTTCCAAGGGAGGAAGATTATCTCCTGCCTCTTCAATTGCGGGTGGATTTGAACCTGGTCAGGGTCAGAATAATTCCATTTTACCAATCATCACACAACAAAGAGATCGATTCCGTGTTAGAAACAAGGAATTGGAAGAGGAGACCAAGAAACAATTCTCCAAGATAGTGGAATTGAGAAGGGAGGTGAACTCGTTGAAGAACGACAACAAAGGATTGTATGAACGCATCAGATTCTTGCAATTTCATCAGGACTCCAAAAATTCCAAGCCGGTAGCTGCATCACGAGATCTTGAGTCCAAATACAAAGACAGCTATGAACAAGATTTGCATCCAATTGAACAATTCCGGATCATGGAGACTCAAAGAATCAATTCGCGGATGAGTCCATTTGAACGGATTTTCATACAGGTGACTCGATATGTTTTAAGCACCAAGCTATCCAGGTTGATGTTTGTAGGCTATTGTTTCGGACTTCATTTCCTGGTCATGATGTTGATGGTATATGTGATGGGTACCAGTAATGCTTCCACGATTTCTGTTCAATCCACCATGAAAACCAGTACTGGGGGGGTAGCCGGAGGAATTAAGAATTCCTAACACAATATACTTTATCTAAAATGGGCCTTGTAATTTTTTTATTTTTTATCATGACAGTTTGTGAGAGATGTCATCGACAGAAGGTCAAATGTAAGAGAATTGGTAATCAGGCATGTACCAATTGCATTAATGCAGGGGCTGAATGTTTTGATCATATTCGGAAGAAACGAGAACCCAAGCAAGTACAGGTTCCTGATTATGTAGAGGCGTTTGACCCGGTGATGATGAGGCGGTTGAGTAAAGTTGAATTGGATCCTGAGTTTTTTTTGAATCAACGAAATATCCAGATCTCAAAGGTCGGTATTCGGAACCCATCGCTAATATCAGATTCGCGGTTGAATTCCACTCCCATTCCCTATATCGATGAGATCGATTATCTAATGCTTAAAAAAATTGGATGCTTTACATTACCGGAGTTCAGCATCTCTTGGGAATTGATAAGATCGTTTTTTTCTGAACTTTATCCCTTGCACTATGCGATTGATCGGACACAATTCATGAAAGATTATAAGGATTTGACCAAACCTCCCAGTTTGGTTCTTCTTCAACTGATGTTGTACGCGGGAGCAGTTGCATACCATGCACACAAAACATCGAAATTTACCAGAGAAGAAGCCATGATTATGGCCAAGGTACTTCATCGAAGAGCTCAGTTGCTGATGGATCTGGGGTTTGATCAATATAACCCCTCAGTGATGATTCAATCATCTCTTCTATTGAGCTATACTATTCAAATCAAACATTTAAAACATCCTTTAGTTAGAGCGATTACAAGTGCGGGGATGTTTGGATTGAATCAAGATCAATCTAACAATCCCAATTTATCCCCATATGAGAAACTTCAATATCGACTTCTTTGGACTATATTGCTGATCAAGTCACATGGTAAGGGTTTATGTCTATGTACCACAATTGCGATAAAGATTCAAGATTCTACCGTCCAACCGTTGCAAGTTGATGAATTGAGCATGTTTTCACCTACTCATGCAAACTTCATTGTATGGGTTTATAAAGCAGCAGAAATTGCAGAAATCATTCTCTATAATTCGCAAGAGATTCGTTCTTTGGTTCAAAGTGGAAAACCGTATCGACATATATTGAACAAGTCCATAGCTCTAGCGGACCATTTTCAAAATGGCTTGCCCCTATGTCTTAGATATGATCTGGAAGTCCCCGGATCACAAAATATATGGAGTGCTATGATCACTATGGTTCAGAACACTTTTCGATTATCTTGCTCTCGAATCAATAAACTGGGATCTCCCACTGCAGTTGTGCTTGATTCGGCACCTCAATATTTACCCGATTACAAACCATCTTTCGATGCTGCTTGGTCTTCCTACCAAATATTTGCCAACCAGAGGTTGCGATTTGGTATTCGGATCGGTCTATTTCAATTATCATATTGTGCTTATGATAGTGCTTTAGCCATGACTTTTCATTTGCGAAGTCGTGATCCAATGGTGACACAAAAGGCACACAAAGCAATTACAGATATCTGTGCTATATTTCAAGAGCTTGCAATTATTTCAGATCATACAATTGTGCTTCGGGACCATCTCGAAAGGCTTCACGAAAATAGTGGCGAAATGCTGAGTGACTTGACAGAAATGTTGGATATCAATTGGGAAGACGTTAAATACACAAACGCGGCTCATTTTGAATTTGAACCGGACTATTCTTTGTCCAAGACCGATTTTACAATATGAGATGAGAGTCTGGACACAAAATTCACAATAAGCTAAACTCCTAACCGTTCAAAGTCTGCTCTATGAAACCATTGTATCTTAGACCAGAAATCTTATAGTTTAAAGCAAAATGAAGCAACGCCTTGAATTCAGCATCTGTGAGATCAATATGGGTGTTATTCTCATGATTTCTCTCAGGAGTACTGGAAGAAGGAATTGGGATAATGGTTGGATATTCATCATAATCATTGAACTTTCTGATCCAAGAAAGAGCAATTTGAGCAGGAGTGCATCCCTTTTTCCCGGCAAGCTTTTTCACCTCCTCTACAATTCCCATATTAGCATCCATGGCTTCTTGGGAGGAGAATCTGTCGAAGAAACGACGGAAATCACCTTCAGGAACATCTTCTGGCTTTTTGATTTGGCCAGTCAAGAATCCCCTGCCAAGTGGAGAATATGCAATAATAGGAATGTTATTCTCCTTACAAGCCTCAAAAATACCATTCTTGATGGGGTCAACGCACCATAAAGAAAATTCAATCTCAACACAGGAGATCGGATGAACGGTAACAGCACGACGAATGGATGATGCAGAAACCTCTGAAAGTGAGATTCCTTTGATAACTCCCTTTTCAACATATTCAGCAATGTACTTGACGGTATTCTCGATCGGGATGTTCTGGTCCACACGACTAGTCTCGAACAAGTCGAATTTATTACCAGGGAAGAATGAAGCGATGTTCTCAATTGATTTCTTGACTCCTTCTGCTGACCCATCGAATCCCTCGGCACCTGCACAACCCTTGACAGAAACGGTCATCTTGGATCTCTGCTCTGGATACTTTTTGAAATAAGCTTGCAACATTTCCAGGTTTGCTAAAGGCTGAGGAGTTGGTTCAGGAAGAAGTCCAAAGCCATTTGGACCATAAAATTCTGCCGAGTTGAAGAAACTAACTCCATCTTTGATGGCATTGTTCAGGGTTGCAAATGCTTGATCTCTAGGGACCATTACACTACCTGCAGTCAATGACATGAGACCATGACCTGTAGGACCTTTGATTGATAATTTGGAACGACTCATTGTAAATTACGAACCAACAGGGCACAAATCGATGCCATTTATAGTGTTTGGTCCAATGGCGGGGATATCAATGTGCCGGAGATAATTATTTTTTCGAGACTGGAACTAAGACAAAATCCGAGTCTGTTAATTCCGAGGATATAGACATCTTGGCATTCTTGGAATTTATTATGATTATCACACGTCCTATTCCGGGAAAAAATGTTATATCCGTTTGGTTTATTGAAAGTACTTGAATGGTGACTTGATTCAAATGCTTATCCCCGGTTTGGTAATCAAAACTGACAGATGTCGATTACCTAGTTTAAATTAATAATATTCGATATATAGACATTCTCCAAGTCAATGACATCATCCCCCCTTGGCTCCCTACCCAATTTTGTACTGGGGTCCAAAATTAGCGGCGGCACTGGTAATCGTTCGCGATATCGCGACTTTCTAAATTGGGAATTGGAAAATTGTTATCGGAAACCTGTACTGGAAAAATTACTTAGTTCTCAATTATATTTATAAATGTCTAAAGCCAAGGTTCTTCTTGTTGGAATGGGTGGTGTCGGCACCATTGCCGCCTACGGATTGGAATACACCGGTAAATCTGAAGTTACCGCTGTTGTTCGGTCCGATTACGAGACATTGATCAAAGAAGGCTTCGATATCGAGTCTTGTGATTATGGTAACATCTCCAACTGGAGACCAACTAATGTGTCCAATGATGTGGCTGAGGCCGTTTCCAAATACGGACCTTTTGATTACGTTGTGTTCAGCATGAAAAACATCCCAGATCTCAACCCTCTCGAGACAATGCTGGCCAAATGTTACCATGATGACATTGGTGTTGTGCTTCTCCAAAACGGTTACGGAATCCATAAATCGGTCATCAAGGAATTCCCTTCAGCATACGTTATCTCGGGAGTCTCCATGATCTCGTCCACCTTGTATGGTCGGGTCATCAAACACCTTGGTCCAGATGCCGTTAAGTTTGGTGTCTGCGACAATGGCAAGCTGGACTATGCCAAACAGGAGGATAAATGTAAGGAATTCCTGGAGTTATACAGCAATGACAAAAACGATATTGAGTTCGACGAAAACGTCAACTACACCAGATGGAGAAAATTGATTTACAATGCCACTATCAACTCGACTTGTGCTCTGACTAATGTTGATATCGGTCGTCTTGAATTGTTCGGAGGTATCGACTCGGTTGTTCGTCCTGCCATGAAGGAGATTCTGGCCATTGCCAAGAGTGACGGTGTTGATCTTCCAGAATCCATCATGGACTTCATGATTAGATCAGATGATGGCATTTGGTATCCTCCATCCATGTTGGTGGACATTAGAAAGGGTAATTATACTGAATACCAGGTTATCTTGGGTAATGCTTTGGATGTTGCCAAAGCCAACGGCATTCCTGCTCCAGTTATGACTATCTTGTACAATCTGTTGCATGTGATCCAATACAGGACCATGGAAGAGAAATCTCGGTTTGTCTTGCCAGAGCAAAGACCATTGCCTGAGGATAACTTTGTTATACAGATGAAAAATTAATCTAGATTTTTGTGTGTGTTTTTTTTCTTTGTACGTGTTATGACAAACCGAATAAAACTGTCCCAGACTTCTCCTCTCGATGTTCTGGACTCGCGACTCAGTGTGCTTTCAAACGATTCTATCGCCACCAATGAACGATTGCTGGACAAATTGGGATTGTCCGATGATGATTACGAGAGTATTGAAGAAGCACAACAACCAAGAAACTATCAACCAGCCAGTCAATTCAAGTCTCTCAAGCCATTTTGGTACGAACAAAAGCAGAAAGATATGGATACAACGCTGGAATCAGAAGGTCATACGTTTGATCTTGGAGATGATCTAGAAGATAGACCTGTTCTCAAACAACCTCAACATAGAAGATTGGCTTCTAAAGAAGATTATACTATCAGTAGTAATTATCGACAACAAGTTCCGATTGTGCGGAGTCTTCATGATCGTTCTTTATCCAATCAAACAATCTCCATAGAGCCTCAATTCCGACCTCTGTCGCCTCCTCCTTCCACAGATTCTCATTCCGAGACCCCTACCGAACCTCTTGCATCGCCAAAGTTTATCAAGACTCATTCATCAACAGGTTCGAGTTCTTCATTGACATCAATAATCAAATCTCCTCTAAAGGCATTTAGAAGACCTGTTTTGAGAACAGCCTCTGCCCCAGATCTGCAACCACAAACCCTTGCACAACATTTCCATTCTCTGGAAAATTCCCAGGAGATGCTTTCCTACGGTCTCAGTTTGCGTGGGAAGGATGAGAAATCCATGTTACATAGTTTCTCATGGATTTGTAAAGCCGGGGCCGTCGACCCTACTCAAAAACATAGCTTCCATATCGATCCCAAAAAACTTCAGCCACGTGCGGCTGTGCATCCGCAATGCGATGTCTATTACGAAATTGGCCGTGCCTTTATTAATGGATGGGGATGCTCCAGAGATCCAATCCAGGGATTGGAATTTTTGGAATTGGCCGCTAGTTATGGCTGTATAGATGCCATGAATGGTGCTGCAGAGCTTTGCAAGAAACAACGCTCCAAGTTGTGGCGCAAATTGGCTGACGAATCTAGATCTTTAAATTAGCATCTACTACAAGATTTTTTGTCATGATTTAATAATATCACATATTTAAAACTCTTGGATCTGCATACTTTTCTTTACGTTGAACCCGTCTTTTAGTAACTCTTGTACTTCTTCTAATTGTAGATTGCCCAACTCGGGATAAATCAAATAGATGATTCCCCAGGAAATGGTAGTGATCATGGCAAATAGCACAAAAGTTCCTGCCGGAGAAAGCCATTGCATCAAGGACAAAAAACTGGCCGAAATCACCAATGATCCAGTCCAATTGGTGGCTGTGGCCAATGAGGTTCCCAAACCTCGCACAGATTGTGGAAATAGTTCTGCTTGTTGCCAGGGAACGTTTCCCAAACCAACAGCATAAAAAGCCACAAATAATATAAGACCAATAAGAACACCAAACTCCCAGACTCCAAGACTAGTTTCGGCCAATTTCACATCCAAATGTGCAAAACAAATTGCACATAGCAATTGTGCAGCTACCAACAATGGCATAGAAACTAAAAGTATTCGACGACGACCAATTGTATCAATCACTAAAAATGCAACTATGGTGAACAAAAAATTGGTAGCAGCTATGAAACAACTAACAGCAGTGCTATTGTCATATCCAACCATCTTGAATATCGTTCCTGAAAAATACATCAATGAATTGAACCCAACAAGTTGTTGAATGGCTTGCAATCCACAACCAATCACTAAAGCGCGTCGATTGGCACCATCTTTGAATGAACCTCTTGATGTCTGGTTTATCTGATGAATCTCAGCCATACTAGCATCTACCAAATCCTGTGGACATCCCAAATATACTTCCTGAAGAACCAATCTTGCTCGTTGTTGATTGCCAATGGATATCAAATATCTAGGAGTGTCTGGAAGCACAAGAAATGCCAACAATTGTATAACGGATGGAATCAAGGAAAACCCAACAATGAGTCTCCATCCATTGGAATATCCACTCAATATGGCTCCAACACCATAAGCAACCAATTGGCCACCAGTGATGGCAAGACAATTGATAATTACCATCCGACCCCTAAATTTCCCAGGAGAAAGTTCGCTAATATATAATGGAGCAACCAGAGAACCAACTCCAACTCCCAAGCCCATAATCAAACGTCCAACAATCATAATCAATACTGTATGTGCAAACAATTGAAACAATGCCCCAATAACAAATAGAACATTACATAGAACAACAGCAAGCTTCCGTCCATAATAATCGGCAAAGAATCCAGCAAATGAACATGCTATAAGAGCTCCTAAGGAAGTTCCACTTGTAATCCATTCTTTCTCATTAACCAACAATTCACGACCATCCAAATCGGTGCCTATGGTCACCAACACAGACGAAATGTAACCAGTGTCATAGCCAAACATAAATCCGGATATAGACGCAAGAACAGTCAAAGTAAGAACCAATGGTGACGGCTTTTCTATCAGCGACTCAAGATATGTACTGGCAGATTGTGTATCTGAACTTGAAGGTCGACGTAACAACGCTTCATGTTGTCTTAACGTTCGATAATCAAAAGGATCCATCTAGAATATATTTATTTAAATTGGGCTGTGCTTCTATATACAAGACTAATACCAATCGAAATTGGCACTGACCAATAATTTTGCTGGCTCCAGTGGTTTTTCTTCCGGTTTCTCCTCATCGTAAACAAAAGTGCGATTTGAATCTGTTTTGGCAAGAACACAATCCATGGCGAGACTTTTGGAGGTCAAAATTTCCTTCAAATCTGGTTTCATGGCTCGGAGTTCTTGCTCGGTGAAATCACCGAAAACAACAAACGCATCATTCAACCATTCCACAGAGAGTTCCTCAGGTAGTTCGGCATCTAACTTTTCTTTGGTCATACCTATGAACGCATCTTTGATCAAAAGAGAGTTGTAATCGACGTTGAGCTTTCGATGTTCTTCAATCAAAATGGCTCTTTCTTTCTTCTGTTTCTCTTTCTCCTTCATTTTATCTGAAACAAATAGAGCTTCTTTCAAAACGATCACTGGTAGTTTTGAATTCGGTTCCAATCGCAAAAATACACTCCTCTTTGGTTCTGGATCTTGACTCTCACTGTAAACTTTATAAGCATCAGCTAATTCATGAATAAATTGACGTTGTATCTTTTTCATTGGCCTGAAATGATAAGTTTTCTTACCCAATTCTCCACTCACGAGTTGTTGAAAAACAGTCTCTATGCTTTCACACCAAACTCTCTGTTGAGAGTAGAGATTGATAAGAAATGGTGTATAGATCTTCTCTAATAACAAGAATCTGGAAACAATGTCACTATCCAAATTTTCTGGAGAATCGGTCAATGCATTCATCAATTGTCTATTTCTCTTTTCTCTTTCGCATTCATCGTCACAAATCAAAGGCCTTGTATTCAATGAACACAAAACTTTTCTAGAAAGACGACGACATTCACAATAAACAGCCACTCTTTCTTGACACGGAACAGATTCGTTACATTTTCCTGGAGCATGACAATTCTGACGACATGGATGTCCACAAGTCCGAACTTTTCCACATTCACTGGTGCATTTGGTCTGACAACCACCGGGAGGATGACAATTCTTTGTACATCGATGAGTTCCACATGGAAGCAACTCTCCACAAATACGACCACAAGAAATCACCGTTTGGTAGCACATGGAGTTTGTCATTTCGATTTTCTTGGAACATTGACATTGTTTCATCACTCGCTCTGTACATCGAGGACATTCTTTAGTGTCTTCATGACAATTATGCAATTCTGGCCGATGGCCACATTTGGTAGGCCGTTGACATTGGTTCAAACACACAGGTAATTTCGTGCCACATCTCACTGGAGCAGGAACAACTGTCATTCCACAATGACAAACCAAATCCACCGACGAGGACTCTAAACAAGGCCGACAGGGTCCCAAATGACATGTCATTTGACAATGATGTTCTCCACATGAAAGCAATTTACCACATTCTTTGGTACACAAATGAATAGCTTCGATGGACATTTGATCAGTAGCTGTTCGTGCATCAATTGTATTTTTCCTGATTCCTTTCAATCGTTGTCGTTCTCTAACAGCAGCCACCGGTTCATATTCACAACAGATATCCAAACATCGATGTCTTCGACAACTCATGAGAGCCTGACATTTATGGTGACATTGCGGTATGTAGCCCTGTTGAGCTAATTTACAGGCAATGGTGTAATGAGTATAATTACACCGACATTTGGCGTCCACCACAGCATAGCAAGGAGCACATTCTCCTTCATGACAATTCCAATAGCATGTGTGTCCACAATCAAGTTTCTTACCACATATTTTGCCACAAGTAGCCACGGGATCCAAACAGGAGGTTCTAGGAGTAGCCAATTCGTCCAATTTATGTTTACCACATGGACATTTGGTTAACAAGGCCGGCGATCTCGGACAAATATGACCATCTAGGCTTTTAGCATGACATGGTTCTTCACATCGATGATTACCACAATCAAGTAGTTCATCACATATCTCATCACATTGGAAACACCCCGTCCAATTAGATTCCTTGGTCTGGGACAATTGAGGAGCTCGTTCATGACATTTAAGTTCAGCTTCGTGACGACCACAATAACAACGACCTCGTATTTGTTGTTGACAGAGTCCACAGAGCCCAGAATGACAATTTCTACCACATTTGTGTAATCCACAAGGCATAAGATCCTGACATGGTTTATCACAGGACCATCCCAATTTATAAGGAGTGATCACACATGGAAGCTGTTGGGATTTCGAACCACATTGACATTGGATAATAGGTCCCATAGCAGTACATTTCTTGACGTGAGGTCCAGGGTGACAGGGTAATGAACACCCATGAACACAATTTGGTAGCGGCGAGTTGCAAGTTTGGCCACATGAATGCGGTTCAAAATCGTTTTCTGCAGGATTAATTACCTTACCACACCAACATGTATATTGCTTAGGGAGCTTGACATGTGTATTGTTACAAGAGGGACATCTCCAAGATCGATCTTGGGCTGTAGACGACCCTCGCTTGGCCCAATCTCGAATACATGATAGATCAAACGCTCTGTAACAATGATCACATGACCATATATTGGACGACTTGTCTATTCCACCAGTACAAACCAGACAAGTATATTCGCCGCGACGGAGCTCTTCAAGTAGAGACTCACGTATATTATCAGACATGAATAGACTGAAATATTTTTTAAGACCAAATGGATCGGAAAATGCACAGCCTTGGATTGTGTAGAAAGCAGGGCTGTGTTAGGAGAAGCTGGTAGGACTGATGGATCCTAATTGGAGAGGAGGGATGTAGTTATCCAGTCTACCAGGGAGAATCTTGAGTGTTGTTGTAGTAGTAGAGGGGTTGGTGAATTATTTGGCTGTTCTCAGACTATTGACCACCATAGTATCGAAGTTTAGTCAAATCATAAGCATTGGAAAATTCTTCAAGGTTCCATGTATTTGTTCATAATTAGAATTTATTCTTTGATGATTGCAACTGGACCAATTGTCAGTAATTCCGTTATGTCAAAATTGATCTACTTTAAAAACATTGTAGTATTTGTTAGAGGGTCCTAATAGTTATAATAAAATAATTACGTAATTTATTTTTAAATAAAGAGGGGATGGCACAATTGAACAATCCTTGGAAGAAAAGGTGAGTATGATCAACCAATAACTAACAATATAGAGACGCATGGAGATACGAAGGTGTTTTCCATAAGAGTCAGAGATTTAGAGGAGCATTCCCCGGTCTGGGACTAGGACTGGCCGTCTTCGTCGCCGTGAGCATCTACGAAGACTACATCAACCCAGCTCCAACAAGTTCCCACCATTAGATACGTAATGGGCTATTTATTCAACATATTTATTTGTCTCTATGATTTCCGCTCCGGAGACCGGTCTCTATTATTACCCTTGGTCTCCATCCAGCAACTGTAATGATACACCTTGCCCTTTTTAATGGCGTTTCTCCAGATCCATTCGCCCATCTCGTCATCGAACACCCCCACGAGTTTTTCTCTACAGATCCCGCAAACGGTCTCGTTGTCACTATCTTCAGGGATATTGACGATTTTCTTATTTAGCTCCTCTTGGGTCAAAACCTCTTTAACGGCAACTTTATTGATATCGGAGGTGTCCGAGGAGTATGCCAGGATCTCGTCCTCTTTGAACTCGACCCATTTGTTGGTAGTCAGATACCATGCTCTGTTATAAATTTGTTTTGCAGTGTCCTTTAATTTTTTGTTTGTACGGAAATGCCAATCCAGATGTTGTTGTCTGGAAATTGCACCTTCTGGCGAGTTGTGAAACCGTTTGGGACAGTTGGAACACTGATTCGGTTTATCAGAATAAATCAAAGCTATTTCCTGCGCAGAAGGAACGTGGTTGTTGATCACTTGTTGACTAAGCTCAATTGAAAACATCACAAGTCCTGTTGTAGTCTGCACAGGAACAGGAGCTGTGACGGGCTCCAAAACTGGCTGTGTAGTAAGTCCCAGTAATTTCTGTAATTGTGGAGTCGAGAAAATACCCGGTTGTGCGGACGTTGAAGGAGGAGCAGCAACGGGAGGAGCCAATTGTGCGACCTGGGGAAACGAGGGAGGTAATTGCACCGCCGGTGGCGCCACCCTGCGATGTTCGTCCTCTCTGATTCCAGCTAATTGTTTCCTCACCACCTCCAATTGTTGCAACGGAATTTGCGTCGGCTGGCCAATTATCGCACGTAACTGGTCCAATAATTCGTATCTCTGTCTTGTCTTTTGATCACCGCCCTTGGAAAGTCTATCGCCCACCATTCGTTTCAAGTCATCAATCTCCTTAATCAGTGTCTCCTTCGACAGCGGTTCCTCGATCTTGTTATTGGCAGTGGCCCGGATTAGGAATTTCTCCACCAGATCCAATTGGTCCTCACCAAATAGTGGCATTCCGGTGACTGCGTTAGGCATTTTCCATAACTTAAATAGCTTAATCATTTTGATTCTAGTAGGGTCATCCACAAGCGAATAAGTCTGGGTGAATGTCTTATACAGATTTATGCTAAACAGTCGCGTATACGGACTGCCCACCACTTTACATATCGAGTCTAACAAGTAGAGGGCAAACAACTTCTGAGAAGGAATGGCCTTTGCGATTCGTTTCTCCACAGCCTGGACGATTTCGGCCGCATACTCCACGTTTTCCTGCGCCAACTGGGTGTAGCTCTCGATGATGGGCCGAGAATTGAACGTGAGAGTTTGGAGCGAGTCGTAGTAGTCGTTTCCAAACTGAAGGGAAGACATGCCGGGTAAGAAAAAAACAAAGGGAAAAAAGTTTTTTTTCAATGTTTGTTAGAGCAGTGTCGAGACAAGCTAGACGGTTTGGGAGTGCCAGAGTGGTGCTGAACCAGGCAGCAGAGACGGCGGAAAACCCATTGGCAGCGGAGTTGGCTGCCACCAAAGAGAAGTTGGCTGCCAAGGACAAGGAATGTGCCGAGTTCAAGGACAGGTATCTACGTTCGGTGGCGGACTTTAGAAATTTGCAGGAGACTACCAAGAGGGAGATTCAAAAAGCCAAGGATTTTGCATTGCAGAAGTTTGCTAAGGATTTAATCGAAAGTGTGGACAATTTTGGCCATGCTTTGGGAGCTGTGAAGGATGAGACCTTAAAAACTAATAAGGAGGTGAGTCAGTTGTATGATGGAGTCAAGATGACCAGAGACGTTTTCGAGAAGACACTCGCCAGACACGGACTCAACAAGATCGATCCGGTGGACGAAGTGTTCGATCCAAACAGACATGAAGCTACTTTCCAGGCCCCTATTCCTGGTAAGGAGCCGGGAACGGTGTTTGATGTCCAACAACCAGGTTTCGAATTAAACGGTCGTGTTTTGAGAGCTGCCAAGGTTGGTATTGTTAGGGAATAAAGATGTAAATAGTAATGAACTGATGATTACACTATATGCTGGTAGCCATGGGGTTTTGGCTGTGCAAACTCGATTTTCAGCTGTCGACCACCCACTTTCGCCGACTGGCTTTTGATCTTGCGTAAGGCCTTTAGCGCAGCCTCTGAGTTTCCAAAACGTACAAATCCAAATCCTAGACACTTGTCTGTGATTGGGGCTCGGGCAAGACCGCATCTGACGGCCTGCAACGGGCCAAATATCTTCATCACCTCCGTTTCTGTAGTTTCGTACGGCAGGTTCTTTATCATTAGCACTTCGTATTTCTTGCTATCCAAGAATCCCTGTCTGTTTTCGATCTCACTTCGAAGATCAAGTCGTATCGGCCTATTATTGATCACTTTCCCTTGCATTTGTGCCTGTGCAGCTTTGGCCTGCTGCTCCGTCTCGAACTCTATATATCCATATCCTTTAAATTTGCCTCCTGGTCGAGCCAACTCCACTTTAGACAATCCTCGAACCACCTTGAAGGCCTCGCCCACCTGTTCTTCGGTGGCATCGAACGGTAATTTGCTTACTAAAAGCGTTCTCCTAAGACTATAGAACCGTCGCCACATACAAAAATTTTCCGGTGTCTAGATGTTTTTCTTGTAAAAACTATGCCAGCTCCTCCTCCTCCGCCACCACCACCGGCCCCACCAATGGCCGGCATGTCTTCTGCACCACCCACACAGTTACCTTCGGTTACACCAGATAGAAATGCTCTTTTGGGAGATATTCGCAAGGGTGCAAGGCTTAAGAAGGCAGTGACCAATGATAGATCTAAACCAATGGTTGGTGGGTCCAATGTGTCCAGTGGAACGCCTGCCCCTCCAATGGGAGCTCCATCTGTTCCATCTGTTCCAGGTGCACCTGCTGTTCCCCAACTGGGTGATATTTTTGCCGGAGGAATGCCAAAGCTGAAACATAGAGATGGACCAAAAATGCCGTCGTCCAGACCAAAAAGAGAGCCAAGTGTGCCTGCTGTGCCGGCAATGAATGCTCCAGCAATTCCATCAATGGCTGCTCCACGGGTCCCTTCTATATCTGCACCAAAAGTTCCCTCAATGGCTGCTTCAGCAGTGCCAGCAGTGCCAGCACCACCAACTACAAGTGCTCCTCCACCTCCTCCACTTCCTTCAATGGCAGCACCGGCACCTCCACCCTTACCAGCATCGACGGCACCGCCTCCACCGCGATTACCGGTTTCACCAGCACCTGGTCCACCACCCTTACCATCATCCTCTACTCCAATACCTCCACAACCACCAAAAGCTTCGGCTGCTCCCCCAACCGCTGGTGCACTTCCATTCCTGGCAGAAATCAATGCAAGAAGAGACAATTCTCATGTTATAGAAGAATCAAAACCTGCAGCTCCCAAAGCACCACAGATCCCTACGATAGCAGCTCCAAAAGTGCCTCAAATCCCAAAGATGGCAGCTCCAGCAGTTCCTGCTGCTCCATCTGTACCATCAATCCCAACGGCACCATCAATTCCGAAGAAAACGACTCCATCTGTACCATCAATCCCAGCAATGGCAGCTCCACCTCCTCCATCATTACCAGCAAGCTCTGCTCCTGCTCCTGCTCCTGCTCCTGCTCCTCCACCACCTCCGTCCTTACCAACAAGTTCTGCTCCTCCACCACCTCCATCCCCTCCATACACTCCGTCAATTGCCCCAAAGGCTCCCCCAGCGCCTCCTCAGATCTCTGCTCCAACTCCTCCAGCTCTACCTCAATCCTCAGCACCACCACCTCCTGCACCGGCTTCTTCGAAAAAAGCAGCACCACCTCCTCCACCTTCAAAGACCAGACAGTCTGTGGGCTCGAGCTTGAGGAAGATCGACGCGTCAATCTACACCATAGGTACTACATCTTCGTCTAAAATCGAGATTGACGAGTCCAGATTCAATTTCGCCAACGCCGGCGAGATCCCCAAACCCCGCAGGTTCGAAAACAAACAAAAGCTCTATCCCTCGGGCAGAGGCAGCTCAGTGCCGCTCAATCTATCGTTGTACTGATCGTTATATACAGGCTTACGTAACGCACCACCTAATCACACCGTCCGTCTTTCCAGCCATCCTTCCAGCGCTGTTTCCACAACTGACAGTCAAATGTAGGCTTTCCAAGCTTCTGGTTCACCTCATTATGAGCATCACACAACCACTGGCCAAATTCTTCTTGGGTCCTCACCTTCGGTTTCTTCTTCTCCATGTATGTCCGAAAATCGGCCGCACACACCCAGCACGGGTAGATCTTGCCAAAGATCTGCAAGAACATGCTCATTTCAACCTGCTGCTCGACCGATGGCTTTTCAGGGTATCTTGCGGCCACAGTGTGCAAGAAAGTCCATGTGGACCGACCCAGCTGCTCCACATCTGCCGGACAGTCCTGTGGGGGTGCTCGATCGACTGGAGTGGAAGAGACAGACTTGTTGACCGACCTGAAGTCTAATAATGAGTTGCACGACCGACACGGCTTTCCATTCTCGTCAAGAATCACAGGCATCTAAAAGTTATGTAAATTATTTTTGGTTATTTTTCAAATTATTTGGGTTATATAGGGTATCAAATTCTCCACACACTTCCTTCACTAATCATCAAAATGTTTTCGCCTTCCATCCGTTCCAGAGCATTCTCAGTCTCCTCAGGTCCAAACTCCTCTTCCTGTGAAAGCTCGGAGTTCACCAATTGGATCAAATTATCCAACTTGAACTCTTGAACGTTGCTCTGGGCCAAAAACACAGCACTCAATGTCTTCTTGAACAGTTCGTATCGCGATGGAGATAATCCGGTGATATTTGCTGCTTGCTGAGCATTCTCTCCAAGATGCTGGGATTCCACCTCTCTCGCTAAGGTGTCCATCTCGGTTTCGCCCACTTTCTGATCCTCATGGATCTGTTGTAGAGCCCGTTGGCGTCGGGTCAACACTTTATTTCCAATGACTGCGTCTCCACTGTCATTCTCATCCAAATCTTCCTCCTCATCGTCTTCAAGTTCCTCCTCGTCCTCGCTCAACAGGTCAGGATTAACCTTCCGCTTCTTCTTTTGATGACTACTACTCTTGCTGACTTTTTCTTTGAAAAGAGCAAACCGCAAAAGCTCTTGTGCAACCTTCACGTCTTTCAAGTCCACTGTTTGAGATAACCGCACCTTCGCGTGGGCCGTTGATAACCGGATCAACGTCTCCAAAGTTCTCGCAGTGATTGGCGTCGTCCGTGAGTTCTTGGTATTGTCATCATTTCGTAGCTCAGAATAGATGTCCACAATCATGTTCGTGGCATTTTGAGTCAAAACTGGTTGGATTCTC
This sequence comes from Ogataea allantospora, assembly GCA_030572655.1. Taxonomy (NCBI): domain Eukaryota; kingdom Fungi; phylum Ascomycota; class Pichiomycetes; order Pichiales; family Pichiaceae; genus Ogataea; species Ogataea allantospora. The sequence continues at coordinate 425,039 of JAJMAM010000005.1, forward strand.
TGCTTAGCATATTGGATATACTTCTTCAAAAATGGAATTGTCACAATTTCAGGAGTCTTGTCTCTAGCAGCGGCAGCAGCGGCTCCAGCATGAAGCAAAGGATTGAACTTTTCAAACACCTCGCTTGTCTCTTCTTCTGGTTCCAATCCACGCTCACCAACAGCAAGAGTGACGGAGGCACGCTCTCTAATCGGCTCTCCTTCGGCATAACCTGTTGGAACATATCGATGCATTCTTAACACATGCTCACTTATTTGACGATCACGTTGGTCTGAGATCTCATCTGTCACCACAAACAACAAATCGAAACGCGAGAGCAACGAGTCTGGCAAAGCAATGTTCTGCTGTGGAGATTTAAAGGTGTCATATTGTCCATAAATTGGATTTGCAGCAGCAATCACCGAACATCTGGCATTCAATGAGGTGTGAATTCCAGCCTTGGAAATCGTAATGGTTTGTTGCTCCATAACTTCGTGGATAGCCACCCTGTCCACGTCACTCATCTTGTCGAACTCATCAATACAAACCACTCCACGGTCTGCAAGAACCATGGCACCGGCTTCCAACCGTCTTTCGCCAGTCTCTTTATCTGTGGTCACAGCTGCAGTCAAACCGACTCCGGAAGATCCTCGTCCAGTGGTGGCAATGGCCAAAGCTGCCGTGTTGAGAACAAATCTCAAAATCTGCGATTTGGCAGTAGATGGATCTCCCACCATCAACAAGTTGATGTCTCCACGCAAATGTGTTCCATTTGCTAGATTCTTTTCAACTCCCCCCAAAAGCATCAACAGAACAGCTTTCTTGATATAATCATGACCATAAATCGATGGAGCGAGAGATTGGGCTAGAGTATCGAAGACATTCTTTTTCTTTGCCAATTTGTTGATATCTCTAACGTCATAATCGGTGATCTTTTCCACGGCTTGAACAGAGGAAGACCTGGCATGTAATGGATACAAAGAGTTACCCAAAATCACCACTCTAAAAGAAGAAGTGTTGTTCTGACCTCCTCCCAACGACCGGAAAACTCCAATCACCTGAACCCGGTCTCCAGGTTTAACCTTATCAACAAGATCGTCGTCCAAAATCACATCGACAGATCTAGGGAGCTGTCCAGCAGGCGCAAATTCAGGAAGTTCCTGAATAGTGACAGTTTGATGGTCTCTATACTTGGAGAACCCGTATTCGGTTATCAATTTGTTTCCATCCGGATCTTCGGTTGGATAATTTGCAGGTGTGGCAATCGGATTGAAGCTCGTGGTTTGATCTCTATATTCTCTGGCATGGAATTTTTCAGTAGCATCACAATAATGAACAGATTTAATAATTTTAGGACGAATCAACGATGCCCGGGTCACAATTCCTTCTAAAGAAACCATCTTGGAAAGATAAGCAGAATTGATAGTACGTGGTGACAATTGATGGGATCCGAAAGATCCACGGAACGCAAGATAGAAATCGGAATCCTGATTGATTTCCAGTTGGGAGTATTCATACGCGTTGAAAAGAGCTAATACAGTCTCACGCAAGGCTGTTTCTGCGGCAGGAAGAAAATCGGCGGGTTGGTTCAATATTCCATGGGCATAATCAACATTAAATTCACGTAACTCGTCGATCGAAATGGCTAGTCGACGTTCGCCCTTCTGAAGCATTGTCTTAATGGCATCTTTGTAATCGGTTTGGGAGTCGAGGTCGGCATCCAGAAACTCCTGGAAAACCCTCACACGCTCACCAAACACGGCATCAGCAGCTTCAACAATACCGTCCATGGGAAGAAAAGAGGGAGAAGATTTTGTAGCAAATTTGGTGCATTTTACCGGATTGGGGAAATGAGACGCGTAAGAGGAAAAGGGATGTGGCTGTGCAATGGTGGCGCACCACACCTTGAACCAATTCCATTTTCGGCAAAACCCAAACACGAATGTTTACACTTTTCCCTCTCGAAAAATTTGAAACTCCCTCCATAACCCCCGTCGATCGTCCCTGATTCACTTACCCACATCTTATTCTGACCAATTACATCCACAAACTATATCTCCATGAGTGTCTACCCTCCTTCCACGAGTTCTCGTCTGAGTATGAGTTCGGGAACAAAGAGAAGAACCGCAAAGGAGGTCAGATTCGGAGCCTATGTCCTTGGGTCAACCTTAGGAGAAGGCGAATTCGGCAAAGTCAAGCTTGGTTGGCGTAAGGATGGCAAGCATCCATCCCAGGCCGCCATCAAGCTTATCAGAAGAGATTCTATTCCAAAGGGTTCTGAGAAAGAGAACAAGGTTCATCGTGAAATCAACGCCCTTAAGAAATTGGCCCATCCTAACATAGTGCGACTAGAGGAGGTGCTGCAGAACGAGAAGTACATTGGTATTGTTTTAGAGTATGCGTCTGGTGGCGAGTTGTTCGATTACATTTTGGAACATCGGTATTTAAAAGATTCCATGGCGTGTAGATTGTTTGCACAGCTTGTTTCTGGAGTGGATTACATGCATTCCAAGGGAATTGTTCACAGAGATCTGAAATTGGAGAACCTGCTGCTGGATAAACACAAGAATGTGATTATAACGGACTTTGGTTTTGTTAATACATTCAGAAGCACGGATTTGATGAGAACGAGCTGTGGCTCGCCATGTTACGCGGCACCAGAACTTGTGGTGAGCTCAGAGCCATATGAGGGTCGCAAGGTGGATGTGTGGTCGTGTGGAGTGATTCTCTACGCCATGTTGGCGGGATATCTTCCTTTCGACGACGATCCTCAAAATCCTGACGGAGACAACATCGCAAGATTATATCATTACATCACCCATACCCCATTGACTTTCCCAGAATATATCCAGCCTAGTCCAAGAGACTTGCTCCGCAAAATTATTGTACCAAACCCCAAGAAGCGGATTGACTTGAAGCAGGTGCGCGGCCACGCGTGGCTCTCAGCTCATGCGCCATTCTTGTCAGTGACTCCGTCAGAATGGGACCAAAACTATACCAGAACAAGACAGACAGTGCCTCAGCAAGACAAACTCAATAGGAGACTTTCGCTTATGGAGAATCCAAGCTCGGCATCTCTCATGCTCAACCGTCCACACAGCAAGTCTTTTGCTTCAAAGACAAACTCTTCTCTATTGTATTCCAACCCTGCTGCCCCTCAGACCTCGCATACCGTCGCTATTTCCTCTGGTTCTGATATTTTCAATTCTCCCGGTTCTACACACGAATTCTACCATACAGGTCACGAAAAAGCCGGATCTTCTGCAAGTCTGGTACTTCAGGCTGTTGTCGAAGCTGATAAGTTTGAGATATCAAGGAGAAATAGCATCCAGAGCGAGACCAAACCGTCGATCCCAAGACCAGCTACGTATTGCGAAGGAACAAAACCTTCTCGCAGTAATAGTGTCATCTCTGTCAACTTACCTCTCAACTTCGAAACCATTGTCGAGTCTCCAGCCAAGCCTATGGAGTCCAGCATGTTGCCGCCGCTATTACCACCACTTTCGAAATCTGCTGGCTCTACTTCGCCAGCTCCTTCGTCGGCCAAACTTCCTGGTCGTGCTAACAGACCTCGCCCAACGTCATACCACCCTGCGACCGCTTCTTCAGGATATATGTTCCCGTCACCAGATCTGTCATTCTTGGTTCCAGCCACTTCTTCTGAAACCAGTCTAACACGGCCATTATTCGAAAAGCCAAGTTCTACTTCATCATCTCCAATTAAGGAGAAACGCAACTCCTGGTGCCAGCCTACTGAGCCAATCGTCGACATGGCCAGTGCTAGTGGAGTTTTAGAGCCAGCAGACACGATGAGCAAGTCTGAGAAAAGAAAGAGTGCGGCTTTGGATTCGTTGTCGAATGCAATCGATTTGTTCTCGACATCATCCAGCACAACCGTTCCAAATTCGCCAATGATGTCCGCCGAAAGCACAGCCAAAGTGGAAACTGTCAAGGAAGCCGATCCAGACTCCACTCAGGAGCCTGCCAAAGACGACACTGTTGGGGAGCTTCCTGCCTTGCAATTGATGGAACTCAAGACCCAATTGACGACTTCCACCACATCTGTGAATCTTTTGTCTCCTACCACTCCAAGTACTCGTGCTACAGCTGCAGCTTCAGCTCCTGTTTCATCTCTGAGTCGTAATTCTAGTGTCTCAGAACGCAAACAAGAGAAGGAAAATTGGAGTGGTCGCAAGACTGTGTCTGCTTCTGCTACAAGTGCTCCAAAGTTCAAACGGTTCAGCATGTTGGGATTCTACTCGCACAGCAATTTATCACAAGAACTGCAACCACCACGCAAAGTTTTGGAACCTACCAACAAGAGAGATGAGCGCACCGAGCGTGCAGATCGTCGGATGACGATGGGTGCACGTCGTGAAAAAGATTCTACCGCCAAACGTGTTATGGATTTCTTCAAGAGACGTAGTGTCAGGATATAAGGTTGGATTTAAATAAATAATAATAAATAAGTTAATCTCTCTTCATTCCCCTCAGAAACTCTTCATTCGTTGCCTGGATATTCAACTCGTTACTAGGGTCATATTTTTTGAGCCATTTTGTAGGGGTGTTGCGCATAATGAAATGTTTACGAACAACCCATGGTTTTTTAGTTTCACTTGCGAATACCACAGAGTTTGTTTCAAACGATTCATGCGCTTCGGCCTCAGCCTGTTGTCCACGAAATGAGCCTGTGAGACGTAAATCACGCACAGCCATGTATCTATCCCAATTGTCAGTATTGAATCTAGGACGAACGTAAACTCTATCCTGAGGATCTGTGCCGGGCTTTTCAGAGCTCTTTGTGACAGAATTCACAAGCATGCCATTCATTCCAGCACCTGCAAGCCCAAAAAAGGTTAACATGAGCCCATAGGGCCACAGTCCTTCCCATGGAATCATTGCGGGGAAGAAAATAAGGGAGAAATATTGGGTTCTAAGGAGGATTTAGAATTTCTAGTGGTGTACGGGTGTAGATGAAAAAAGTGAAAGAACATTACTTCGTCCATTCAGTCCTTCAACTATCACCTCTCTACAGTGTGTTCTCATCGACATGTATTAGTCTTACATAACCCCTTTCTGCTTCATATTATCACCGGCTTAGCTGTTTAGATGTTGGATGGGTACAACATGATTCTAACAGAGGCACCGAAGGTCTTTGCTGGCAAGTTGTTCTTGAACTGTGCTCTCACCAATCCATTGTTTCCGTGAGTTCTGGTAACCTTTCCCCAGATGCATCTGATCTTAGAACCTCTAACCTCCTTGGAAGCTCTGTAAACGTAAGCGATTCTCTTACCAAGGTAGAACTTGGCCTCCTCAGAGTTGGCCACACCTTCAATCTTGATGAGCGAGGTGTCTGGGTTGGTGACGTGCTTGGATCTCTGGTAGGAGATGTGCTTTCCTTTGACGTAGAGTCTGTGTGATTCAGCCATCTTGATGTAGAAATGTGGTAAATAATTTTTCAATATTTTGTTCGAGCAAAACTTTTTAGAGGGTCGAAAGTACATCACGTGACCCAACCCTCTAGTACTCCTAAGACCGAGTATATAATTGGTAGCTGAAAGTGTACTGGTCCTGCGAGTTGTGCTGAGGGAACTCGTTTTCTAGCCCTTTGCTGGCCAGATACTGTGTCCAGGCAGCACTATCTGCGCGTTTCCATTCCGGTCCCAGCTCTATAAAGGCGTCCATTTCTGGTTCTTTTTCTGTGCTCACTTCTGTCAATAACACTCTTTCCACTAGCTCTGGCTCTTTTGTGAGCACCTCATTGTACAATTGGGCACCGCCAATGATATACACCTCCTCTATTTGAGTCGAATCCAGCATTTGAAGTGCGTTTTTCAGCGAATCAGTAGTTTTCACGTTCTCTCCATGTTTGTCCAGTTCCTCGCGGTATTTAGACGTGAACGCGTCAACATGACGTGTCAAAACGATATTTACGCGTCCTTTCAAGGGTCTGAATCGCTCAGGGATCGATTCCCAAGTCTTTCTTCCCATAATCACCACATTTTTCTTTGATGGTTCTTTGGTTTGGGTAGTGATCTTACGAAAATACTTCATCTCTTCTTTCAAAGACCATGGTAGCTCACCACGGAACCCGATTCCTAGTCGTGGAACTAATGCAGCAACTATCAAAGACACCCTTGTCATATCAAATTAATCAACTTTTATTTTACTTACAGCTTACCTAATCAATGGGTCCAAATGCGCACCATTTTATCCTTGCCACCACTCACGACCCGAGCACCATCTAAACTCCAATCCACTGCGTAAACTTCATCGGAATGTCCAGGAAGATCTGAGACTAATTTCCGGGTCCGCACGTCCCAAACCTTGAGAGTAGTATCCTTGGAGCAGCTAACTAGCAATCTGTTATCGGAAGACCAAGCAGTTTGGTAAACAGCAGCCACATGACCTCTAAAAGTGGCTAAAAACTTACCGTCACGACCATCCCAAAGTTTTATGGAGTTATCGAATGAAGCAGAGGTGATGTATCGTCCGTCTGGAGAAAAAGACACATGATTAACGAGTTTTTGGTGGCCAGTCATTCTACAAAGTGGCTTATTTGAACGTGCGGGTTCCCACAAGAACATGGTGAAGTCGTCACTGGCACTAACCATACGTTCAACCAGTTTTCCGCCGGTCTTGGCCACTTTTTCGTAATTTTTCAATGCCATTTGCTGTCTTTCTGTGTCGTTTGTAGGTTGCGTTCCTGTGTGATCGAACGGTCCACTTCTCAGAGCGAAATCGGTGGAGAGAGCTATATGATTGACCCAATGGCCATGAGCTTTCAAAGTTTGGACGCATTTTCCTTCTTTGGCGTCCCAGATCATGATGGTTTTATCATGAGATCCAGAGTAGATCAAGTTTGTTCCTCCCCATTTCACGCACGAGACCGACGACGAATGGCCTGACATAGTCATTTCACAGCGTTGGGTGGCAGAATTCCATATTCTTAATGTTCCATCCTTGGAAGCAGAAACCAGTCGTGGACGATCGCCCGGTTTCACCAAATGCGCTGGCTCCCACGATAACGAGGAGACAAATTTCGAATGTCCTGACAAAACAGGTCCCACGGCCGCGCCTGTCTTTCCGTCCCAAAGTCTAACACTACCATCCATAGATCCAGTGGCAACAACATCTCCAAAAGGAGAATAAGCAACACACAAAACCCAGTTGGAATGACCGTTCATGGTGGCTTTGATGGTTTGAGTATTACAATCCCATAATCTGGCAGTAGAATCACCAGCTCCCGAAACGAAATAGCCACTGGTATTAGGGGGGAACTGAGCAGCCAAGATTGTGGCTCCATGACCGCTGATTGTTCCCGAAGACCTAGTCACCGGCCGCACTTTAAAAATCGCTCTAGGAGTGAAAACCAGTGTAAGGGTGTCTTCTGTGGTTTTAAAACCCGGCTTCAAAACCGAGAAATATATGTTATCCTTGACATCAACCAGGTCGGAACCGTTCTGAACGGCAAAAGAATATGCAGTTGGGTCTTCGGTGTTGTTTTGGAGCTGATTTAGCAGCTCTTCTAGTTGTTTTTCAGTGATTCCTCCCGGAACTCGCACAGAACTCCCCACAGTGTCACCCGTATCTGATGCTTGAAACTTGATCAAGACATCGGGCAAATCTGTGGGCACCATGTCAACAGTCCGGGGCAATTGGGCCTCCCGTTTCTGTTTTTTAGAGGGTGGAGGAACAAGAGTAGCCATGATTTAGTTAGAGAATCTAAAAAAATAAGGAAAAAATATTGAGCTGGGCATTACACGACCATAAACCTGAATCGGAGAAATAAGCATTAGATGGGGCTGTAACTTACAACTCTGCACCATTATTATGTAATTGCTTCGATAAGGATCAAAAATGTATGAATTGTCGTATGAATAGAAATGCAATCGAATTATACTTCATCTTGGTGGTTCTAAGATATTACAATATTTCCTTCTGTGATTGGAAGACAGAGTAAAGGAATATTTTTGCGTGTAATACCCAGCCCAGAAAAAAAAAGATTTACAAACATCCGTACACCATTCAAATGGGAGTCAGTGTATGAAAGTCCAAAACATGAGTCCAATCCAGTGTCAATTTTCCAAATTGATTCCTTCAAGTTCACAGAACTACTCACAGATTCCAATAGAACGTACAACAGGCCCCAAATATATTTCTTGGTAACCCCGCTTATCTTATCGGATGTTACTAGTTTGGGAAATCTCTTACAAACTTTTTTCATGGTTCAGGAATCCGTTTCTTCACTCGACTCGGACGTCGGGTCGTATGTGAACCGTAGTAATGCTGTTGATGATATCGAATATCTCGCCAGATCACGATCACAACGCTCCCAGATAGATCGAATAAGAACAGGAGTATCTATTGCCTCTTCTATGAGTAAGAGTGTTCGGAGGCTAGTTGACCAAGCTCGTGATGATAATATTCAGACAAATATGGAGGAGAGTCTGCGTCGAAGAAGTAATAGAGAGCCCGATATTGAGTATTTGGGACTTGAAGAAGCAATCAAAATAGCCACCAATCGATCAGAACAACCCATGGCACCCGTGGAACAGCCGTCGAATTTGCCACCAGTGGATAAGGGTTATGCGTGGATTATCTGTATGGGTGTTTTTGTTCTATTCTTGGGTACTTGGGGGGCTAATGGATGTTATGGAGTGTTCCTTAATTATTGGTTGCAGAATGATACATATCCCGCTGCTGGGGCCACCGATTACGCGTTAATTGGAAGTTTGGTTATGGGACTCGCTCAAATGTTGGCTCCATTGTCACAAGTTCTTTCTGCAGTTACAGGAATGCACAGTTCCATGATTTTTGGTCTAGTCATCCAGACTCTAGGATACGTGCTTTCTTCATTTGCCTCAGAATTATGGCAATTATATATAACCCAAGGAGTCATGGTTGGCTTGGGATTTTGCTTCGTGTTCAATCCAGCCATAGTGATTGTTCCTGAATGGTTTGATAAACGGAGAGGTCTTGCATCTGGAATTATTGTCTCTGCGAGTGGAATTGGAGGAGTCATTTTTGCCTTGGCCTCACAAGCATTAATGGACCATACAGGTAGTCCCAAATGGTCGCAGAGAATGATGGGAATAATTACCTGTGCTATGAACATGACGGCTATTGCTGTGATCCGTCCAAGAGTGCCTTCTCCCCGTCTCAAAACTTGGCAGGAGGTGAAAACAAGAGTGAGCGTGCTGTTCAACGTGTCGGTGCTTAAACTACCACAGATCTATTCTATTGCATTGTGGTTTAGTTTGATTGTCTCATGTTATGTTGTTGCACTCTTCTCGTTGTCAGCTTACTGCTCCGCAATAGGTATGACCACCACTCAAGGTAGTCACGTGACTGCAATCTTCAACGGATCCCAAGCAGTTGGACGGGTGCTGATTGGATTAACTGCTGATTATATGGGACGGGTTAATGTTGGGTTTGGACTTTCTGTGATTATGTTGATTTTGATTCTTGCCATGTGGATGAATGCCACTACGGAGGCTTCAATATATGCATATTCTGTTCTATCTGGTCTTAGTTTTGGAGCCACTTCTGTTTTGAATCAACCAATTCTTGCAGATTCGGTTCCTGCACATCTTTTTCCATCAGCCTGGAGCTTTCAGAGTTTTGTGATGGGATGCTTCACTATATTTTGTGAAGTGGTGGCATTGAAGTTACGTGATTTAAGTGCTCCTAAACCGTTCTTGAAAGCTCAGATTTTCTGTGGTTGTTTTGCAGCTGGAGGAATCTGTTTAGTCTTGGGTGTGAGAGAGTTCAAGATCCGTACTCTTTTGCAAAAACGTCTTGCTACTACAGAAGAATCTCTCGAGACCGAGAAGCATGACGAGTTACTGCAAAATCGGCTGATCTCGTACAGGCATCTGCTACGTGGAGGCATTGCGGGGTTCTTTATCCGCTTAATTTATCCCATCAAGGTGTAGATCGTCGGACTTACCCGCTAATCAAAATATATAAAAAATCTTATCATCGATTACTTTTTAGGAAATTAATGGATACTAGTTCTTTTTCGTCGTTGGACTCGGAATTTCGAGACAATCGAGGATCGGAAGCATCTCCCGAGATTGTGCATGCTCTGTCGGGGAATGATCTGGTGGTTCGTCAACGAACCATGACCTCGTTAACTTCTAGTGTTACGCGGAGTATTCGAAGTGTACGACAAATTGTCGAGAACGCACGTGATGACGACTTAATCACCACCAGAGAAGAACTCCAGGGATGTGAGACAATCGGATTGGAAGAAGCCATTCGAATAGCCACCAATAAGTCCGAGAAAACGACACAGAACATTGATCATGACGTACAACAAAACCCCTCAAATTTGCCCCCTCCAGATGTTGGATACGCCTGGATCATATGTTTCAGTATTTATTGCTTGTTTCTGGGAACTTGGGGAGCAAATGGAAGTTACGGAGTGTTTCTAAATCATTGGATTAGTAATAGCACATATTCGGGCTCTTCCACCACAGATTTCGCATTGATTGGAAGTTTGGTCTTGGCTTTGGCCCAGGCGCTCGCTCCTTTATCGCAGATAGCAACCTCAATAATAGGAATGTGGCAAGTCATACTTATAGGCATAATATTGCAGACCGCAGGATATCTATTGGCCTCGTTCGCAAAAACTTTATGGCAGTTATACCTGACACAGGGTGTATTAGTTGGAATTGGTTTTGCATGTGTGTTCAATCCGGTAGTTGTGATTGTTCCTGAGTGGTTTGACAAAAAAAGAGGTCTTGCTTCCGGAATAACTGTGTCTGCAAGCGGAGCAGGAGGAGTGGTGTTTGCATTGGCTTCACAAGCAATCATTGATAAAACAGGAAGTCCAAAATGGGCCCAACGTATGATCGCCATAGTAACTGCTGCCCTCAACATTTTTGTGCTTTTCACTGCGAAACATCGTGGACCCTTCCCTCGTCTTCGTACCAGACATGAGATCAGAACCAGAGTCAACGTGCTGTTCAATTTCAAAGTGCTGAAACTACCCCAATTATACCTCATTGTGTCCTGGTTTGTGCTCACTCTATCATGTTATATCACAGCCTTGTTCTCGTTGTCAGCCTACGCTACGTATTGCGGCATGTCTGCTACCGCCGGTAGTCACGTGACTGCAATCTTTAACGGGTGCCAAGCAATTGGCCGGTTTGGAATTGGATACACTGCAGATCATGTTGGTCGAGTGAATCTAGCGCTGATCTTGACATTTACTATGATTGTTCTATTATTTGGTATGTGGATAAATGCTACTACGCCGATCGTCATTTACATATATGCCATTCTTGCAGGACTCACATTTGGCGTGGCATCTGTGACGAACCAGCCAATTCTTGCTGACGCTATACCCGTTGAATTGTTCCCATCTTCGTGGAGTTTCCAGAGTGTGGTGATGGGATTATTCACTTTATTTATCGAGGTGGTAGCTCTTAAATTGAGAGACCCGTCTCTTTCCAAACCTTTCATTAAGGCACAAATTTTTTGTGGATGTTTTGCAACAGGAGGGCTTCTGTTTTTGATTCCAATGAGAGAATGGAAGATACGAAAGATGCTTAAGAGTCGTCAATTGGCCACTTTACAGGCCTTGGAGCTCGAGAAAGACTCATTAATATTGGAACGTCGCGATAAACGGTATGAGTTGCTGTTGCAACCAACTGCATCTGCATATATTTCCCGGCTATTCTATCCTATTCGTGCATGATCATTTTTTAAGAAATCGTAATGGTCGACCCATTCCTAGTCGTTTTTTCTTTGGTTTATTGATACGAACCAAGCCTTCTGGGGCCACCGTAGCTGGAATCAGTTTAGAGGCAAATTGGAAGCTTGAAAATGCAGACGGAGTTTGTTGGGGCTTCTGTGATCGCGGTTGGTCCATTTGATTGACCAGTCCTCGAGGGAAATCTAGAAACCTGCTTCGTTGTTTGGCCGGGTCACCGAATCCAAATCCAAGAGTTTCTAGGAAGTAACTCAAATATAATTTTTCCTTAGCTCTTGTAAAAGCAACATACATGCACCGTCGTTCTTCATCCAATGCTTGTTGCTGTTTAATGGGGTCATTGAAGATTCTGGTGGCATGTTGAGAAGGAAAAATTCCATCACATAATGCAGGAACAAACACCACTGGCCATTCAAGACCTTTGGCTCCATGAACAGTAGTAATCGTCACCTTGGAAACCGTTTTCTGGTCTTTGGCTTCTTCGTAGAGATACACAGAGTCGAGGAATTGAGATAGTTTCTCCAAGCTGACGTTAGACACAGTCAATTGATCAAACGAGTTGTCAGCAAGTTCAATTTCAGGTCCTTCATCGTAGGCATCTTGCAATAAAGTTTCTTCTTGAATATTGAAATTGACAAGCTGGTTTTTCAATTCTACCAGATTGGCTTCAATTTCTTCCGCCGAATCCCCTCTGGTCTCCATTCTTAATTCATTTACCACTTTAACAACACCCGTCTCCTTCTGAAGATACTCAAACATCTTTCGAAGTTGTTCCTGATCAGACTCTTGAGTGACAAGAAATTCTCGAGCTGTATCAATCATTTTAACAAATCGTCCAATTCCATCTCGAGCTTTGGTCAGAATTCCCTTCATCCCACTATCAACAATGTTCTGAAGTACCAAATGAACGTTTCCTGGTTCTCCTCGTGCTCGTTGTTCCAAAAATCTCTCCTCAATAGCAAGGAGACTTTTTTCACCCAATCCAGCCACTTGGAATTCCAAACATCGACTATATCCTAACCAATCCATATCGGAGGCTACCACTCGTAGATAATCCATTATTAACCGAATTTCTTTCTGTTCCCAGAAAGAGCGACCATGAACAACCTGATACGGAAGATTAGCATGGATCAATTCTTGCTCAATCATTCTCGAGAGAAATCCGGCACGCAAAAGAATAGCAATATCTGAATACTGATACTTTTGTGGTTTCACCAACTTTTCTATTTCTGCTGAGATTCTCTTGGCTTCAATTTTGTTGGTTGCACATTTCATCAATTCCACGGGAATTTCTGTAGTGTTATGAGGCTTCAACGATTTCTGTTCACGTTTGGCATATTGCTTGGTCATCAAATGTTCTGCAAGATTCAAAATATTACTGGTGGATCTATAGTTCTGTGAAAGCGCTATCTTGGTAACCTGCATGTGTTTGTTTCTATAATGATCCTCCATCCTGAAGAAATTCTCTGCCTCTGCATTTCGAAAAGCATATATACTTTGGTCAGGATCTCCAACAACAGTCACATTATGTCTATATTGAGAGTTGTAACTACTCAACAGATAAACCAATTCCAGTTGAACCAAATTGGTATCCTGGAACTCATCAACCAACACATGTTTAACTCGTCCCATACAATGAGGATGATTGGATAATAATTGGTGAGTTAGTAACAAACAATCGTCGAAATCAATCAAGTTATTTCGAACCAATTCTTGTTGATAGTCCACATACACTTCGAGCTTCAAATTCAAATGTTGTTCTCTTTTCACTTGTTCTGGTAGCTGTGCTTTGCTTTTACATGAGGAAATATAACTCTTATATCCTTTCACGTCCGATTCCTTCAACGAAACATCAAAACCTCTTTGGCCCAAAGATTTCAACACCTTCTTCACCAATTGACGAGAATCTGTCTCGTCAGCAATCTTGAATCCGGAATTAAGTCCAACTAATTGCCCGTAGCTTCGTAGGATCCTCACACAGATAGAATGAAAAGTGCCAATCATCAATTTGCTCAAAGTTATTTCTGGATATGGTTCAAGAATCTTGGCCAATCTCTCGGTCATCTCATTGGCAGCTTTCTTTGTAAAAGTTGCCACTACCACGTCTTGTGGAGCAAGTTTGTGATGAAGTAATAAATACGCCACTCGAGACGTGATCACTTTGGTTTTCCCGGTTCCAGGACCTGCCAAAACCAATACCACTCCATCTGGAGAAGCTGTGGCCGCCCGATATTGGTCAGGATTCAGATCATTCAGAAAGGGAAACATACACAAGATCTTTTCCAGATTTCGTGTTTTTATTGGTGTATGGATGTGGAAATTTAGCAGTATGGGGAATCAACAAACTCGAATTAAATTGGATGGAACCCAGGTTTCGGACCAATCAATGACCAGCAGAATAAGTTCCAAGCGAAAACAACAGCTCAAGAACTTGGTAGATTCATTTGGTGAACAAATTGCCCAAAGTGTAGAGTCTTCATCAATAACAATGTTATCTACAATGATTCCCATTCCAGACGTCACTCGAGCGGGACGAGTTTTGGTGTTCGATTTGGGTGGTTCTACATTCCGTATACATATTCTAGATCTTTTTGGGAGTTCCAGTTATAACATATTATGTTTCAAAGAATGGCAGCTAGTGGGGAAAAAGACTCTTGATTACTCGTTCTTCGAAGACCTAATCAACAAAACAATTTCATTGGACCTTGAACAATACTTCAATGATGTGATTCGAGTCGGAATTTGCATTGGATTCCCTTTCAAACAGCCTCAAATCAACAGTGGTTTCCTGGATATTGTTGGAAAGGGATTTATTTTGACAGACGAAATCCGGGGAAAAAATATAGCCCTGTTGGTGGAACAGATGCTACAGAAACGGGTCCAAAATGAAGTTAAGGTCAATTGTGTTGTAAACGATGCTGTTTGTGTTTACTTGGCAGGTCATTATTTATATGGATGTGATTTTGGATTGGTTTTGGGAACAGGAGTCAATGGCTCACTTGGCTACCAAGATAGAGTGGTGAACACAGAGATGTCGTTTTTCAGCGGCAATACAAACAGATTGTTGACCTCATGGGACTTTCAAATGAAGTCAGATTATGCAATCGCTGAAAATTCCCATCTAAGTCTACCTCTGTTTCAACCGTTGGAATATATGTGTTCCGGAAGATATTTAGGAGAACTCTTTCGAATTGCTGTTTTGGATTTGAATCGTCGTGGGATTCTATTTAAAGATCAAAAAGTTGATCTAGGAAATGCATATGAGCTCTCAGGTCAAACAATCTGTGACATTTTTCATGGATCTGCCACCAATGAGCTAAAGAAATATAATCTTACTGTGTCCCCAGCAGATCTTGGAACCATTGTTGACCTTATTCAATTTTTAGTTAAACGTGCAGCAAAGGTCTTAGCAGCAATATTGGCAGCATATTTAGGACCTAAAACCTCTACAAAGAACAAAATCCTTATTGGCTACATTGGATCCTTCCTGCAACACTTTGAATACTATCGCATTCAAATCCAAAATTATTTGGAAATTCTCTATCCAAACACATTTGATCTCCAATTCGTGGATCATAGTACTGCCTTGGGAGCAGCCATCACTGCCTGCCAGATCTGTTAATTGCAAAATAGATATCATGCGGCTCACGATTTCCTCTTTGGGAAATAAACAATTGCACCTAAAAACATTCTGGGAAACTTCACAACACGTCTGATGCAAGGATTTTTCACACGCTTATAAAAAATCACCCCTGCCTACACTTTGACTGGTGACACCTTGGACCTCTTCATCTCTCCGGTTTGATTTTGTTGCATAGCAGTCTATCGCTGCTCTTTTTACTTGCATCCTTTCTTCTCCACAGGAGTACTTAAGATCTCGACATCATGAACTTTCTGGTTGCTGTGGGAACCATGGTTGCCATGGTAAATGCATTCAATGTTGATTGTCCCACATTTCCCGACCCTGAGAAAATGTATTATGTGGATTCTGTGCAGGAGCCTCCGGCCGATTTCTCATTCAAGTCTGTCTTACCCAGAAAACAGGCCGTCATTTCTTCGTCCAACTCTTCCACCACGGTGGTTTATTGGCAAGAAGGGATGTCCTTTATCGACTCCGATTCCGACAATCAGGCCTATACTATTAACGTCACTATTGATGAGATCCAATACCCTTTGCTTATCGATACCGGCAGTGCATATCTATGGATCTATGACTCAAATTGCACCGATGCCTCCTGTACAGACAAACAATTGTATCCGGTCGATTCCAATACAGACTCGAATTCAGTTTTCTCTCTCACATACAATGCCGGATCTGCATCGGGTATCGTTGTGTCTAATACCATGGAGGTTTCCGGGCTAACTGCAAAGGACTTCTCGTTCGGTGCAGCATCTGAAGTGCCTGATCTATTTGAAGATTACTCTTTTACAGGAGTCATGGGTTTACCTGCAACAAACTCCACTAGTTCATTGACAAACCTGG
Source organism: Ogataea allantospora (assembly GCA_030572655.1). NCBI lineage: Eukaryota > Fungi > Ascomycota > Pichiomycetes > Pichiales > Pichiaceae > Ogataea > Ogataea allantospora. Next base: position 441,223 of record JAJMAM010000005.1, read on the forward strand.
TGACCTATTTGAAGACCCAAGACTCCATCTCGAAGGGAATCTTTGCTTTATGTTTGGGCTCCTACAACTCGTCATTTGAAACCGAAAACTCGGGTATTATGGTGTTTGGACAGAATATTAATGAGTTATACCAAGGTTCCATTTATTATTCCTCAGTCATAGAAAATACCAACAATTACTGGGAAGTGGCGATTGAATCGATCTCCGCGGACGATTACCAAATGTCTTTTGACGCGGCAGTTGTGGACGGAAAAAATACAACCGCAAAAAGGCTCGCAGTCATCGACAGTGGAACCACTTCCATCGTGGCAGCTTCAGAAGATGCTCTGCAATTTCATTCATACTTCCCCGATTCATACACCGACGGAGAGAATTTCGCAATATTGTGCAATTCCACAACCATCATCGTTTTCAATATTGCGGGAAACTCATGGGAGGTCTCGCCAGAACAGTATTTGGGAGAGGAATACAGCGAGGATTCTGACCATTATGGATATTGTGTCAGTAACATTGTGGGCTCGTCCTCGTTAGATACAGGTACATGGATCATGGGCTCGCTGTTTCTCAAAAGGTATTATGTTGAGTTCGACCTGGATGACGCCAGAGTTGGTCTTGCTACTCGTCGGTCTGTGTCCATCGCATCGAGCTCAACAGCTAGCACGACAAGTAGCTCAACAACTAGCATATCGAGCACATCTATCTCAACCACATCAAATACAACCATGATCACTTCCACCTCTGAGGCCACATCCTCTTCCTCTTCCTCTGTCTCTCCGTCTTCCTCGGTGCGCTCAATCACCACGTCCACGTTCTCGTCCACGGAATCCGGCTGGGCCGGAAAGCCAAGTTGGACCCCAAGTTTGTTGGCATTGTGTTTGCTGAATGTGTTGTAACCACTTGCTTTATAGATAGAATACATCAACGACCACCTTTGATTAGCCGTCTCCGTCTTTTCCGCTCCATTCTTGAGATCTGAATCAGGTCATCTTCTGAAGGCTCATAAATGTGCCAGATAGTGTAGTGAGGTAGACCTCCAACTCTGAATCCCATTTCACGACTCAATTTTCCAAATGCTTCTGTCTCGGCATGGTTCATGAAAGTAAATGCTGGAAAGTTCGAACCTTGACGGAACACCTGTCCTCTTGACAAAATTGAGACACCTCCAACTCCATCCAGATCCACGATTTCGTTCTCGTTACCATCTGGTTGTCGTATGTAGGCTAAATGAACTCTCCAAGTCGGGTATTCTGCATATCCTTCCACGATCACATCATCTTCGTGTAACGATTTTGCCAATTCCAATCCTTCCTTGGATTCCATCCACGAATTGAGATCATAAGGTTGCTCATTGCCCAAAAAGGTGGGTAATGGCCTCCAAACATTAGGAACGATCACATCAAAGTCACTTGAGAACTTCATCATGGTTTCTAAAATGTCTCCAGGGGACGTCTCAATATCCACATCTCTCCAATACACCCACGAATGGTACGGCTTGAGAGCTGCACTTAAAAGCCAATTCCTTGCACGACCCATCAACTTACGTCGTATTCCTTGAACTTTAACGTCATGACGATCACTGAACCCTTGTCCAATCACTTGACCAAAATCTTTCTGGTAGATCTGCACAGACCTGAATGGCTTCAAATATTCGGAATGGAATGGAGGCGAATATGCTTTTTGGACATTTTCAACATAATCTTGCGGCATATATTGTAAATAAAGGTCGCTAGACCCAATAATACCCTTAGATTCGGAGTTGCTGTCCTTGTTATCCAAGAGGTTCAACAAAACGCCCTTCTGCATCGCCTGCGAGTACTCAAAAAGCGTTTCCAACGTCCTATCTCCGTCTGAACAATCACTCACTAAAAATGCTATGTCTATCAAACTGTGATCGTAAGTCATGTTCATCATATTGCGGAACATCAAAGGTAACACTTTCTCAGCGTTTCGAAGTGGAATCAGTAACAAGACAATCTCATTATTCTCTTTTCCTTGGGGAGTTCCTTTGTAATCCATCAAGTCATAGAATTCAACAGTATCTGGAAACGCGTCCACCTCATCAACATCTTCTTCAGTAGTCACCCTTTTAGGCGGTGCAGGCTCAGAATTTTCAATCTGGAGGGTAAATTTCGCAGGTTTTCGACCACGTAATAACAATATTATCACTATGACAGCCACCAATGTGCCAGCGATCATATACCATCGCTGCCGGTCTTGTTTTCTTTTCTTTGGCTTGATCTCATAATTATTCGCCCTATCAATTAGCAAATCACCCCATTTGTTATATATTGGCCACTTACACAGGTAGATCTGTTTTCTTTGGATGTTGTCCAAATCGTAACATGCTAAAACGAATGCCAAGGAGGTCCACTTAGTATAAATATCAATAACGCTTTCCGATTTTTTTCTGAGCTCCAGTCTTTGATTGGACCCTGCGCACGACCAAACTATACTTGTTCTCGTAAATTGTATAAATTTGGCTTGAACCATTCGACTCGAAGTAGATCCCAAACTTCACGAGCCAGCTTGCCAGCCGTATCGGAATCCTCACTTTTCGACTCAATATATACCTTTAATTTGGGCTCTGTTCCAGATCCACGTGCGGTAAATCTGATTACGTCAGCACACCGTGCAAGCAAAACGGTGATCATTTCTGATGAGTTGCTGACTGGCAACAGAGGTTTGTGATCTGGGGTGGTCGAATCGTATCCTATTGTAAGATCACGCCATTGAAGCACGTCAAAATTGCCAATTTTGGCCGGAAAGGGCGAGTCTTTAGTACGAATGGATTGAAATATGGTAGTGGTGGTTTGCGAATCCGGCACCACATAATATCCGTTACACTCTTTGAAGTATCCGTACTTTTTGTATCCAATTTCAAGCATATCCAAAGCTGTATGGTTGTTGTCTAACCAATGTTGGTACATTTGTAGAAACATCACCAGAGCGGAAATGCCATCTTTATCGTGAACCACCGGGAATAGGAATCCAATGGCTTCCTCAAACGCAAATGGACATTGGAATCCTTCCCGTTCTAACTGGATGATTTTGTTTCCAATCCATTTGAATCCGGTTAGAGTATCTTGGTAGTGGAATCCCTCTACTTGAGCCATAGCGCCAATCATTTGCGATGACACCGTGGAATTCACTAACCATAGAGATTCCAAGTTGTCTGACTGGGACACCACGTATTGTGCGAATAGGAAACCGAGCTCATTTCCGGTCAATTGTCTCCAATTGCCTCCAACCTTCACTGCAGCAGTGAATCTATCCGCATCCGGATCATTGGCAACCACCACCGAAATGTCTTTTTCATCGGCATAGGACATGGCCAAATCCAAAGCACCTTTTTCTTCGGGGTTTGGGAATTGAACGGTAGGGAAATCAGGATTCGGTGTACATTGTTCAATCACAGGCTCCAGAATAGATTTGGGAACAACACGATTCACAAATTCGGTTCCAACTCCATGCATTGCAGTGTATACAGCCTTGAAGGAGAATGAAGTGGACGTTAGAAGTTTCTTAGTCACGAGATCTGAATAACTAGATATAACTTCGTCTCTCACCAATAGCAGATGATCCTTATATTGCTGAAAAATTGAATTTGTGTCCCATTTGTCGTCTGTAAACACGATTTCAAGATTGTCCAAGATACTCTGTTGGATATTCTCGTCATGTGGCGGGATGATTTGACACCCATTGTTCCAATAAACTTTGTATCCGTTATCATCCTTTGGGTTATGAGACGCAGTTATCATAACTCCCCCACTTGTCGAATATCTGTCAACGGCAAAGGGAACATGTGGCGTGGCACAGACACCTTCACCCAAATAATACACCGTAAACCCCTTCAATAAGAAAACAGCAGCCGTCAGTTCAGCAAACCGTTGAGAATTATACCGATGATCATGGCCAATCACAATCGTATGTTTCTCGTTTTCCTGTTTCATATACTCTGCCAGACCCTGGCTAGCTTGAACAACAGTCACATCATTCATTCTATTGAACCCGGCCTCCATCCGGGCCCGCAATCCAGCAGTTCCAAACATTATTCGGCAGGATAGTCGCTCATTAAGAGCAGCAGTATCTCCCAAACTAACCAGCTGCTGGATCTCAGCCCTGGTCTTCGGATTCACATCGATAGAAAGCCATTCATCTGCAAGTGACATACTTTGCTAATAAATTTTGATGTCGCCTTTCTCACGCGTCTCATTTTCCCAAAATGGAAAAATTCCATCTTGGGTTTAAATTGGTGCATGTCCACGACTCCAATCGATTTTTCGCCATTTTTTGCACCTGCAAAAGAGTTAATCCCCTTCTCGGTTGTCTCGACATCAACTTCATCTTGCTGTGTTTGTCCAATCATAGCACTGCCCGTATTCACTTGCCATTTTTCTAGCTTGTATCAAGTTCAGACCTCCTTTCTGCATCGAAGATCAATCTGAAACATCATGTCTGACGAATCACCCACCAAGAAAAGACGCAGAGGGAGACCCCCAACAAAACCCAAACCCGAAACTGCTGTGGGCGAATCTACTTTGTCCTTCTCTATAAATCCAAATATGAACGCTTATAACAATTCTGCGGCCACAATGCGTCAAGGGGCCATCTGTTCAACCCCAGTGATGAAAGTTAGTCCTGGACAACGGTTGTCGACTCCAAAACGGAAAAGAGTGGCACAAGACCTCAGTACGATTCAGGAGGACAAAGTGGCAAAGGCACATCAGGAATTAATATCGATCACTCAAAAGGAGCAGGAATTGGATTCATCACCATTGACGTCTACCAAATCATCTCCAGCAAACTCCGCATTGCAAAGTTCTCCAATAAGCACTTCACCACTCAACTCGTCTGACGCTTTCTTCAAACAGGACTCCAGAAACGATTTGAACCCTTCGCTTTTGCAGGCGGACATCCTTGCACCACGTACTCCAAGAACACAGGCAAGATTACCGCCATCCACGCCCATTTCGCATTTCTCGCATGTCCTGAGCTCGTCCCCTATGTACACCCATTGGTATGCTCAAACTCCACATAGTAGGGTTTCGTCAACCCCCCACAGTCTTGTGCCTAAGCCACTACGCTACGAAGAGATTAAAGTGGAAAATATGCATAATTCCAATGCTGGACTGGGGATCCTTGCCACTCGCAACAAGTCTGCACCAGCAAAGCATAATTTAGAACTGATTACACAGCAATTACAAAACAAGCTGCGCAAAACCCAGTCAATGAGCAATTTGGATTTTGAGGACGAAAAAAGGTTACCCGCCAATTACCAAGTAACAGTTCAAATTGATAGTGACGGGAAAGCTGTGGTAGTGACAAAAAGAAGGAAGCTTGTGATTCCCATGACACCTGCCACATATGCACCTCATTTTTTGGATGCAGGCATGTATGGTTTGGATCCTCCACCTGGTCTCAAAGTTGGTATTGATCCATATGTTGTTGGAATTTCATCGAATGAATTTGAGATGAAATCGCCTTACATGATGGCACAAGACTCGGTAAAGCCAAGCAGACTGCGAAGCGATGCTCGATTTGCGCTGCGCGAGTTGTTAGATGACCTCTAAATAGGGAATATAATCACAAGCTTAAAAAAAAAGTACGCGGCGTCGCGGTGTCCAGATAACAAGCAAAAAATATGTCAGAGCAAATTCCTCCGTTGAGCCGCAAATTATAATGTGGTTGGTTTTTTGCTGGGATGTTCTTGCTGTTGTTGCCAAAACACTCAAGTCTCTAAAGCAAGTTGCACTTGATAAAACTCCTTGCAGATTTTTGATTGGCTTGTACTCGTTCTTATCATTGAGGGGTTTTGGCGACATATTATCCGAGCCCAAAATTCGCGCGTTTCATTCTCAAAGTTCCCCGGATTCTGGAAACCATAGTAACATATGTACTAAATAAAATTGTAATTAAGCACTGGCTTCCCTTTTCACCCAAAACTAGCTACTATTGCTATTGTTTTTCTTATTCTAACAATGCAGCAATTGTTACACATCATTCTCGTGCAGCATGCATTACAACCAAAGATCTGTATGTATGGAATTGACACTTTTTTTCCTTCTTGTATAAGAGACTCAGGGTTTCCCCAGCTTTCAAGAATGACCTTGCCAACTCTGAACCTTGCTCATCAGTTCTTGGACGATAACTTTCTCCAAGAAACCAGTGCCGATGCCTTTACTCTTCTTCCTCTTCTAAATGCAGATCATAGTTTAATACCAAGACGCACAATTCCACCCAGAGCTGTCGATTATTTTTCTGTCTCTTTGACTGATAAGCAATATCACAAATGCTGGAAGTCCATTGCTAACAATAAATTCATGAAACCTTATGAACTTTCCAACATAACCAGTGTGCGAACCATATTGAGCGACTCTCCAGTAGAAGATTTACAGTTTTTTCTACCGTGCACCACATCTGCTCGACTAGAAAATGCTTGTTGGAGAGCATGGAATAAAACCAGAAACCAATTGCTCGAACTTGATCCTGCAGAAATAAATTGGCACAAAGAAAACGATATAACGACGTTATATGGACCAATTATTGAGGATCAGACCGACGAGGTTTTCGAAACACTGGTTCAGGGAGACGAGTTCGCAGTCTCTGATATCGAAATGTCAGATGACGAAATGTTTAGTTGCGGTTCGGCCTCGTCAGCGTCGTCGTTCTCTTCGTGTAGCAAGTCGATCTTGCCGCTCGATCGAGCCGTCAAAAAGCCCGCAAAACAAGTAACATTTTCACCTACCCTCCACAGAAGAATTATTGTTGGTGAGACAGTAGTCGATACCACTTATTATATGTAATTTATCAGAGTTCCAAATTCAATCGGATACTGTTTCGTACCACATTTTGTAGCTTTTCGTGGTCTGGAAGACTTTTTCGCAGTTGATGACGAAAAAGAAATCGTGCAGACTTGAAAACTATACTATAAAGCTCTTTGCTCTCTTCCTTTGATAATCGACTTTGCAGATTCAATCTTGTAAACTCGGCCAGAATCATTTTATCCAGACTTTTATTGAATGTATCGAGTAAATTGACCTCTTTGTGAACTAGTTGTGGTCTTGGTCGCGTTCGTTTGAGTAAATGATTATCCAAAATGCTATTTTCTCGTCGTGGTTTGGGTAATTCCAATATTATGGCATCTGTGTCTGGAATTTCCAAAGAATTGCCCATCTCGGCAATTTTATTGGCTCGTTCAACAAACTCGTTGTCCAGATCAACCATCATGCCCTTGATATCCACTTTGGTGTCTTGTAAACACGGGTAAAATATCAAAAATTGTGTAGATATATTTGTTTCGACCAACATACCCACTATATCGCCGGTTTCAAAATCGCTAACCATCATTAACTCCTCAAATATCTTTTGTGTATCGATATTTCGTGTGTAAACCCCAAAATGATGGCTCTTGGAGGCTCCAACTAACCATATAGGAACATTATTGACATCTATCAAATCTGCAGCTATAAGTCGTTTGAACTCCGGAAACTTCGTTCCGTCGTCAACATGTATCTCAACTCCCTGGAGTGTGGTCTCAAGACCCGATATCTTGCTCATAATATCATATCGACCACCCAACTCCATAGTCATGGTTCATTCCATCTCAGAAATCTCACAAATTCGTCTGGTGTACGGATGTGGTGATTACGGCCCGTGGTGGTCTGCTTCAAATTTTTTTAAGCTACAAACATCTCCTCAACATGTCATCCAAAGTGTACTCGGTCGCGAGGGTTTATGCGGATGCAAATGAAATTCGACCAAGAGAGTATTGGGATTATGAAAACTACAAAATTGAATGGGGAAACATAGCTAATTACGAAATTATCTCGAAGATTGGAAGAGGCAAATATTCGGAGGTGTTCACTGGAGTGAATGTTTTGAACAACCAACCATGTGTTATAAAAGTGCTAAAGCCTGTGAAATTGAAAAAAATACATCGGGAGATTAAAATCTTAAAGAATCTGACCGGGGGTCCTAACATTATAAAGCTTTTCGACTTGATCCAAGACCAAAACTCCAAGATTCCAGCATTGATTTTTGAGAAGATCAACAACGTCGATTTCCGGGTTTTGTATCCGAAATTCACCTTAGATGATATCCGATTCTATTTCACCCAATTATTGCGCGCTCTAGATTATTCCCATTCGATGGGAATCATCCATAGAGATGTCAAACCTCAAAATATTATGATTGATCCAATTTCGAGGACTTTGAAATTAATTGATTGGGGATTGGCCGAATTTTATCATCGAGGAATGGACTTCAATGTCCGAGTGGCTTCCAGATACCACAAGGGTCCGGAGCTATTAATAAACTTGCAACAATATGATTATTCTCTTGATCTGTGGTCCGTGGGAGCCATGATTGCGGCCATAGTCTTCAAGAAAGAACCATTTTTCAAAGGAGACTCAAACACAGACCAATTGGTGAAGATTGCAAAAGTCTTGGGAACTGAGGATCTCCACAAATACTGCTCCAAATATGGAATCACCTTGAGCAGTGATTATGACGAGATTCTATTATCATATGCTAGAAAGTCATGGAAACAGTTTGTCAACGATAATAACAGACATTTGAGTGAAAATGCCTCTGTCATTGATCTGATCGACCATTTGGTCAGATACGACCATCAAGAAAGATTGACAGCCAAGGAAACCATGGCACATCCGTTTTTTCAGTCGTGATATCTCCTTGGTGTTACGTAATCACTTACATAATTTGAATGCAAGCCTCCCCCAAATTCCTGAAACAAAAGTTTTGGATACTAGTCGTCAGCTTTTCTTGTAAATGTCGGACACTCTTGTCATTAAATCGATTTCATCTCATGATGTTTCGGTCCAGAATTGGGTTGAAGTTCAGAAGACCACGTTTTTGCGATGGATTAACTCGAAACTTGTGGCCAAAAAGTACAACTCTCTCAATTCTTTGACCGATCTCAGTTCCGGATTAGCCTGGTATCAACTATTACAATGTCTTGATCCCAAGTTCCAATTGAAGCCTGTTTGTTCCAATCCAATATTGAAAGTTCAGAAACTCGAGAATCTCAACAAATTACTTGATTATCTCAAACATAACGAGAATCTACAAATACATAATATTGGATCTGAGGATATAGTGGACGGAAATTTGAAATTGACTCTTGGTTTAATATGGTTGTTGTTATTGAACTACACTGTTTTTGAAGATTCTGATCATGATTCGTTTGGGAAGAAAGAGATGTTGTTACGATGGTGTCAAAAAGTCACTACAGGCTATAAGAAACTTAAGCTGTCAAATTTTGGCTCCAGTTGGTCTAATGGACTCGGATTTTGTGCCATATTAAATTATTTCAAGCCGGACCTTTTGGATTATGACAAGAGCTTGGAAATGTCGAATATGGAACGTTTGGAATTGGCCTTGAATGTAGCTGATTCGTTGGGTATTCCAAGATTATTGGATCCCCAAAATATCGATTGTTCCAAACCTGACGAGAAAAGTATGGTTGCATATGTCAGCCTGTATTATGACCGATTTATGAATGAGAATGTTGGTATGGAGACTGGAATAAAGGTTCGATTGGAGACGTTTTTACGTGTGATTATTGAGGTTAAACGGTATGAAGTTGATTATTCGAAGGGACTTGATGAATTGGTTGAGACAATTGGACAGAATTTGGATAAGATGAAGAAATTGGACGATATTGAAACGAAACAGGAATTTTTGAATCAATATCGATCGAAAGACAAGCATCAAATTCTCAGGAAGTATCATGAATTACAACTTTTTCGAAGCAAGATCAATTTGATATCTACAGAATTTCATTTGGGAAAGATAAAGACTGAAGAAAGTGGGTTCCAACATGCTACCAAACTGATAAATCAACTGGATCAAGAAGAGCGCAATCTTGGGGAAGATGTATTATCTATTCTGAGTGAACGTCGACAAAAGATATATTTGAAGTTATGCAAATTGGTCCAAAATATTGGTATTGGACTAGATTTAATAGAAACCGACATATCGAAACTTTCGGATATTGCTGTGGAGCAAGTGGGCGAATTTCCTGGAATTATGGTAGATTTACAAACAATTGGACAATTGCATGAACGAAGTATAAAATTGAGTGTTGAATTGAATCCTGCTCAGACAATCTTGGAGACAGAACAATTATACAAGATTGAGGATTTGGGATTTAGAATCAAATTGATTAGAGAGGCCCTTGTTGACAAATTGAAATTCATTAAAGATCAATATGACAAGAAAGAACAAATTACCAGGCAATTGAAACAGACATTGACTTCTTCGGACTTGAATACGCTACAAATATGCAAATTGGAATTAATTTTCGAGAAGTTTGACAATGGTGATAAAATGTATTTAAACAAGCTGGAATTTCGACAAGCATTGACGTTCATATATCCAAATTTGGGATCTGATGAGATCGACAATGTCTTTGAATATTTATATTCATCCAGTGCAGAAATAACTAGAGGTATCAGATTGAAACAATTTTTGGAGATTCCAGGACTATTTGGAGAGAATATCACTTCTGAAACTGAACTTGTGGATCTCTCCAGTCGTGTATATTATGATGTGTTTGAAAAAGTGAGTGGAGGACGAGGATTGGTTGAATTAGGCGATTTACGACGATTGAAGTTGGATTCAGGACTGATGGAAGGAATATGTGATGTTTTCGAGGAGAGCTTTGATTATTCGACTCATTTCCAACTAGAACAGGATTCGGTTGATGTCAACCAAGTTTTGGACAACTTAGAGGACTTCAAATTACATTGATACAGATCTATCTCCATACCCTTGTTTAGATCCTAGATAGAATGAAATCTTGATTATCTTTTTCACCGCCCAGTTTGCTGACAAAGATTACAATTCTTATTACTGAAAATGTTCTATGTTTAACAGAGTTTGTGGAAATCTACATCTCCGAAACAATACGTTCAACTTTGTTAATCGAGAAATGCATGTGGAATCATTGAAAATGAGATGGGGGACGGGGGATAATTATTGTTATTTATTGACTGATGAGGCATCGAACAAGTCCTGGTTGATTGACCCGGCAACCCCATCAGATATCTGGAAGTTCTTGACCACGGAAAATAAAACCGAGGTTGTTGCAATTGTCAATACACATCATCATTATGACCATTCTGGAGGAAATATAAGTTTATTGGATTCTCTTTACAAAGGAGTTCCTGTCATTGCAGGCAAAGACTCTCCACAAGTGACATATACTCCTAGTCATGGTGAAATTATGCGATTGGGTGAGAACGTTAAGATCCAGTCTGTTCATACACCATGTCATACTCAAGACTCCATTTGTTACTATGCTGAAGATATGAAAACTGGAGACAAAGCTGTTTTCACTGGTGATACTTTATTTATTTCTGGTTGTGGTCGTTTCTTTGAGGGTGTTGGCAAAGAAATGAAAGCCAGTTTAGAAAGACTCATGCGACTTCCTGATGCTACCAAAGTTTATCCTGGACATGAATATACTAAGTCGAATGTGAAATTTTCAAAGTCTGTTCTTGGTCCAAACAATCAAGCTCTCCAGAAACTAGAGAAATATTGTTCTGAGAATGAGATAGTTACTGGGAAGTTCACCATTAAAGATGAGAAGCTTTTTAATCCGTTTGTTAGACTTGATGATCCGGAAATCATCAAATCTACTAACGAGACTGATCCAGTTAAGATCATGGACAAATTACGTTCGATGAAGAATCGATTTTAGATAGTTTTCAATATCAAGTGGTTGTAATTTGGCTACCATTGCCGACGCGTCGATATGTTATTCTTTATTCCCAAACGGGAAGTGGTAAAAATTTTCCCCGCGGGCAAAAAAAAAAGGCTGGTCTGACTTTTTTTAAACAGGCCTGATTTCGATCTTTTTTAAATGTCCTTTCAGATAGATTGGGAGGCCATAGAGAAACAGTCGTTTTCTTCGTATACTCGGGATCTCCTTAATGAGGCTCTGAATTCCGGGAAAAGACCCAACATTCTATCGTCTGATATCAAAATTGTGGATCTAAACTTTGGGAAAATCTCGCCAGAGTTTGAGATTCTTGAAATCGGTGATTTGGGTCCGGATCGGTTCAGAGGGATCTTCAAGTTCAAATACGATGGAGACGCGTCTGTTAAAGTGAATACTAAAATCAGTGCTAGTCCACTGAAGATATACAACAACAATATTTATGACGACCTTGTTGATAAAAACAAAGAGTACAAACGGGATTGCGGACAATTGGCAAAGTTTGTAAAACCACAATTCAATGGAGCAGATTGCGATTTTGATATTCCGTTGAATTTGACGCTTGGAAAGTTCAAATTGAGCTCCATCATCATTATTGTTTTCAACAAGGCAAAGGGATTGACTTTGGTGTTTAAAAATGACCCATTAGAATCAATAGAGGTCAGTTCCACATTTGACCGTATCACCCCTATTGCTATGTTTTTGCAAAAGACTATTGAGACTCAAATTGGAGAACTATTCAAAGAGGCTCTTCCTAGTTATCTTTACAAATTCAGTCTCAAATACACAACTCAATCCTTCTTACAGTTCCATAAAGACCTGTTGAATGAGGAGCAGGATTTGGAAGAAAAACGAGTTCTACTCAAGGATTTGGATCCAGAATTCCCCTTACGAATCTCTCCAGGAAGTCTGATGAGACTCACCAGATTGGCAAGTTCTAGACAAACATTGGCTTTGGGCGGTCCATTGTCATGTGATCGAATGAATGACGATTTGGTAACCAAGAGTTTTGCTAACGCCATTCTTGCTGCAAGTAATACACTAAATTGGAACCGCATCCATCTTAGTCATTCCGACATGCAATATGGATCCATGGGCAGCAAATTGGCCGTCATCAAAGACTTCCAATCGCGTTCCTTCTTCAAGAATGCACATGATGGAGTCAAACCGAAAAGAAGAGTCATCAAGATGGCCAAAAGGTCGATCTCTACTCCTGTCTCTTCTCCACCATCTACAGGAATCACCCTTGTGGAAGAATTTGAGCAGACAGAACCAGAAGAGGTGGAATCCATCAACACAAAAGAACCAACTGCTCAAGTGGAATCTCCACTTCTTGCTTCCAACTATTTATCGTCTTTACAACTCAAATTGACTAAGAAATCCGAACCCGGTCCACGAACCTCATTCAAGGTACCGGAAAAGCCTGTTGTCAAATTCAATCATCACATCGACCAACTGGAACATCTCAAGATCCAGTCTCGTCGTCACAAGCTAGACAAGCTTCTGGCAAACCATCACACAATGTCACCAGCTACGCCCTTTTACGATTCGCCGCCTCCGTATTCTGTATAGTGAATTATTCAAACGCTTATATTTCGATAATCTACACCCCAAACATTTTTTTCTGTTCTTCCCATTCCTCCTGAGTAAACACCTTTTGAGTAAAGGCATGGATTTCGGCAATTTCCTCTTTCAATGCACCATTCACCATTCGATGTCTCATTAATTTGTTCTTGCCACGAAACACATCACTTACTATTATCACCGCAAATGCCTGTCCACATCCACCTGACATGTCCTGAACCTCCACCTCCGTTGCCTGCAAACGGTCTTTGATTATTTGCGTCAAAACCTCTGCTGTCAATTCCATAATAAATTGGAGTTAAAAAAGATTATTTATTTTTTTCCTTCCATGTCTCCTCCTACAAGATTTAATAAAGTAATTGCTGCCATACAAAAATTGTATCCCATTGCTTACGCTGATAGTGCTTGGGATAACACCGGCTTGTTGGTTGACTCTTCTAGTGTCAACACTGCTGAAAATTTCCATATCTTATTGACTGTGGATTTGACCCAGTCGGTGATGGAGGAGGCCGTCAAAGCACGGTCCAGTTTGGTTTTAGCATATCATCCATTCATCTTTCGTGGATTAAAGAGCATCACAGCACAAGACCCCCAGCAGAAATCGTTGATTAATCTCATTCATCATGGAATATCGGTGTATTGTCCTCATACTGCAGTTGACGCAGCAAAGGGTGGAGTCAACGATTGGTTAAGTGAAGCTGTTGGATCTGTGACTCAGAAATCTGTAATCGAGCCAAATTCAACAGTGCAAGACGTTGGAATGGGAAGATTATTAACTCTGAGCCAACCCAGCAGTCTTTCCGAATTGATTCCTAAGATCAAATCACATCTTCAAATTTCACATGTTCAAGTGGCAACCTCTCATCCTCTTGAATCCAAAAATATCTCCAAAGTGGCTATTTGTGCTGGCTCTGGAGGTTCTGTGTTCAAAAAGGTTGATGCAGATCTCTATTTGACTGGAGAACTGTCCCATCATGAAGCATTGTATTTCAAAGAGCAAGGAAAAAGTGTCATAATATGCAACCATTCAAACACCGAACGTGGATTCCTTAAAGTGCTCAAATCACAACTGGTTTCTGAACTCAACGATAAGGACATTCAAATCGACATAGCATCCTCAGACTTAGACCCTTACATAACTGTATAATATAACTGGTCCTGGTATCATACCACACCTCGCTCCTCCTCCCTCCACTATTATTTTTTCAGCAAGGATAAATGCACTTTAAGAAACAACACATGTCGAGAGGCAGCTCCGATATCCCTCAACACAATCAACCATCATTATCTGCCATTCATTCGGTATCGTCTACAGATAGTTTTCAAAAGTTACGCAGCCCTCTTGCTAAATTTAGCAGAGCCAATCTTCATCGTCCAGCCACTCCACCATCCAATGCGACAGACTCCGTATCCATGTCCAAGCAACATTCTTTTTTGAAAATCACAAAAAAGGCAAGCAAGTTTGCCTCTGAATTTGCAGGTGATCTTGCGTTCGGATCAGCAAAGGAGGATCAGTTGGATCGACGGTTTGAAGAATTCAAATTGAAGAGACAAAACGAACGGAATTTTAAAAGAAAGACAGAGTTGGAATCGATCAAGAAACAGGTCAAAGAAAGAGGTTTTGATGCATACTTGGAACACCTTCGATTCTTTTTGAAGTATATGGATGAATCCGAATTCAACGACCCGATCGATTATGCTATTACTCGAAGAGATTTATGGCTGTCTTGGTATAAAAAGTTTCTGATTAATTTACGAGATGAGATAACAGACTATGAGAATCTTGTTCACGAACATAATTCCATGAAGACACACCCGGAATCATCTTACAAGAACATTAAACAAGAGGCGGAATTCAAATTTAAAGCCAAATTACATGATCTTTCCTCTCTTAATCAGCCTAATAAATTGGAAAGCTTGAAAAATAGCATGTTCAACGATACACGAATAGTTTTGATTTTGTTGTGGTTTTTGCAAATCGTGAAGAAGTTGCTTAATCAACCAACAATGCTCCACAAAGATATCGTTGTTGCTTTGAAAGATTTCCAAGAAACATTGGATCCCAATTTGAAAGCAGAAACCAACCAAGTTTGTGTGGTCACCAGTAATAAGATGATTTCCAGCTCTCTGAGCTCCAACGTTGCAGAAGATCTGCGAACTGTCGCCGAAGACTCGATTTTTAGCGCTCACGTCGAATTTTTGAACGGCTGGCAGGTCAGACATGACAATCCTTCCTTGCATACCAATTTTATCGCGGTCACAGACACCTTAACCACCTTAACAGATATCTCCAACTCGGGAGAACTTCCCGAAGAACTGAAACCTTTATATCCCAACTTCTCAAAACCGCTTTTGGACGCCAATTTTTATCAATATCAATTGAACAACGACGAAAAGGCCTTTTTGAATAATTATTCATCTTTTACCACCAGTTCCAGCGACAAATTACCTTTGAAAGATTCTTCTCAGGCATGTATATGTTGTCCAGACTTTTCTTTAACTGTTACTCCCACAAATATGGAATCCACATTGACCGAGTTCAGACGAGCTTTGAAACCAAATGGATTCTTGCAATTGTTCATCTGGGATGTCGATGCTGTACATGCAGATTCTAAAACAGTAACTGATGATGAAATGCTTCGAAGGCTCATTTGGGAACGCATATCTAAGTATAACAACGAGCGTCAACAAGTGATTTCCAATGTGACATCGCAAATCATTCCGCTATTAAAACAACTAGGGTTCCGCAAGATCAGATTCTCATATGTTGGCTATCCCTTGATATCGACATTGAGTGAATATACCGATCTTATTGGAATGACACAATCCTCATCAACTGAATCTGAAAGAACAGGTTCCACAACCTCCACAATCAACATGGGTTACAAAGATTTGCGGGTCAATGCATTCTTCGAGTTTTTCGCAAACTATCTTGAATTTCTCATGTTCACCAAAATCCTGTCTGTATTCCAACTTCTTGAAAAGCTCAAATTCCATAGTTCTTTCGACAAGACCCTAAAAGACACAGATCTTGAATCTTTGAATCTGATCAAGTTATTTGTTGATTATAAGTTGAAAGGATGTGCTGGAAAGTTGGTCCAGAATGAATTCCCTGATCTTGTAGGTAGACCGGAGCCAATCAAACACGATGGTGTTGGTTATTCCATGATTCTCATAGCTGAAAAATAATTATTTATTCATTTAAACGTCCCAATAATTCATCATCTTCCGATTCTTCGTCCTGATTCATCTGTCGTAAACCGTGCACAACAGGTTCTTTTTTGCGTTTCAACTTACCCATTTGTCGTAAAGCTATTGAGGTCGTTGGTATTTCGATCTGTTTGGGACTGTAAACATAAATATCGTCCGGTTGATATTTGGTAAGAGTATTTTGCTTTGAGCTAATCAAATTCTTGAATTTGATATATTCTGGCTTTAAATTAAAGCTCTTTAGATGACGTCGTTTGGTCTCTTCAAAATACTGTCTGCCCAAAACTCCTTGTTTTTGCTCAAACTTCTCCAATTGATACATTCTATTGAGCCATTCCCAAGTGATCACATTAACGGCAATAGCACTGGTAATATTGAACACTTCCGCAAATCTTCCAACCCAAGTGTTAGCCAGATCCGCAATAAATAACCCAATCATCGAATAAATGGTTAGAAACATAATTATAGTGAGTGGTAGAACTGTTGGCTTGAAAATCAGTCCTTTCTTCGAAATTGCATACACGTTCAATAGACAGTTGTAGAGAACAGACAAGGAGATCCGTATAAGATAGACAATGACAGGGATGATAACCAAGGCATCGTTTGGCATACCAGAGCCGTCATTCTTGGATGCCATGGTGGCAGCTCCCCAAACAACTTGCGATATGATGGCCATGGTGGTTCCAACGATCAAAACCAATCTTTTTTCCCGTTTTCTGGTGAACATCTTCCTGACAACCTCGACTTGGGTCAGGAGAAGTAGCAAGAATGATATGCAATATATCACAGTGAAAACAAATGAATCTACAAGGCCATTCAATAGTCCATCTGCAGAAATCTGGCCTCGTTTAGATTGTTTAGCTAGAATCACCAAAGAGTAGATATAAAATGATGCCAATTGAGCAGAAGCGATTAAAGTTGAACATTTCATCAATAAAGTTGGTTTTAATGAGCTGACGTGATGTTTATTAAATAGAATGGCTGTGAGAAAGACTGATATGACTGCTGCGGAAGATATCACAAATATTTGGGGATAGATCGAATCCCTGTAGGATAACGGACTATCTGCGGATCCTTCGACATATTTTGCCCATAAATGATCGAATTCTGGAAGAGGCTGTGCCCCTTCTTTGGATAAATATAGATTTGATGCGTAGATTGAGGGGATATCATTGACACAAGGATGTTTAACATATGATGAATCGGTCAATATATATATTCCATCTTCCGAAAGTAAATATCCTTCATTTAACTGCATTTCATGGCAGATCTCATAATCTGCGGTTCCAATTGGATTTCGCCATAATACTATTTTCTCATGATACTTCATTAACAAGGAGCAAAATAAAGTTGAAATTTAATTATTTTTCTTTGTTTCGTGATGAACACAGAAATCTCATATTCCACTCCCAATTTGGTGGAAGAACGTGTTGATTCTTCTGCGCGTCGAAATTCAGATGAAGGATATAGTCTTATAGATTATTATGCTGACAATCGAAAAGAAGAACCATTTTTGTTGGTCAATCCATCGGCAAAAACAACCTTGACCCGTACAGAATCGATGGCATCGTTGAAAAAATCACGAACTTCATTAGAACAAGTACACACAAAGATTGAGGAGTCAATACATCAAGAACCAAAACGATTGAACGCTATTTTAGCCGGAGATAGAGATAGATATGGATTTAGAAAAAATAACCATTATGTCAAGGTTGAGGATTATAATAAATGGTGGACGGAATATTCGCAATATTTGGCTCGACGCAAGAAGAAATGGGAAAAATTGATGGCCAAAAGTGGGTTTCTAGTGGCAAAAAAGGGTAGTCCAACTCGATTTCCGGCTAGATCCGAGGAATTGAGACGTTATGTTCGAAAAGGAATCCCAGCAGAATGGAGAGGAAACGCCTGGTTTTTCTTTGCCAAAGGTCATGATAAATTGAAGGAGAACAAGGGGGTCTATGAAAAATTGGTCCAAGAAACCATCGACATGATCAATGAAAATACAGAAGCTATTGAAAAAGATTTGCATAGGACATTCCCGGAGAATGTCCATTTTAACAATGTTATTAAGGATAATGGTGAGGAGGAAAGTGCTTTATTACAGACTTTACGTCGAGTTCTCAAATGTTTCTCGAAATACAAGCCGTCAATTGGATATTGTCAATCGTTGAACTTTATTGCTGGTTTATTACTGCTATTTTTGGATGAGGAGCGTGCCTTCTGGATGTTGGTCATTGTGACCGAAAAATATCTACCAGGAGTTCACGACTTCAATTTGGAAGGAGTCAATGTTCATCAGGGAGTGCTAATGCTATGTTTAAGACAATATCTACCGGACGTTTGGGAATTGATGCAGGAGACGTCGCATTCCAACAACAATTCATTTTTATACGACCTTCCCACGTTATCATTTTGCACCACGAGTTGGTTTATGAGCATATTTGTTGGAGTGATGCCTATAGAGACGGCCTTGCGTGTTTGGGATTGTTTGTTCTATGAAGATTCCAAATCCATATTTCAAGTGAGTTTGACAATCTTCAAATCGCTGGAGCCACAAATGATACAGCTAAGTCATTCTAGAAAAGATGATGATGGAATTTTGAGCGCCGAATTGTTCCAGGTCATTCAAAATGCTCCTAAACGACTTTTGGATGTGAATTTGATGATGCAAGAATGTTTCCGATTCTCGAATTTTAGCAAACTTTCTCAGGAAGAAATAGCCAATTGCAAACGATATGTGGTGGAAAGTCGTTCGAGATACAATGAACTAATCAAACGGAGAAGTGCGGTTGGTATGAATGAGCAAGAAAGAAGAGAATTGATGCGAACAGCTGTTTCTTTGGAAAATAAACAGATCGGACTCAAGGGAATGAATTGGAATGGACGTCTTAATAATCGGATGAGACGAATTCAACAACGGATCCGATAAAACTCATGGACGAGGAACCAAAACGTCCAGACTCAAATATCCACTTCTTCGAGGACTGATAAATTGAACAGGAATATTGTTGTCATTCAGATTTCTGTTGGTCTTCTCAATGTACAATTCTAATTCATCAGCATATATCTTATCGAGTCTTAATCTTTGAAAGATCCCAAATGTCAAGGTATCTAAAATCATGTAAGGAGCCCATTTTCCAGAGTATTGCTTATCTAATAGCTCATTGACTTTGGTGACTATATCTTGGGTTTGTTGTTTCGTTAAATAAGTAGCCAAGGGTGTTCCCATATCTGTTCCGAACCATTCACCGTCTATCTCGATGACTTTTGAGAATTGAGTGTATTGATCCAGTTCGAATTTTGGTAGGTCGATTGTCGCGACGCGAGCAATTCTCACCACTCTTAAATTTCTATCATCTGTATAAACGTTGGGAAAGTGCGTTATTAAAGCGTTTCCAATTGAATAATAGTGATAATTGATCATGAGTGTTGCTTCGGAATTGGAATTTGCCAATAAATTCCAATCGTTGATAACTTTTGTTTGTCCAGAAAGAATCGAGAAACAAATAAATTATTGCCATGTAAGTTGGAAGACTTTTCAATACTAATAATGATGAGTGTGGGTTTGGTCATATAAATACTCCGATTTTCCGTCGTGAAGGTGATGTTTCTGGAGTTCTTTTGACTGTCAAGTCTTTAAGACCTCCTAAATTCGAATATCAATTTGATGTAGACTCTAGTATTTCCATCTACAAGGTTAAGGAACAAGTTGCTCAAAAGCTCGGAGTTTCTGTTTCGCAGATCACCTTGATGGTGAAAACTAAGACTGTTCATGATTTGGATTTACTTGATAAACATGCAGTTGATGGTCAGCTTAAATTGAATGCTCTGGTTAAGGAAGCAAAGCCACAAACTACAGTGACCAAACCAATTCAGATCTCTCTTTCTCCAGAAGCTTGGTCCAAGATTGCATTCATTCTGGAAACAGAGATTACCGACGAAACAGCCAGATTGCAATATCTACAAAAGCTCAAACAGGTCAAATAAATACGCTTGCTTGGTACATGCATCCAAAACGGATTAATCGTACCATACTAAAACCCCTTTGGTTGTCAGATTTGAAGGTGTTGAAAATTGCTTCTAGATGCATTTCTTCTGGATTTGATTGTTAGTGGGACTAACCAGGACCACCGAACCTGTCTTGGTCGCTTCTGCTCCCAATTTAGACGAATGTTTCTGCAACACCGGAGTTTTTGGGAATTTGGACGAAATACACTTGATAATTGAAAGTCATTGGTTAATATTCCCAACAGAAACCGGATTCATCAAGTTTCTTAATCGTAAATATATCTAGCATCTTCGGATTGACGTAATAAAATGTCTTAAATTTCCAAATATTAGATTTAATCATGCTAAATGATTTCTGATCGAAGTTTAGTATTGATACATTTTGGTGCTGGAAATCATTCTGATCCACAATCAAAGTTCAAACATTTGTTTCGAAAAGCGGTCAGGGCCGATTTGGAGCCTAATTTGTCTCCTGAATTGGCTCGATTGATGGCAGTCTCTAAAATCATAGAAGAAAGTCCTCTAACAAACACCGGATACTCTTCTTCAGTTGCACGCGATGGTTCTATTCAATGTGATTCCAGTGTATTGGTGTTTGATCGTGCATCCAAGAAACATCGTCAATCTTCGTTTTTGGCCAACACCGCACAATTTCCTATCTCCGAATGTATTCATCAATACATTTTACAACATAATCAAAATGATCTCGGATTGACGGCTCCCGTGATTGTTGTCGGATCTGTTAATAGTGAGGTTCAACCATCTACAAAGATGCAAATGGTGTTCAAGAAGTATAGACACCAACTGGAACAGATATCTAATCAAGATCAGACGGATATCTCTTCAATTATATCCGACACAATTGGGATTTCTGTAATTGATGAGAAATGCATAGCCACCGGTGTATCATCAGGAGGAAGTTTGTTCAAGAGTCCAGGAAGAATCGGATGTTCAGGAATTATAGGAGCAGGAAGCTTTACAGCCCAACAAAATGGATGCATAGTGAACTTATTGTGCTCTGGAAATGGTGAAGATATCATTCAAATGGACTTGGCAAGAACAGTTTGCCGATACGTTCTTGCTAATCATGATTCTGGGAAGATGGTCTGCGATTTAGCTGCCGAAGCCGTCCTGGATGCCTCTGGTGAGGTCGAGCTCCGTGCTCTGGATGATAATTTCCAACCCAAATTGTATGTTGGAATAGTTGGCTATTTCGAGACTCCAGACCGATTCCGAACAGTATTCTACTTTCACACTACCGAGACATTTGTGTTTGGATATTCCACGGGCTCGAAATCTGAATTTTGTTTCAGTAAGCTACCCAAATCGCAATCTGCTACCAAGGGCCAAATGTATGTTGGTAGCCAGGTTTAATTTTCTATCTGTTCCGCATTGTCATAATTGAGTCTTTCAAATGAAATATTGGGGCTTTCACAAAGATCAGCTCCGCAAATAATAGAAGATCAACTGCTCGTATGCAAATGGTAATGATTCCTTCAACTTGGCCCATTTTTTTAATTCGTCAGCCAACGCTAATATCTGTACGTCCAAAGACCTGAAGAAGATCCAAATTCAGCTGGAAGACAATCTCTACGAAAGGTTCCTTCATGGACTACAGCCTCTCGACTAACCATCGACCATATTGAAATGGACATGAAGTATTTCCTCAAACAGGAAGCACATAATTAGCATTAATCTACTCATTTTATCTAGGTATTCCTCTTCCCCTTCCCATAGGCTGCTGCGGTTGTGGCTCATTAGGCTCGTTCCTAATCGTCTCGTCCACGCTCAGAACCAGTACAGCAGCCTCGGTTGCACTCTGTAAAGCGTTCATTTTCACCAGAGATGGCTCCCAAACAAATCTCTCAAAGTTATTGCTAGTAGTTTCATTTTCAAAGTCCAATCCGCACCAGTATTCTCCCTTAGAATGTTGAGCTCTCAAACTGTTGAGCAAGTCAGTTCCATCTAGACCAGCGTTTTCACACAATTGTCTAGGAATCACTTCCAAAGCTTTGGCATAGGCTGCAATGATCAATTGTTGCTTTCCAGCAATCTGTCTGGAATAGTTTCTCAAATGCTTTGAAAGCTCCATTTCAATGGCTCCTCCACCAGCAACGACAGCATTATGTTTCAAAGCACGCTTCACAATCATGATTGCATCATGTAACGACCGCTCGACCTCGGCAATCACTTGGTCTGCTCCTCCTCTCAAAATCAGAGTACAAGTCTTAGCAATTGGACAACCTTCAAAAACATTATATCTTTCACCACCAATTTGGACTTCCTCAAATTTAGCACAAGTTCCCAAGTGTTCTGGCTTGATGTCTGAAACTGTGGTCTGTACGGATCCACCGACAGCTTGAACCACTCTTTCCATATCTTGAGCAGGAATTCTACCAGCGCAAAAGATACCTCTATCAGCAAAGTATTGGGTGGCCAAATCTCCGATTGGTAACTTGGAAAGAACAATGTTTGCACCTGTCTCCACAATTGCATCGAGTTTGTTCAAAATAATCTTCCATTCAGCATCCACAATCTCTTGATAATCGGCAACCTTGTCAATTCTGACTTCCGCATTGTCCTTTTCTGCCTTCAATTCAAGTTCAACGTTAAGAGACAGAATCTTTGGGTCTTTGAACTTCTTAGGTTGTTGCTCAAATCCTGCATAGGAAAAGGCCTTCTTAAAAGCCACTCCATGAACCAATCTTGACTCGTCCATCGAACCTCCAGGAACCTTCTTGATTCCAATCAAATCCTCGTCCAAATCGTCTCTATCCAGCACCAAAACTGCATCAACAGCCATCTTGGTGAAAAGTTCGGTGTTATTTTGAATGATCTTGGAAGACATGGCTGTCTTAGCACATCTCTCCAATAATTGTCTCATTTCAGATTCACTGTGATCAAGGGCCAATTCCACTTGCAATTCTTGAATTTTTTCACAAACAAGTTCACATGCCTTACGATATCCTTTAATAATCACGTGTGAAGGCATTCCTTCCTCAATGAACTGCTTACTCTCTTTCAAGAACTCGGCAGCCAATAACGTCACAGAAGTCGTTCCATCTCCAACTTCTGCATCTTGAGACCGTGAAATATCCACCAAGATTTTAGCTGCAGGATGAACCACGTCCAAAAGCTTCAAGATCGTGGCTCCATCGTTAGAAATCGTGGTACTACCATTATTGACAATCAAAATGTCCGATCCAAGAGGCCCCAAAGTGGCCTTCAAAGTGTCCTGAATTGCCACACATGCATTAATATTCGATATGATCTGTCCCCGACCTTGAGAAGTGTCGGTTCCTTCTTTCAGAACGACAATAGTGGGAGTAGACATGAAGAAAAAATGGCGAACAAAGAAATATCGAAGAAATAATTATTTTCGCGTCGACGCCTTTTCGACGTGAAAAGCGTCGATCGTCTATGTACATCTTACAACTTCCAGACCCCAATGCTACCCTTGTCGCGTCCTTCAACGAGATAACTGTCCGTGTAACGACAGAAATTGACTATTCCTGGTCCGAAACCAACATCCTCATGTGATTGGTCGATTCTATCATATATTTTCACTGTCTCTTCTCCAGCAGCACAAACAATTCGTTTCTCGTCAAATTGCAACGCCGAAATCATATTGTTGTATGCAAACGAGTCCATCAGAACCCCGGTACGCAAATCCCAAACTCTAACCGACCGATCCAGCGATCCAGTCACAATGCTGTGTCCGTCAAATTGTAGACAGGTGACCGAGCTCGTGTGACCGACCAGTTGCCGAATGATTTCGCCGCTACGCAGGTCCCAAAGTCTCACCACTCCATCTCCAGAACCCGATGCCAATGCAGCATCAAAACATTGTAATGCACCAATGAAAGGAGCATTCATCTTAATTGGAGCTTGTTGCCAACTCCGTGACGCTGCCCAAAGCACGTCAATAGTTTGGATACACTGCCCGGTTTTCATATCCCAATGTCTGATGGTTTTATCTGCGGATCCTGAAACAAGAGTGCCATTATCCACGCTCAGAGCTGTGATTTCGTCCATATGGCTTTCGAAAGTATGCAATAAAGGATCTTCTTCGCCGACTTTGGTGTAATCCCATAATCGCAAAGTGGCATCTAAGGACCCGGTTACAACAAGGTTATTTTCCATCTGAAGACATTCCACGCTGGCCAGATGACCTTCCAGTCGTCCAATACATTCATAACGACTCATGTCCCAAACTTTGACGGTATTATCGAGCGACGCCGAGACCAGAGTTCCAAATGGAGCATCAAATGCAAAACAGGTCACCGAATCGTCATGAGCCTCCAATCGCACAATCTCACTATTAGGAGTGTAATATTGTTGAAGTTTTGGTGTATGTTTCCGAGTTGGTGCCGAGGGAACTGCATTTTCATCGTTTTCTTGCTGACCTTTGGATTCAAGACTCTTCTCAACCACTCCTAGTAGATCCTCCAGATTTGTCTCCTCTCGCTCATATTGTTCCACACGATCAAACATCTTTTTCCGCAACCGGTAAAGCTGTTCAATTTTCAAATCTAGTTCTTTTATATCACTTTCAGCCAATCCCTTGCGGATCTCTAACAGGTCTAATTTATAGTTGATATCATCTTTGTACTGGTATAATTGGGAAACATTTGAAGTAGATTTAATGGTATCTGCATTCAATCCCATGGAGATCCTTTTGGAAGGAGCCACTGCTTCTTCAAGGTCCGGCAAAACTGCACTGAATCCCTGATACAACGAGAAAACTTGGTCCTCCTCATCTTGAGTCGGGATCTCCGCTAATAGCTGATCACTCACCAATTCCAGCCCGTCATTTCGGGTGGTTCGCGATCGACGCACCAACGAAACGCTGGTTTTGGAATTCTCGACATGCTCCCGTACAAGCTTCTGACTCCGCTGCGTACCCACCGTCGACATAGCTTCTTTATATGTCTTGTTGTTCAGCAGACCTGATTGATTGGAGCCCACCAGAACAGAAGCAGTTGTGGTGAGAGATTTAATCTGGTCCGACATGAAAAAAGAGTACAAATGAACAATTATTTTATTTTTTTGCCTAGCAAATTAGAGAAATGGAGGAGGTGCGTTATAAAGTGTCATTAGGAAGATTGTTTCAGGGCTTTCAGCTCAGCTTTTTCTTTCTCAATCAATGCAGTAACATCTTCTCCACTTGGATCGAATTGCGCAACAACCATTTCGCCATTTATCTCTCCCTGAACTCCTAAATGGTTCCATATCACCAACTCGTCCTGCATTGCTTCTAAAGTAGATCTATATTCGTTCAATAATGTAACCGAAGCAGTAGCATCATTCAAATTCTGTTGAATAGCTTCACGTTGAGACTCCTCAATCTTGTAAACAGAAGCATATTGCAATAATCTCTGATACATCAGACTCAATTTGACCATTGCATCCTCGTTGGAATCATCTTTTATTTGTTCTAACGCATTCTTTATAGCATTCAGATTCGTTATACTCTCTTGTTCCACGTCTAGTTGCGCCAAAGATCGACCCTTCAATAGCATCGCCTCATCCTCTTGTATATCGCGAATTTGTTGGGTCATGTCGAGAGATTCCAGCAGCGAGTTGCTGAAAATTCCTCCAGCACGATAGTAAAGTGTCTGAATCGACTGGTTGATTTCGTTGATCCGGCGTAAATTAGACTCTAGAACACTCATAACAAAAACACGCAATATTGTTTACTCCAAAAATCCATCTGTATCTTGCACAGCCATGTTTATAATTTTGTAGTCGGTACTAGATCAACTGTATCTTCAGTACTTAAGTCTGAGTAAGCATTGATGTGGACAAAGGAATCGTGGTTTATTATTGGTATATTTTAGTGCTGCACAGGACTGTTCATCTCTCAATCCCTCCACCTAACAAAAACTTCATCGGTGCGGAATCGTTGAGTGCAAACACTGTTGTCCAACGATGTTTGTTCTCCCGTACGGTATGCCAATAAACCTGCATGTGCTATCATTATTCCATTATCAATGCAAAATCGTTCATCTGTTGCAAAGACACTTCCATTACGATCACGTGCCATTATTTCCATCATCTGTTGTAATCTCTCATTACATCCAACACCACCAACAATCAAAACTTCCTGGGATCCAACATGTGCCATGGCTCGTTCGGTGATTTCCACCAACATGGCAAATATGCATTCTTGTAGCGAGAAACAAAGATCTTCAACGGTCACGGTTGATCCATCGGGTCTTTTCAGTAACTTGTTTTTCTTCCCTTTGAATAGGTCATTTGCAAGACTATCAACATATTCCAAAATACCACTCATACTCAGATCCATGCCCTTCACTGTGTATGGTAATTCTACCAAATGATGACCCTTCTTAGCCAGTTGTTCAATATTGTACCCAGGAGAGGGGTCATTTGGGATATTCAAAGTACGTGCAAACCGATCGAGACAATTTCCAACAGCAATATCCAAAGTCTCACCAAATATTCTATAACGTTGGCGAGAATAAGCAATCACCTGCGTATTTCCCCCACTCACATATAAAACGACTGGATTCGTAGCTTTAGTGATTTCACGACCCATCTCAATATGGCCTATACAATGATTCACACCGACCAAAGGCAATTTCCACATCTGAGACAAAGTTCTGGCAGCAATCACAACACTTTGTAATGGAGCGCCCATTCCAGGCCCCTGAGTGAAACAAATGCAATTTAATTCATCTGGTCTGATTTTTGCCTCGCTCATTGCCTTCTTGACCAATCTAACCACCCAATTACGATGATGACGAGCTGTATCTCTGGGTAAAAAACCTTCTCCCGGGGGAGTCACATAAGTATCTCGAATATTCGAAAGAACATTAGCCCCATTATATGCAGCTATTTTCTGGTTAGGATGTTCGATGACTCCAACTCCCAGTTTATTAGCCGATCCTTCCAATCCAAGAGAATAATAAGGCATGACAAAATATCAAGTTTAAAGTTCAATTTTTTCATGGCGGTGCAGTTTATACGAAGCAGTATGAAGAACATCAATGTCAGGATCATTGAACTTGGATCGTCACACAAGAAGCTTGTAACATTGTCTTGAAAATATAAAAGATTCCAAATCAATTTGAATTCCCAGTTTCCTGACGTTTAGTCTAGCTACCAATACTCTCTTTAATAATAATACCCTATATTTAATTTCTCTACAACAATTTTTCTGTCATACATATAGATATGAACACGATTGTTCTTATAAATTAAAGTAATCCAGTAGTGAACTGCTGGATACGAGATTTCTTGGTACTTTCGTCGTCTCCAAACACTTCATGTTGAACTTCTAAAATTTCTGGGCTTGAGCTTGAAACTCTGGCCCGAAGTTTCTGGATGCAAATACGAATGGCAGCACAAGTTAAGCCGATCAATATTCCACCAAATGGAGCAATCACAAATGCCCCAAAGGCACCCCAATCCTCATCAGAGTAAATACCGTTCCAGACTAATAAAAGTCGTGCTCCCTCTTCGGCACTTCCATAATAGATAGTTCCAAAAATGAAAACTGCAACCAAGGCTCCCAAACCACCAACCATCACATCCAATCCGCGCAAAAACGAAAACTTATCCCAGAGACCTAAGAAAACAATAGGGATCACCGACGAGGACACCAGATCTGCAATCAAGTAGATTTGAAGCACATTCGTGGCAGCCTTGACGGCAACAACAATGGATGGAACCATGATCAAGATGACCACAATTCGGACCCAATTGATCGGAATCTTATTTCTAAAAAAGTCATTGGAAATCGTGGAAGTGGTAGCACTTTGCAAGGATGCAAACGTAGCTGTAGAGATTGCAATGGAAAATATAAGAATGACCCCAATAATCCAATTATCCATCTTGGCAACCAGAATGAAAAAGGCATTGTATCCTTCTTCATCATTGACTTGCAAATCGCCCGTCCAAACTGCAAAGATACCAGGAAGACCAACCAAAGTGCAGATTACACCGGCAACAATTGCAGCAATAGACGAACCAATCAACAAATCTTTATCTGTTTTAGCAGCAAATGTTCTGAGCCAAAACCCGGCAACAAAACAATCGTTGGTGATGATTGCAACCGGAAGAATGTAAAGAAGCATCCATCCAAGCTTGTTAGCTCCCAATAGTTGGCCCTCAGTCGCATGCTTAATATCAATGTCAATATGGACATTCAAAGCATACCCAATGACACCAATGACCAAAACCACCAAAACAAAGAATGCCTGGAAACTATCGGTCACAAACGAAACTTGAAAGCCTCCGATGAACGTATAAATAGTTGTCACCACACATTCAACAACCATAGCTGCCGTAGCATTCAGACCAGTCAATGCCTCAATGGCATACTCAATGGCTGTCAACTCCGACAACATGTATAAAAACATGGTGAAGATGGTAAATGCAGAAAGGTACAAAGCTGTGACGGGACCGAAACGTAAGAATACCCATTCAGTAAGAACAAATCCATCTGGGCATCGTTTTCTGATCATCGGACCATACCAGGAAAAGAGGAAAATAGGGATGGCACCAGCAACAGTGTACACTAACAAACCATGAATCCCCGCAATATTGGCAATTTGGGTATAGGTCGTCAGAATTCCACATCCCATGGCTAAAGGTTAGTCTTTAGGAACAGCATATCGCTCCTAGTTAACAGGTTCCACCAATATTAGATAATTCTCACGCAAGTACTAACTTGTTCGAGTTCAACGGTATGATCTCAGCTTCAATGGAGTAACTCCATTGTCGCACCCGTATATCAATATTGATGAAGGACGGAAAATCTCTATAACTCTAATTTGATGGGAAACGTTAAACTTTAGCTGTTAGAATACTAACCACTTGCTATAAAGTTCAATGCCAAAGGAAGACCGGTTCTTGAGCCATTGGACGACAGAAACGCCTTTTTATTACCATAGAAGTACGATATCGCCAATCCAGACACAAGCAGTGCTCCATAGGTCAAATAAGTTATAGCATTCGAAGCTTGAAAAGAAAGCATAATTTTTAATGGGAGTAAAAAGAAGGTGGGGAATGGCACGTATTTATATCAAATTTTTAGCCGCAATTAAATAAAATATCTGACTCACATCATTCGTCTGAAAGAAGAACAATTGCCGACGTATCGCCTATTTCATCGTCACTTTCTTCAACAGTCGATTCGGGAAGCCGATGAGGTAGTCGTTCGTCTTCCGAATCGGACAATGAACTTGATTTCTTCGGTCTGGTAACTTTTGTAGTCTTTTTAATTTTCGAGACCTTGTTTGGTTTCTTCTTCTCTGTGGAGCTCAAAAGATCATCACTTTCTGCTTTGACTCGCTTTTTTGATTTTGATTTTGATTTTGATTTGGCTCCCTTCAATTCAATATCTTCTTCCTCGGACCCCGAGGTCTTTTTAGATCTCGAAGATTTGGACGATTTTTTTGGCCTGTCAGATCTAAGAGATTTGGAAGACTCCACAGGTGACTCCATTGGGACCTCATCATCAATTGGATCTAGTTGTTCAGGAATCAATAACTCTTCCTCTGATTCTGCTTTAGGCTCTTCAGATTCAATTCTAGTCTCTTCGGACTTCTTCGGTCCTTCCGGCTCCAAATGCTCTGTTCTGCCTCCGACTTTCTCCAAACATTCTTCAATATAGTCCTTGAATCGCGTGAAGGCATTTCTGGAGGCATGATCTTTGAGAGGCTTTTCCAATCTACCTTCAAGTCTGTAGATGGTATCGTACAATTGTTCGAGCTTTGTCAAATCACAATTTTCCGTAAACGTCAGTCGTGGTAGTGAGGCCATGACAGCTTTGAAAAAAGGCTTGGTGGATCCAGAATATTCCAGTCTCTCCATAAGAAGAAGTAATTGAACTCCAAAATCAACTTGGATAGAGCTTTGAGCGGCTTCTTCCGGAAGCTTATTAACAACCCGATATGGATCTGTCCAGAACATCAGTTGTTGAATGATGGATTGAGGAGTCAGGCTAGATCCTGATTCGGTCTCTGTAATTTCATCCCAGGCACTGAATAGTCGGAATAAAGTATCAGAAGTCACTCTGACCATTCTTTCTTGATGAGACTCATGAGAAAACGCATAAACAGGAATACAGAACGAGAAACATTGCTTTAGCTGTTCGTTATCATTGATGGCTGGATTGAAATACGTCAATAGAGTAGTTTCAAACAGTTCATCATCGGTGATCACTCCACACAAGAAAAGTTTGTAAAGAGCTTCTCCTGAGGTTGCCTGAGTTTCTTTTCGAGTTTTGTCTCTCAATGTACGGTAAAACAATCTGGCTATGGCTATGGCGTCGACACTGTTTGGAGTATCTGCTTCCAGAACAGAAACTCCATGAACAGCAAGTAGATCTGAAATTACTTGAAGTCCAGTCACAACCAATTGTTCCTCATTACTTTTGGTCACAAAAACAGCACACACAAATATACTGTCCGTCGCCAAGTCCTTGTCGAGAATACAACACAGTCCCAAACAAATCAAACCAAGTCTTCTGACTTCCGTCTCTGGACGACGGATAGACGGACGAATCAAGCTGTCAAGAATACTCATTAAAGTGATATTGTTTTTCAGTGGCTCGTACACTAACTCCAACATTCTGCGCGCAATCGATAAGCATTCGATCAGACTTTCAAGATCGAGTTCTTCAACTTGTTTCAGTTCTTGTTGCATCGACCTGTTGGCACTGGCAATAGAAGACTTGGATAGATCAGCTCTTGCAGAATGAAAAGTGGATTCATGATCATCGTCGCCGTCATCGTCACCATCATCAGTCAAATCCAATCTCGAACTTTCTCCAACTATATTATCCCCAGAACCTTGTTTTTCATATGCTGAATCTTTCAGATCGTTGATGATTTCCACCGTCATTTGAGTGAAATCGCGCTCGTTGATGGATAATTTGCAGATACAAAGCATCATCACTTCAATTAGATTGTCTGTAAGATGATCATTGGTTAAAACCAATCTCAATGCATTGAGTGTCTTACTTCTTCCAAATTCATCGCTGTAATCATATTCAGAAGCAATAATGAGCAATTGGCGAACAACAAAATTACATTCATCAAGCTCGGTTGTGTCAATTGAGCTCTCTGATTCCAAGATTGGTTTGCTTGCTTCCAAGCTTTTCAAGATCTGTTTTCTCTTTGCAAAATACTCGCCCAAGATATCGGCAAACTCAACGGCTTCAGGGAAAAACTTCTCCAATTGTGTGACTTTATTGGTATCATTACAATGTTGGTAAAACACTCGAAGCAACAATGAAGTCTCGGGAGTCAAACTGCGAATCACTTGATTATCAAAACTGATTTTAGCCACAATGTCAGGACGATTGTCTAGGAAAACACGAACGGCCGTTTCTGCAATATCACTTTTGGTAACTTTTAACCTCTCAAGCAGTTCCATCACATCATTATTAAGAGAATGCATCCAATTTTCCGTCAACCATTTCGTAGCAGCCTTTTTCACTGATTCCTCACGATCTTTTAAACCCCATTGCAACAGTTTTTCTCTCGCATTGAAGTCTATACGACGGAAATCTCTAAATTCCGGAAGGACTTTGGAATATAACAATCTTCTATTGACTGAATTTGTGTCCCGTGCTCTTTCAAATATAAATGGTTGAGTATGCTTGGTTTTTTCTACCTGACGTAAACAGGCTCTTCTGACCTCGGGATTGGGATCATTTTGTAAAGCAAATCGGATTTTCTGACCTGCATTACTCAACTCTTCACTTCCGTCTGGTTCTTGGAAACTGGCCAACGTAGCAATAGCCTTTATTCTGACATGTGGTTCCTTATCATACATTCTTGCTAGAAGTTCTTCACTTAAAGTTTCATATAATCCACTATCAATGGAAGTCATATTATTCATCAAATGAGAGAGAATATGACACGATCTGTATCTCACGTTCTTATTGTTTGCTTCAAGTCCTTTCAAAAGATGTCTTGCCAACTTGTCAATGAATCTACTATACATTTGTTCTTCTTTCTCGTCGACCATGGCGTTCTCTTCTTCTGATTCAGGATTGATAGAGTTGACAAACGATGAGATGAATTTGACTATTCTGTCCCCAACCGGTTCACTTCTTTTGATCATGAGAATCTTATTGACCATTTTGATGAACAGATCATTGAAATATGACTCCAACTTCAATTCAAAACATCTCGATTGTAAGGCCTTTAAAATGGCTATTTGTTTGCCATGGGAAGACACGGTCAATTGGGACTCTTGAAAGCTCTTTCTTATGGCCACTTCAATTCGATCCTGTCCAGTAATATCATTAAGAGACTTCAAGTACGATCGAGAGGATACTTGAGGAGTTTGAACAACCTCTGTCATGAAGAATAAAGTGTAATTGTTTCAGTTTGTTTACAAAATATTTGATCGACGCCGCGCGCAAAATTTCGACGCGTCGCTAAAAATTATATCTCTTCTATTCAACCTCTCTTTATATTTCATGTCTTTGAATCCGGACTTTTTTCTATACAATCTAACCATTCGTTCAAGTGTGAGTGGTGTTAAGTGTTGTATTGGGAATTTCAGTGGAAATAAGAAACAACAGGAGGTTGTGAGAGCCACAGCAACGGTATTGGAACTATGGAAACTGAATAGAAGTAATGGAGATTTCTATAAGGTGGTGAGTCAAAATACGTTTAGTCATCTTCGAAAGATTGATTGTTTGAAAAATACGGGTTCTGATAAAGATTTGTTGATTGTGACATCTGATAGTGGCAATTTAACCGTTTTGGAGTTGAATAATGAAAAAGGTAGATTTGAAAGTGTTGCAAACGAACCATATTTCAAAACTGGTTTACGAAGAATCTCTCCTGGTGAATATATTGCAGTGGACGGTCGAAATAGAGCAGTAATGTTGGGAGCAATTGAAAAAAACAAATTCGTATACAAATTCTCAACTAATAATAGGAACAAATTGCAAGTTTCTTCACCTTTGGAAGCCAATAAGTCCATGACAATTACTTTTGATCTTTGTGGATTGGATGTTGGGTTTGAAAACCCGCAATTTGCAGCTCTGGAATGCGATTATTCCGAGTTTGAAAATAATCATGATAAAAAACTGTTCAAGACTCTCTGTTATTACGAGCTCGATATTGGACTTAATCACGTGGTTAAGAAGTATAATGAAGAGGTGGGATTTAGTTCCAATTTCTTGATACCTTTACCTGGGGGAACTCAAGGACCATCTGGAATATTGCTGTGTTCTGAAGGTTTGATCCAATATAAATGTCTGTCCAAAATGACACATACAGTTCCAATTCCAAGACGAAATGGTGAACAGAAATGTGTGAGAATAGTAAGTGGTGTTGTGCATACACTTAAAAACACCTTTTTTGTTCTGCTACAGACAGAATTGGGTGATTTGTTCAAGGTCACTTTGGACTACATAATCCAAGACAGTGACGAGTCTCGAGGTGAAGCAGGAGTCGTGAACTACATGGAGATTCAATATTTCGACACAATGCCTGTGTGTAATACTCTATTGATCTTCAAATCTGGGTTTTTATATGCCAATTGTGAGTCTGGAGACCAATATCTTTACCAATTTGAAAAATTAGGAGATGAGAACGAAAAGAGATTCAATTCGCAAGATTACCCAGACGAAATAGCTGTTTTAAACGATGAATCTGCGGTTTTCGAAGTGAGACCTTTGGAAAACTTGAATCTTGTGAACATTGTTGAGAACATTAATCCGATGATCGATGCCAAATTGTACAATTCGAATGAAGCCACCAGTCTACCGGTTATATATTCGATTTGTGGTACTGGTCCACGATCTGCACTTAAGATTCTGAATCATGAGCTTCCTTTCAATGAGATTGTTTCTCAGGAACTTCCCTCGGTCGTTCAAAAAGTGTTTGTTTCCAAACTCAATCGTCAAGACGAATATGACAAGTATGTGATATTATCGTTTGTGGATGGAACTTTGGTTCTTGGAATAGGTGAGGACGTTGAAGAGGTTGAGAATTCGGGATTTTTGTTGGATAGTCCTACTTTGGGCGTGTTCCAGGTCGGTAACGGGTCAGTTGTCCAGATTCATCCTAATGGTATCAAACAGATATTTTATGTGGACGAAACTCCTCAAAAAACCGTTGATTGGTCACCTCCTACCGGAATTCGTGTGTTACATTGTACAGCCACCAATACTCAGTTGGCGATCTCACTTTCAAACAGAGAAGTTATTTATTTTGAACTGGATGAGCTCGACCGTTTAATTGAATATAACGAACACAAAGAACTGGATTCTCAAATCACAGCCATATCTTTGGGAGAAACTTCACAAGGATCGGCCAGATTCCCATATTTATTGGTTGGTTGCCAAGATAAGTCGCTCATGGTACTTTCTACTGATCCAGAATCCACTCTTGCAACCATTAGTGAGGAAACATTAAGTTCTCCGGCGTCCTCCTTATTGGTCTGTTATATGAGCGACACAACTGTTGTATTGAATGCAGACACAGATGATGATGACGATGAACTTCAATTGTTTACCTCGTTGCTCTATGTCCACATTGGAATGGATAGCGGAGTGTATGCCAGATTACAAATGGATCCTCAAACAGGCGAACTTTCTAACCCGCGAAACAAATATACTGGTCCACAAGCAGTTCAGTTGTCCAAATTGGAACTTGCGGGCCAAAATACACTGAGTATCTTCTCCACAAGAACATATTTGGGTTATACTCGTCCTTCTGAATTCAAAATCACCCCATTGACCAAACCTGTGTTCCGTTATGCGTGCTCATTCAAAAGTGAAGATGTTCCAGAGAATGGAGTTTTGGCCATTCATGGAAACAATCTTGTGATTTTGACCATTGATCAATTGGACAACGACACATTAATTGAAAATATTGGTCTTCGATACACGCCGAAATTTTTGTGCGATTGCACCGACAAAAATGGTATGATGTATGTTCTGGAGGCAGATAAGAATGTCAAGGGGGATATTGAGGATGAAAAGATGGAATATTATCAGCAATTTGGTTACGATCGGACCGAAAATCAATGGGCTAGTTGTATAGAGGTGATTTCGGTTGCAGATAAGACCGTGGTCCAGAGATTGGAACTAGCAAGCGAGCCTGGATTTCGTGCATGCTGGGTCAACTTTGAAAGTCGATCGGGAGAGCCAATGTTGGCAGTTTCTTCGGCAAAGAACCTACAATTGAGTCCAAACTCCAATGATGGAGCATTTATAAGTCTCTATAAGATAGGCTCCGATGGGAGAATTAGTTTGTTTCAAAGAACGAAAATGGAACACATGTGTTTGGCAATGATTCCATTCCAGGGGAAACTACTGGTTGGATGCAAAAATGAGCTCATTCTATATGAGATTGGTCAAAAACAGCTAGTGAAACGATCATCCACAAAATTGGATTGTTTTGAGATTGTAGATCTCAAAAGCCAAGGATTCCGTGTCATTGTAAGTGATGTTCGTGACAGTGTTCGATACACCGTTTTCAAACCGTTGGAGAACTCGTTTGTCGATTTCATCGACGATACAATGCAGAGACACGTGACTCGAACCTTGCTACTGGATTACGATACTATTGCTGTTGGTGATAAGTTCGGCAATATTTCGGTGTTAAGATGCCCTGAACAGGTGTCTGAGACCAGTGATGAGGACAATCATGGATTTTTGGTCAAGATGCAACGGACAAAATTGGAGAATCTGGTGAATTTCCATGTAGGAGATATGCCAACTTTTTTGCAAAAAGGTTCCTTGACAATTGGAGGAGCCGAATCGATCATTTATGGATGTTTACAAGGTCAAATGGGATGTCTTCATCCAATGAAAGGTCTTTCAGAGATCAATTTCTTCAAAGAGCTTCAGAAATTGATTCTACACGAATTTGAATCTCTCACAGCTAGAGATTATATGAAATTTCAGGGATATTACAATCCACCCAAAAATTGCATAGATGGTGATCTGATTGAACAATATTATCACCTGAGTGGAGAAAAACGAATCCGTATTGCTACCAAGATGGATCGTCTACCAAGAGTCATCGATAGACGGATCAGTGATCTGAGGTCCAGGATCATGTATTAAACGGTGCGAGGTGTAGTTTAGCATAGAAAAAAACGTTACGATAACAAAAAATCGTGTTATTAGAATGTCTTCTCAGCGCAAGCATAATGAGAGAAATCAACAGATTTTGAAGACTCTTTTGAAGGAACCTGCCAATAAGAATTGCGCAGACTGTAAAGTTTCCAAGAATCCCAGATGGGCGTCTTGGAACTTGGGGATCTTTGTTTGTATCAGATGTTCTGGAATTCATAGAAGCATGGGAACTCACATCTCCAGAGTCAAATCGGTGGATTTGGATTCGTGGACAGATGAGCAGGTGAAAAGTATGGTTTTATGGGGAAATGAAAGGGCGAATTTGTACTGGGAAGAGAAATTGCCCGAGAACTATGTGCCGGATGAAAGCAAGATCGAGAATTTCATTCGGACCAAATACGATATGAAGAAATGGAAAGGAGCCTCCGAGCCTGCATCTGAATCTAGATCAGTGGAAAAGTCGAAGTCAGTTCCAGTTTCTAAGCCTGTTGAGGAGAAAGCTCCCGAACCCGTCATTAATTCGCTTCCTATTCCTTCGACCTCACAGAACTTGTTGTCGTCCGATTTATTTGGATCAACCCCACAAGTTGTTCCTTCTCAACCTGTGCAAAATTCTAGACCAGATTTGAAGAAATCCATCTTGAGTCTTTACGCCAAAC
Source organism: Ogataea allantospora (assembly GCA_030572655.1). NCBI lineage: Eukaryota > Fungi > Ascomycota > Pichiomycetes > Pichiales > Pichiaceae > Ogataea > Ogataea allantospora. The sequence continues at coordinate 478,505 of JAJMAM010000005.1, forward strand.
AGCCGTCTGTTCAACCAGTTCAACCAGTTCAGCCAGCACAGCCACAACTTTACTCACAAACCTACACTCAGCCAAACAGCTTCAGTTACACAGCCGAGGACCCATTCAAGAACGTGTGGAATTAAACAGCCAACTATCTCATATTAGAATATATTTAGAAAGGAGTTTGCAATGGAGAAACAACGCTCTTACCCTTGAAGAACTCGTAGGTTTGCTCACCCTTCTTGGCAACACCCTCTGGAGTGAACTCAAAGTACTTGTAGATGTCGCCAGCCTTACCGGAGGCACCGAATCTGTTAATACCAAATTGAGTGTGGGAGTATTTGGCCCATCCAGAGGTGGACATCACTTCAACAGACAAAATTGGAACGCCATCAGGCAACACAGACAACTTGTATTCAGCAGATTGAGAGTCGAAGGTGTGGAAGTCTGGCAAGGAAACAACAGCAGTAGCAATACCCTTGTCAGCAAGGATCTTGGCAGCGTCGATGGACAAAGAGACTTCAGAACCGGTCGAAACCAAGATCAACTTTGGCTCGGCAACCTCGTACACAGTGTAACCACCCTTCAAGGCCTTCTCGATGGTAGAACCAGCCAATTGAGGCAAGTTTTGTCTAGAAAGAGCCAACAAAGATGGAGTCTTGGTACTCTCAATAGCCTTGATGTAAGCAGCGGAAGTTTCATTACCGTCAGCTGGTCTCCAAACCATCAAGTTTGGAATAGCTCTCATGTGAGCAAGAGTCTCAATAGGTTGATGTGTTGGACCGTCCTCACCCAAACCAATGGAGTCGTGAGTGGCAATCCACATCACAGGGTGGTGAGATAGTGCGGCCAATCTAACAGCACCGGCAGCGTAAGAGACAAAGTTGAGGAAAGTAGCACCAAATGCCTTGTAGTTGGCACCGAAAGCGGAGATACCGTTGATAATAGCACCCATACCGTGTTCTCTCACACCAAATCTAATGTACTTACCAGAGTAGTTACCCAATCCGGTAGATTCTGGTTGGAAATCGATGGCGCTAGACCATCTGGTCAAGTTGGATGGAGTCAAGTCGGCAGAACCACCAACCAATTCTGGCAAAACTGCTTGAAGTTTGCCCAAGCAAATTTCCGACAACTTTCTAGAGGCAACAGCAGCATCCTCAGTAGTGTAGACAGGCAAAGCCTTCTTGAAGTCTGCAGGAAGTTCACCGGAGAGTCTTCTGGCCAATTCAGCATGCAAGTCTGGATATTCCTTTCCGTAAGCCTCGAAAAGAGAGTTCCATTCAGCCTCAGCAGCAGCACCAGCTTGTCCGACCTTAGCGTAGAGGTCGTACACCTCTTGTGGGACAGAGAATGATTGTTCAGGGTTGAATCCCCATTTCTCCTTCAATTGAACAATGTCGTCCTTCTTAAGTGGAGCACCGTGAACAGAGTGAGAACCAGCTTGCAAAGAACCGTAACCAATGGTGGTCTTCATTCTAATACAGGTTGGCTTGGAGGTCTTCTTAGCCTTAGCAATGGCATCAGACAAAGCAGCAACGTCAGTGTCGGCATCCTCAACTTCCAAAATGTCCCATCCGTAAGTTTGCAGTCTTCCGCAAACATCCTCAGTAAAGGCAACTTCGGTAGATCCATCAATGGAGATCTTGTTGTCATCGTAGAAAGCAATCAAGTTGCCCAATTGCAAATGACCAGCAAGGGACATAGCCTCAGAGGCAACACCCTCCATCATACATCCATCTCCGAAGAAACAGTAAGTAAAGCTGTCAGACAAGGTGTATCCTGGTTTATTATAGGTGGCAGCAAAGTTGGCTTGTGCAATGGCCAAACCAACAGCATTAGAAATACCTTGACCAAGAGGACCGGTGGTAACTTCAACACCTGGAATTCCGGTTTCTGGGTGACCAGGAGTCTTGGAGTTGAGTTGTCTGAATTGTTTCAAATCATCCATGGAAAGATCGTATCCGAATAAGTGCAACATCGAGTACAACAAAGCACAGGCGTGACCATTCGAGAGAACAAATCTGTCTCTGTTGATCCAGTGAGGGTTCTTTGGATTGAGCTTCATTTGGGTGAACACAGCATGGGCAGCAGGGGCCATTCCCATTGGGGCACCAGGGTGACCAGAATTGGCCTTGGCAACCATATCAACAGCCAAAAGTCTAATGGTGTTGACGGCTTTAGTCTGGAGTTCTTGCGACATTTTAAAAAGAGACAAAAGAATACGTTGCTTGGAAAAAAGCAAGGGACGAATATTTATATAGCAGGGCGACGACTCGGGGTGCCAAAATCGGAGTTTGGACGGAGGGACACGAATAAAATGGGAGGTGAGAATCGAGCTAATAGGTTGTCGAGCACGGTTGCTATAGCAAGATTAAGGTTGCTACGGTAGAAAGTACTTTGTTTATAGAGAGATTGTGGGAAATTTAAAATTACGGACTTGTTCCTGATCTGTTCTGGCGATTGAATCTACGGGGTGTTATGGACCGTGGACAAGGTTGGTGCGAAATATGTTAATGCCGGGTAACTCTGTAGAATTCCGGGAGGCTGGAATAAAATTTTTCCGGTGTTGGGATGTGCCCCACAATTGGCTAGAAGAAACCGTTGAGACGGGTGAATTGCGGGGATTTGAAAACAGAGGGTGTAGACAGCAATCTGGGAAGGTTGTTTATATAGGTGGTGTAAACTAATAAGGTAACGTAGTCCAAATCAGTTCATTTGCCTTACGCCTTGCGACTTCCCCACCGCCCCTTCCCCACTACCCCATATTCCCTCGGTGAAAAAAATTTGTCTACATGTCTTCACGAATTCCTCCTGAATCTCAAACGACTTTTAGAATGGCCACTAACGTTGCAAGCGTAGCGTCTCCTGAGTCCTCTGACAGTGGTGCAATGGATGTTGATTCCCAATCAGAGAACTCCTCCAGTGCTGAAAAGAGTGTGGGGAATAACAACACGACATTAACTCCTGCAGCACAAAATACGACTGCAAATGGCAACCTGAAGAAGAAAATCCCTCCGTCTGACCTCCCTCGACCCTACAAGTGCCCCATGTGCGAGAAGGCGTTTCATAGACTCGAACATCAGACAAGACATATTCGTACACATACTGGTGAAAAGCCACACCAATGCAACTTTCCTGGCTGCTTCAAGCGGTTTTCGAGGTCGGACGAGCTGACCAGACACTCTAGAATACACACAAATCCAAATTCTAGACGTAAAAATGCACATAATCCAGATTGGGAATTGACCGATGCCATCAACCAAAGTTCTCGTCCTGCTATACTGAAAAAATCCAGTTCCACCTCCAAAATTCCCAAACGATATACCGCAGAACCAAAGACCAGTCCCAAAGCCAAAAAGGAGGAAAGTGATGAGGAACCAATCCCGGAATCTTCTCCGGTTGTACTGGCCTCAGCAAAATCTTTCTTGGACATCAACATTCTTGCCTCTGCAGCCTCTCAGGAATTACAGAATCTACAACAGCAAAAACAACATGCCCAAGCGCAGCAAGCGGCTGCTGCGCTTGTTTCGGGAAAAGCTCATCACCTAAACAAATCAGACCTTCAATATGTGAAATCATTACCTTCGTTGAGTCAATATTTCCAACCAAGTCATCAGCCACAAAGCTTACCGGTTCCCGTTCATTCTCGTCCTCCTCCACTCAACTCTCTTTCGTCTTTGCAAAGATTGACACCGTTGAAAACCCCATCTTCGACCTCCTTGTCCCAATTACCTTCATCTGGCTCTTCTGGAATATACAACACTTCCCATACTTCTTCTTCTCCATCGTCCACCAACCTTTCAAATATAACACGTTCTTTCTCCAGCACGGACTTGGCAACCCCTCAACCCCAATTCAAGAAATCCAGACCCAATTCTCCTGGAATCCCCGCTTCACCAACCACTAATATGTTCCAGTCCAAGGACTCCTCCGCTGCGCTGCATCTGCTGGGACTGAGCCATATGACACAGTCCACTGGACCTAACCGTATCCGTCAACCGACCCCAGACTCCACTCCGTTGCAGACTCCATCGGTTTCGCCTAAACTGCATGCTTCAGCTTCGCTGACTTCGGTGCCTTCGGTTTCCACTCTGTTCAATGGCTCCAACCCTGCTGTTCAATTGCCGTCTCTGCGTTCGCTCAAACTGAATCTACCCGAAGACCTACTGAGCCACGAAAAATGATTTGTGTACACTGTCTATATTAAAAGTCTATCTAATTTCTAATTGCAATACGTGAATACTCGGGAATGCTTTCGACAGCACCTTTTTTGGTGATCACCTCTGCTGAAGCTGCGGTAGCAAATTCAACGGCTTGTAGTAATGGTGCCCCAAAGTATAATTGTGAGACAATACCACCGAGAAAAGTGTCTCCAGCTCCAGTAGTATCAACAACAGTCTTGACTTTCATTGCAGGCACAACTTCAGTAGATTCTGCGGTCTTGAAAATGCATCCTCTGGATCCAAGAGTGATAATTATGGTAGGATGAGGAACAATAACATGTAGTCCATCCAAAAGCTCCTTCTCGGTTCCTTGTTTCCCAGTAATCCGCTCTGCTTCTCCTTCATTCACCACCAAATAATCGACCTTGTTCAACAATTTGGGATCTAGCAAGTCGCTCTTAACTGGAGAAGGATTGTAAACTATGGAGATTTCTGGCTTATTTTCAGATAACCATTCGATCACGTTGTGGACACCAGGAAATTCGTTCTGAAGCACAACAAAGTCACCAGAAGCCGATTTAGCAAAGTTTTGCTCCAGTTGCTCCTCAGTTGGCTGCAATTTACCGTTGGCTCCGGCAATAATAATAATTCGATTTTCACCAGTTTCAGTCTCGACAATAATAGTGGCACTTCCAGAACTAACACCATCTAGAACCGAAACGAGTTCAGTATTCACTCCTGCCTGTTCTAATGCAGCCATCATTTTTTTGCCGTGATCATCGTTTCCCACGTTTCCCCACATTCTGACATGTCCTTTACTCACCGACAATCTGGACGTGGCTATCGCCTCGTTCAAACCTTTCCCTCCCAGATGTTCCTCCAGTTGTTCTCCTTCAAAAGTCTCACCTCCTTCAGGGCATCGTTTAGAAAAGGTGACCAGGTCGTAATTCAACGAACCAATGATTGTGATCATTTGAATTTGTTTTATACATAAAATTTACGACGACTTTAAACCATGCTCGATAGAATATACATTTTGATCATTAATTGCTAGGAAACCACACGGTTTCCCGAAGTTACCATGCACTAGATTAAGAACAATACATATGATAGATCAATGCTACGCGAACGGTACGAACTAGAACTTCGTTCCCTCCAAACTATTCTCAAACAATCATAAAACATCCCTACCCCCATATATTAAATGTGAGTTCACAGAATCCTCCAAACCATTCCACATCCCAATGGCTTTCAAAATTGCTGGACTTAACATTGTTGCAAATGATGATATCACAACCATAACTACCACCGTAATGGCTACCGTAACCCAATACGCAGATGCGGTAGCTAGAGCCACACAGAGTACTAAAAGTGTCACAAAGTCACAAGTACCTTTGATTCTTGGTCTCATTCTCCCATTGGCTACAATCTTCCTGTTTCTAATTGGTTTCTACGTCTGGCATGTTTTGAGAACCAGAAAGCAACCGGTTCAAGAACATACAATCACTATTGAGCAGGTAAAGTCTGCCCCCGAGCCACTAAAGCTATCATCAATCTACAAATCAGATACTCGAGACACGGAAGAAACATTCTATAGTCCAGAGAATGAGTTCCCAGATAAACCATTGATGGTTGACTTTGGTCCTGTTGAAACCCAATGGGTTACAACTCCTCTAACGGCATTCAGACAAATGGTTCGTCAAAGTACCGAGGTGGTGATGGCCCACTCTCCATTATCGGCTAAATCGCCAATTTTTCTCAGGTCGTTCAAATTGCAGTCGCAGGACCCTTATCTTTCGACTAGTACCTAACCCATCACCGCCCCATCGAGAAAAAGTATTGTTTCTTAATTCAAAGCCGTCCAGCCGCAAACGATAAATCAAACGAGCAACCGTCTTTTAAGCGAGCCCAGCATCTTTATAGAAATCGCCATCTAACCACTACACATTCAACCAAATATCTGTTGTAACTCATTTGTAACACGCTCGCATTTTCTGCCTCCGGAATTGCGTAATTGCTTGGTATCTTGCGCCCCGTTCTTCTATCTCGGGTCGATCGACGCGCCGAATCGTCGAGTTTTCTTTTACCCGTTCAAAATAGTAAACATCCTTTATTTCCAACCACAATGAACAAGCTAAGAGCTTTTTCCAATCGGGATCCGGCCACTTCTCCAAAAGAGAGCACCAGAGTTTCCAAACGAGTGGTTACTGCTGAATCCAGAGGAGAACTAAGTCCGGCTTTATCTCCGATTGTGACCTTACTTTCTGCCCAGGCTCATAGAAGATACAATGAGGGAGCGTTTATGTTATTGAAGGATTTGGACTCTGAAGGTCATCCGGCAGATAGAAAGTGGAATGAAGTCTATGGAGTCTTGATTGGAAACCAATTAGCAATTTATAGCGTCGAATTGATGGAAGAGCTTCAAACGAAGAAGGAAACTACTAGCAAGCCTTCATACATTAATTTTACTGATGCTACTTTCAAGGCTATTGATTTGTTACCTTCGTCAGGTGGCGATTTGAAAAACGTGTTGATTGTTTCCACAACTTTGAGAAATAGGTATTTGATTCAGATTTCATCCAAAGAGCAGTATCGACGGTGGCATGCAGCTTTTCGACTGGCCGCCTTTGAATATAGGTTATTACAGGAGGCATATACAGGAGCTTTATTGAGTGCTCGTGGATCCTTGTTATCGGACATCAAGGTGATTCTAGCAGAAACTAAGTTTGTTCATGAAGATTGGGCCAGTGTTAGATTTGGTGCCGGAATGCCTTGGAAACGTTGTTTTGCCGTGATTGAACCTCCTGCAAAGAAAAATAAGAAGAAAGTGATTTCTGGTAAGGTTACGTTTTACGAATCGGAGAAAAAGGGCAAGAAATTGGCCATGGCTACGATCACCAATGCTAATTCCATTTATGCCGTGTACCCGCAAAATTACACTGTTATTGATCAAAGTACCATGATCAAATTGGATGGATCCATCGTGTTTTCGAAATCCGAAGGAGAGAAAGACTGCTCGATTTTCCTGATGCCAGATCAACATTCTTCTGTGCCCGGTTACGACACATTGATCCGATTTTTGGTGCCATTATTGGACGCTTTCCATCTTTATGGCAGACCAAAAAGACTCAATGCCAATAAGTCGGAGGTGAATTCGCTTCTCTTTGCACTTCCGGTGCTTCCAAAATTACACTATTTGGAAGTTGACGATTTACTGCAACTCACTGGCAGTGCTACCACTAGCAACTGGACTTCCTTCCAATGGAATTCGTCAATTAAGGATGTTCTTGTGCCCAAAATTGCAAAGGGATATACCGGTTGTGGATCTGCAGATGGCATGGCTGGTGCCCTCGGCATGTTGGATTTCTCGAAAGATCTCGCTTCTGGAAAAGTGCGGTCATTCTCAAACCCTCAGTCGCCGACATTTGCACCAAGTCCGAAAGCTCCTGCAACTTTCGACAGAAGACCGTCTGGTCTTTCGTCAGAGATCTCTGAGCAGAAGCCACTGGACTCCGTTGAACCTGAACAGATGTCAAAAGATACAGAAGACAAGGGATCTTTGTATTCCGAGCTCAGATTCACCCATCGTCAACCTATGGAGCAAGTTCCTAAATTATATGGCAGTTCTTCTCCAGATAATTTTGAGCAACTTCAATCCTCACCGGGTGGTCTGGACAAAATTTATTCCAAGTACGCTCAACTTCCTGATTATGAGGAATTTAACGATTCTCTGGCAAACATGGACATCAATGAGAAGGAAACAATGGAGGATTTATATCCAAACGAAGAATCAGAAGACGAGGACGAGGATTTCGATATTCCGATTGTCAATCCCGTTTCTTCCAAACCTCTGACGTTACAATCCACGCAATCGTCGTCATCGGTGGCAACTCCAGAAGTGAAGCCTAGAGCTCCATTCGGTCAACCGAATCCGTACCTAGGAAGTAGCCAATCGTTGGTGTCCTCGGACTCGGACGATCACGGTTCACGTGGCAATCGCGTATTGTCACAGGAAAGGGTCATGTCACCATTCACAGACTTCAACAAAAGCTACCAACGCTCTATCCAACCAAGTATGGCGTACAATCCACCAGCTGATCTTCCAGTCCATATCCCTAACAACTCAGATCCTAGCTTGTTAGCTGTTCCAAAACAAAGACCTACCAGACCTGACGAGCATTCTCCAGAAATTTATTCTCTTCAGAGAGGAAACGATATTTCCTCTGGACAGTACATGGATGATTATTCAACGCCAGTTAATCCGTACCTGAGACCAACGGAACTTGGCGCAGGAGCCAGATCAGGATCGGCAGGATCGGTGGAATATAGACCTACCCAAAAGCAAGGATTTCAACGTGCTCCAGCAGATAACATTGTTCCTCAACAGATTCCGTACCAGGGTGCAGATCAAAGACTTCAGTCCCCATACCATCCAAATGGGAAGATGCCATACAACGTACCCTCTCCGTCAGGAGGGTATCAGGGAGCTCCAACGCCGAACTACGCAGTTCCTAATGCTAATGGCCATGCGTCCCCTGGTAAAAGAAGACCCCCACCTCCATTGGTGCACTCTCAGCAATATTATCCACAATCCGTGTCTCCAAATCTTCAACAACATGGTTTCCAGCAACCACAGGCCTACCAAGGACCCCCTCAAGGTCCACCTCAGGGATACCAACAAGGATATTACCATCCTCAACAGCCGCAACAACCGCCTCAACATTACAGACCGTATGGTGACCAGGTGAAATCGCCATACCAGCAACAGTTACGTGGTGCTCCACAGGGCCCCCAGGTTCCACAAGCTCCGCAGGGAGGCCCGATGCCACCAAGAAACAAGAACGGTCCTTATGGAATTACCAAGGCCGCGCAGAACGCTCCTACAAGCTACAACAAAAATCCGTATGCCAATTGATGTACAGTTAGTTATTTCTCTATCTCGTTGACTATACTGAGCACCTTTTTGATCTGGCCAATTTCAGGGTCAGGGTCATTTTCTACGCTCAACAGAAGACTACTGAGCAATTTCTCGTCAATATCTTCGATGGAGCTCCCGATACAAAGGCCAATCACTCGTTTGAATTGCTGTTCGAGCTCCTGGCTCGAGGAACGGCGATTTTTGGTACGGTCGATTAACATGGCGTTGTTTTTGGTGTAGGCATTGATCCGGGCCTCCAAAATGACAGAAGGGGGCAGGTCTTCCTGCTGTTCAGATGGAAGTAATGTCGATGCGTCGATATTATCGATGAATTCGGAAACTGAGGCAGGTTGTGGTTTAGTTTCCTGGAGTCGTTTTTCCACTTCGTTGTATACGGACCAGACGGTGAAAGGTTCATCGGCATCGAAATCACCTTCGAAAGTTTTGGAGTTGATTGGAAGTTCCTTGGTTTCCTCGTTGAATCGTTGTTCTTCTTCCTGGATAGCGTTATTGAGATTGATGATCTTTGTCTTATAGTCACCGATTTTGCGGACCAATTGGTTCAATTCATCGAATTGCTTGCGCTTTTCCGACAATTTGTACGTTTTTTCCCGCAATTTTGGATGAATATCGTCGATTTGTTTGGTTTTAGACTCAAGTTCATGCTTGAAATCTTTGCCCAGTTGGGACACAAATGTTTGCAATGACTCAATGATTTTGATACTACTCAATTTTGGAGTTTCAGGCACACTCTGTGACACGGAAGATTGTTGCATAGGAATTCTGGAGGTAGAAACGTTGATTCCACAATCAATTGGCTTGACACCAGCCTTGTTAGCCTTATTAGGATCGGCCCCAACTTCCAACAGTTGCTGTATAATCTGTTTGTTTCCAACCATTGCAGCAATGTTCAAACATGTGTCTCCATTACGATCTGGAATATTGACCACCTCCTTCATGAATGACGTTAGACTCATTTGTTGACCTGGAGGGAGAAATGGTCCTCTTTTAACGATCCATTCAAGCAGAGTCTCAAGATAATAGTTGCAAGCATCGTTTCGTCCCTTTCTACCACACGTATACGCAATATGGTGTAAAACAGAGCGTCCTTTACTGTCCAAAACCGTAATTGCTGGATATAAATAGTCCAATAATTGATCAAAACAGGAATGTTCCAAACAATTCGTGGCATGAACTGCCCGAATCAAGGCTGTTTGTCCATCGTTGTCTCCACGTAACCGGTTTGCTCCGCGTAGAACCAGCTCTTTAACAAGCGAAATACGACCAAGAGTGGCTGCTAAATGGAGTGCTGTCTGGCCGTTGTCGTCGATCGGCGCGTCGATCACCACCCCTTCGAGTGAAACGTCCTTTTGTTTGGGCAGAAACAACGACGACAACAAGACCTTACTTTTCTCGTCGATTTCCTCATCAACCAAAGGTGACAGAGCGTATGGACTATTTGGATTGGCATTTTTCAAGTCGTGATCGAAAGTCGTCAAAGCAGGAAGGTCAGACGACAATTTTGCGCGTTTCATGGGAGACGACGAGTCATCCACCTCGGTGAGAGTTGACACAGTGCGTCCAAGATCTTTGGGGACTTTGCAGGAGAAAATGGGTTCCAAAACCGAATATATGTCGTATTCCTTGCACAGTGTCTCTGCTCGTTCAATTGACACCCAAATACCCTGTATTTCCTCCTCCCCTTCTTGAACCACCTCATGAGCTCCCTGTTTGGCCTGTGACTCCATAGACCCACTGATTTTAGGCCGAATGGTGGAAACAATCTTGGCAAGTTGAGTCGCGTTCATCCACGAATCTTGCTCTCTTCTCATCACCGTACATCCTGCAACTTCAAACACAATCACATTGGCTCCAGAGTATGTTTCTCGTCTTGGCCCGACGTTTGTATTGGTCATTTTCATATTAGGGGACTCCTCCTGTTCCATGTCGAATATTAATTTCGCGTCCAAAAAGAGAAAATTAATGACTATAATGATTTTTTACCCTTTTTATATTTATTATTATGTCTGTATCATTACCAGATGGACTAAAAATAATTACTCCGTTCATTAAACGATCCAATGAGCTTGCAGAGATCCAACCCACTGTGTCTTATCTTTGCAAATTATATGGAGCTGAATTGATTTTGAATAATCAATTGCACTTGCAATCTAAGGAGATTGAACAGTATGCTTTGGGACTTCTTGATGAGATCGAGAAACAGAAATTGGGCATCAAAGAGACGTCTATGAAATCATTCGAGTTGATAAATGACCCAGATGCTAGTTTCAAACTCATTTGGGGATTTGCCTCTTCTATTTTTGATAGATCGTTCAAAGAAATAGCCACCCATACAGTCTCCAAAAAAACGGTGGAGAATTTCAAGGCAGCCTTGGATTTCTACCAGGTTTTGAACTTATGGCCAGAAAAATTGAGCTCTCGTAAACAGGAATTGGAAAAAAGTCAGAAATACGCAAAGTTCCATTCAATGAGAATCCTCAAGGCTTATAAGACAGGCCTGGACCCCAATGATTACGTAACACCGGAAGAAGAACGCGAGGTTGGTCAATGGGAAGAAAATGAAGACCAGGATCATGAGCTGTTGCCTGCACCACCTTCGGAGATTCGCTCGCCACAGAAATCCCCCGAGTTAAGCCCTTCAATTGACGAGATTCCTCCGACTTTACCGTCTGCCCCAGAATCGCTCGAGGACTCGCTTAATTTGCCTGTTGCACCAGCAATTATCAAGGAAGAGCCAAACAAATTTGGCTTGCCAAAAGCCCCGGCCAAGATCCCTGAAATTGAGCCCAAGAAGATTCCAGCTCCAGCTCCAGCTCCAGTCCAATCTCCAACTCCAGCAGCACCTACTGTTCTGCCTTCGGCTCCACCTCTCTCTAAGGACGATATAAAGAAGATGATGCAGACCGACGAAATCATCGCCCAGGCCCAAAAACGGGCCAAGTTCGCAATCTCAGCTCTCAACTACGAAGACATCGAGACCGCCATCAAAGAACTCCAGCAGGCCTTGGAACTACTTCAAGGAAAATAGAATAAATATATATTCACTGTTCTCTAGCGTCCTGGAACTCGTCGGGAGACTCTGGCAAAGACTCAGACTCACCATTAATCAACTTTTCACTCACAAAATCCACTGGCTCGTCCAATTCATCCTCTTCCATCAATGGATTAGGAGATTTGGCATCTGCCTCTTGATCTTGTAACGGATTGCTCAACAAATGGCTGCTTAGATCGAGTCGAGATCGACTGGTCTTGAACGATTCGGATCTTGAAATCGATTCAAAGTCCAACGACGTCATTGACGGAGAGCGCGAGTTTTGTTTTAACCGTTTTTTCATCCTCTCACTCAATCTGAGTTCAGACCCGTTAGTCAAGTTCAAATTACTTCCTGATGAAGAATTTGAACTTGGAGGTATGGATTGGTCTTCTGCAGATTGTTGTGTCAATTTCATAAGTAGATCGTGAGTCTTAGACCGAATATTATCCTCCTCATCATCACCATGTAACCCTGCTTCTGTTGGAGATTCAGAAGCAGAAGAGGCTGATTGGGTGGAATGCTTTTTGGCCCATTGTTTGATCTTGGCAGAGGCTGGCTCCGACTTAAGAGGTCCTGTTTGTCGCAATTGTTGAAGAAACTTGTCCATATCAGAATTTACCTTTGGAGCCTCTTGTTGTCTCTCTTTCTCTTTTTGACTCTCCTCAAACTTCTTCTTGCTCACCTCATACTTCTTATTCCGTTCTTCCAGTTCTTTGTTTTCTTTGGAAGCTCTATCGAAGTTCTCGGCAAACTCACTGAATTTCTTGAGGAACGAGTTTCTAACAAACTCGTCACTATTTGGATCTTCTCCGAAATACCGCATCATTGAATCAAACTTCTCGATCACCAATTTTGACCGGTCACCAAGAAGTTCCGCCTTGGTTCTGGCACTTGGTAGTCCACGTAAAACATGATGAAGGAATTTGTCCATAGGATGGAACTTGGAAGGATCGCTCAAATTACCATCTTGCAAAGAAGCATCAATATTTCTAACCGATTGGGTGAACAACCCACAATCCGTCTTGAGTTGCTCCACAGAAAGATTGGCAGCCAAAGTACATGGTTTCAAATCATCCACAACAGAGATCAGCTCAGGATAGTTCCCCCTGATCACCTTCTCAACATAATGGAGGAAAGAGATCAGATTCTTGTGATCTTTCAAAAATCCAAGTCGTTGTAAAGTACTCAATTTGAATCCTTGAGCCTGCTTGGATTTGTCATTCATATAATTTCCAACAATCAAAATGATATCAAACACTTTTCTAAGAGTCTGTGAGTTCTCCAAACTTTCAAGAGCATTCTCCAACATCTCCAACTTGGCAACCAACTCTTCATAATCCTTTTCGTAGCTTAAAATGGTATTCAACGCACGCATTCTGGATTTCCAATAATGTTTCAAGTTGTAAATCAATTCCAAATAGATTCTATCGGATCTGGCCAATTCATTAGGATCCTTCTCCAACTTAGCGTCTCTATCATTTTGCCAGTCGGTCGAGTATTGCTCAAAATTCTTGGCCAATGTATTAGAAATCTCATTGAGTTCTGGTTTGGCTAAGAAGTCCAATAATGCACTTTTGTCAAGGACATCTTTATCACATCGTAAAATCTTTATGACAACCTGTTCATCTTCCAATCCAGCAAAGGAATGGAGACAAATACCAAACTGCTGTGAAACATCGGTGCTTAAAAACGTGAGCTTTTTAGAATCCTCCTTCTTCTTGCGTGCAATACGTTTGGCCTCTTTGGCTGCAAAGATAACTTCAATCTCATCAAAGACTCCGTTTTCAAGAAGCTGCTTGGCCATATCCTCAGATCCCACGTTAGCCCAGAACGATCCAACAGGATCGTCAATTTTTTCCCAATGCAATTGCTTCAGCTTCTTTTTCGGCCGCGGAATTAAGTCGAATGGTCCTGGAGCCATAAATGGCGAGGCTTCAGGAGTAGCGACCGATTTCTGTTTACCAAGAGGAAGAGGAGGCGGTGGAGGTGGTGGAATCGATCCTCCCATTGAGGGTGGTGGTGGTGGCGGAGGCGGTGGAGGCAGCGGAACTGCTCCAGATGCTGCATCGGAGAACATCGGAGGAGGTGGTGGAGGTGGTGGTGGAGGTGGTGGAATTACAGAGCTTTTAGGGCTTGAGACATCAATATTCGTTGGAACCGTAGACTCCTTTGGCTCCTCATTTTGTGTTTGCTTCTCTTTCTCTGTGTCCTTATCATCAACAGCGGGTGTCTTCAGAACTGTCTTTTGCAACTCTCCCAAAAATGGTCTCATGGAACTGGTATCGATCTTTCCTGGGTTGCCAACCATGATTGGAGGAGCAGAACTGGTAAATTCTGCCTTTGGAATCTCTTTCTTTCCTCTGGTGTATTGATCCTCAAACTTCTTAAGAACGGCCTCCCTGTCAAACTGTTCATTGTCCAAACTCAATTGGAATTTGAGGTTGTTGCACAAGAGTTCCAGTTCGCTCAATTCTTGCTTCAACTTCTCAGCACGTTCGCTCTTTGGAACAGATTGTTTTGGATCCAATGTCCGCTTTTCAGCCTCTGAAGATTCAATTTGTTCTAGCTCTTTGATCTTAAGATCTTGCATTGTTTTTTCCAGAGCATCCAATCTATCTAGAGCTTCAACCTTACGACGTTCCAATCTCTCCTGAGTGCCCAGTGTTGCTTGAACCTTCATTACCTTGTTGGCATCCTTTTGCAGAAACTCCAATCTAGCTCTCAAATCACTCAAATTCTTGACATCATCTGTCTTTGCTGATTCGCTGGATTCGAAGTCATCGAATTCGGTGTTTTCAAGATCCCGAGCCTCTCTTTCCAATAAATCCATCTTGAATCGTAAATCACGAAGTCTTGCACTAGGCTCAACTCCGGAAACTCCAGAATTTCCAATTCGCTTGGATTCCACCTTATTTTTGTCAACTTGGAGCTTCAACCGTTTCCTCAACTCTTCCACCGTGGAAGTAGCCTCTGTATTGATAGAGGATCTCGATTCTGCAGTATTGGGGGCTGCCTTGGATAATGGGGGAGAGCCCAATAGTTGTTGACTATGTAAAAGAAGCAGCATCTCCCGCATTTCTGTCTCCTGTTGATGTTTATCAAGAACTCTCATTCTTCTAAGCTCTCCAACTTCGCTCTCCTTCATTTCCAGTTTGTCTCGAAGTTTGTCTAAGATTTGATCACGTTCTTCAATATCACGATAAAGCTTCTCAACCACTCCTTGGGATCCCTCATTGAGCTTTTGTAAAGCATTGTCACGATCTGCTTCTGCCTCTTCAACCCGTTTTTTGGCCTCTCGAGCTTCCATCATGGCTTTTCGAGCAATTTCGTCTGTCCGGTACGAAGAGATTAACCTGTTAATTGAGATATTCATATCTGTATCGTCTTCACCAGAAGCCATAGTTATGTTGGAAACAAAAGTATCCATCAACTTCAAATTTCTGTTCACCTGATGAGGATCAAGAGTATGCAAATTGGAAGATTGACTAATGAACATGTTTTGAACCATAGATGTTAAATATGCTTCGGCCTCCGTGCCCCTAGATTTGTTGATCATGGCCTGGAACAGTGATAAGGGATCATTAAAATCGATATTTTGGTTTTTGAATTCCTCCATTTGTTTGAGTTCTTGCAAGTCCGCTCGTTCTGAACTCTCAATATTGCTTATACTGTGTTCAATATCATTGTTTTCCAAAGGACGTAAATGATCGAACATCTCCGACATTCCTGCGACCTGGAACAACCGACGCAGCTTGGTACGATCTCCAAGGTCTTTGGAGTATTGTAACAGCGTATTGATCAACAACAAGGTGGAAAGACCATATTCAATTAGGAAATTGTTGGAAACAGGGCCTGACAATTTAAATTCATCGTACGATCCAACTCGACTTCCCATTTTACCTCTTCCCTCAAACAATCTGATCACACACCAAAACCAAGCTTCATATTTCTTCACCTTCTCAGCATTGGAGAGAATATATTGGGATTTTCGATCCAAAAGATTAGCCTTCGGTAAATATAAGTCATGAATGTATGCCAAATGAACATTATCATTGACTGGTTTGTGAATGGTCTTGTAGATCAACGGACTGCAATTGGTCTTATGATAGAAATAAGTGATAATATCAGTAGCCCATTTACGGACCTGTGGACGCGTTGAATAGAGTCCACCAAAGATGGCCGGAATAAAAATGTCTATTTTTTGTAGATGCTCGATTCCAATTGTCAAGTCAGCAATGACTTTGATACATCTGAACAATTTTGATTCCTTATCAAGAACTGTCTCATAATCCTCCGATGGATTGGTGAACAATTTTTGAGAAGACGATCCAATTTGAGGTAGTCGATGAGAAGTAGAAGAATTCAACAAAGGTTTGGTTTTGTACAATTGGATCAAAACATTGCAAAGAGCAACTGCGCCTTGTAAGTTAAGAAATTGTTCTGTCCAATGCAATTCTTCCGAACTTAAACAAATATCCAGCTCTTTGAGTTGATCGTTGGTGATTTTGTTTCCGATCAATTGAACCACGTAGAATTGGGCATCAAACACCTTCCCAGAAGACTTTCCCGATCTCTCGGTAGTTATTGTACTAGCCGAAGAAATACTTCTACTGGGAACTGCTGATTGTAAAACCGGCTGTTGACTCATCATACGTTGTTTTTTGTACTCTGCAAGCTTGTGTTGTCTGATGAGCATCCATTTTCGGTCTCTTGGATAGTTTTCCATCTCTTTGCGGGCATTTTCAGGCAAACTATTGAAATCTCTCGAAATCATCACCTCTTTGAACATTTTTTCGATTTCTTCCATAGTTTCTGGTGGCTCCAACTCGAAATCATCTGAAATCGTATGTCGATGCGATTTCTTGAAGTTGACATTGCTCAATTTCTTGGTATGTGAAGAAGACAATGAGTACACGGAATGGTTGGAATTCCCGCCAGTACTTATATTTGTAGTCATTCGGGACAAAGGAGACTCAATACTACTAGAATCCGAGGTCTGTTGTGTCTTAGACCTTGAGAAAATGCCATTTTTCGTGGGCGACTCGCTGATCGAATAAACAGTGGTATTGGTATTCATCCTACTCAACGTCCCCGTCGGCGATGTCACAGATGGCTCACCGGACGTCTTAGACGCGCGACGAAGTCCCATGAACGAGCTTACGCGCGAGCTTGCTCCCTCGTTCTGTCTTTTGGACGGTTTCATAATTAAGAATAAATAAGGAAACAAACAGGTTTGCGCTGAAAGGTGGTGCGAGGAGGTGATAAATTAATTCCAACAAGTTATATGGTTGAGGAAGTTAGAGAACAGCTGATATTGCAGACTGAGGACGATGATTGGCTAGACGATCTGGTTTTGCAATCTGGCAAGAGTGATCTTCAAGCTGCCTTCTTTAATATGTCCAATTCCATTGTTGGGGCAGGAATAGTGGGCATTCCTCGAGCCTTTAGAAACTCTGGTTTATTGACGGGGCTGATATTGTTATGTTTATTGGTGTTGTTGAATGATTGGACCTTGAGATTGATAATTATCAACACCAAATTGTCTGGAACAAAGACGTATACCGCATTTGTTACCCATTCGTATGGAGACTTGGGAAAGACTGTGATTCTACTAGCCCAAGGATTATTTGGAATGGGTGGTAATATTGGCTTTTCGGTCATTATTGGAGACACAATTCCTCATGTTCTACGGTCATTGTTTAGTAAACAGGTCGAATCGTCCAAAATTGTCGATTTCCTACTTTCTAGAAACTCCTTGATCGTTATCTGTGTTATGGGGATATCATTTCCCTTATCATTGGCAAGAGATATCTCGAAATTGGCCAAAGCCAGTGGAATAGCCTTGATCAGTATGTGTGTGATCTTAACTATTGTTGTCCTTCGCGGTCCAACTCTCCCAGAAGAACTAAAAGGAGACATATCTAAAGCCGGATGGTTGTTCCAACCAAGTATCTTTCAAAGTATCAGCGTGATCTCATTTGCTTTAGTTTGTCATCACAACACCACCTTTATCTACGATTCTATCAAAACTCCAACTTTGGATAGATTCAACAGAGTCACCCATATAGCCTGTGTTATCTCAGGAATAGTCTGTGGAATCATGGGTGTTTGTGGTTATCTCACTTTTGGAGAGATCACCAAAGGTAATGTTCTCAATAATTTTGCTACAGACGATTGGATAGTCAACATCGCTAGGTTGTGTTTTGGACTCAATATGCTAACTACCTATCCTTTGGAATTATATGTTGTGCGAGCTGTTGTTCATGATCTGATGGAAATCTATCACAAGCAACCTTTGGGTGCTTTCTCTACAAAACAACATTTCATCATCACTACCGTATTGGCAGCAATACCTATGACAGTGTCATTATTCACATGCAATTTGGGAGCCATTCTGGAATTGATGGGTTCGACTTCCGCTTCATTGTTGGCTTACATTCTACCACCATTATGTTTTCTAAAAATGTCAAAAACGACCACTCTTAAGGAAAAGATTCCATTATACGCCTGTGTGGTGTTTGGATTCAGTATAATGATCCTCTCATCAACACAAACAATCGTTAGTGCGGTGAAAAATAAGGACGATAATCATTGCGTGGTCTAAGTTATTCATCTTCATCAATAATAATCCGTCTTCTAGCTGCAGCAATGGCATCGAATCCAGCTTGACTGGGTTCTACTTCTGGTTGCGAAGATAGAAGATTGGTCATTTGGAATTCATCTTCTTCGTCCTCGCTCAATTCGACCATCCTCTCTCTGCGTTCCTCACCACCTCCCATCAATCGTTGGAACTCTTGCGGACTAATAACTCCGCCATTTTGTTGCATCAGTTCTTGCAATTGTTGCTCGCGTCTGAAAAATTCGGCTTCTTCATCGGCATCTGATAGATCGTCATCAGAATTAACATATTTGGACGAAAGATGTTTCTTTGGTGAAGCTGGAACAGCTTTGACTTTGCGAACACTCTTGATTTTCTTCGCTTGACCTTTACGTTTAGCCTTGCCCTTTGCACGCTTGAAATGGATCTCGTCGTCTTCCGGATCATAGACCCGTTTTCTGCTACCATTCTTTTCAAGACGAGCTTCCAACATATCCAGTCGATCTAATTTCTCTGATACACGATTCAAAGTCTCCATGTCATTATCAGAACCGAAATCATCGAATCCAGAAGCAGTATCTTCTCTTTCAACAACAATCTGTTCCTCTTTATCTTCCACTAGCTCGTGTTCGAAATCTTCAGTTTCCAAAGGCCTAGAACGGGATTCTTCAATCAATTCAATTGTGGTATCAATATGAGTTTGTTCGATCTCTCCAGGAAGAATTGATTGTCCATTCCTATGGATTTTAAATCCAATAGTTTCCAATAGAAGACGATAGATTCCATTACTCAAAACTTCACGTCCATTCTCAACCAGCAATTCTGTTTCACGAGTTTTCAGCTTCTGAGCAAGGTCTTCAACAAGATCAGAATTGTCTCTGTAAACCAAGGAACTGACCAAGATACTGATTTTGTGCGAATACGACAATTCGGAGTTGGAAAAATGGAAATCTTTTGAGCGTGTGACCTGTTCTCTCGACCGCAATTCGTCCAAATCTCCTGTTTGCAAATACGAACGAATTCCACGGTCTGGGTTTTGACCAAGAGTCAAAAGATCTAGTAAAATGGCGTCTGTTCGATGATACATCTTTTCAAACGTGTGCATGTAATAACTGAGCAATCGATGCAGATCGCGCATCAACGAGGCAGAATAGCCCGAATTCTTGATATCATGAAGAGTCAACATGAAATCCAGGCGAACAAGCTTGAGGAAATGCTCATCTTTCTTCAACAAGATTCGATTGAAGAACGAAACACATTTTCTAACTTGAAACTCCTTCAGTTCGGAAAATTTGGCAAAAACGGAAACAAAACAATTCACCACACGGTCGTTGAACAGCTTGCGTTCGTAATGTTCGTACCTGGACCTATCAAATTGCAAAAATCGCTTCAATTGGGACTCTGTCATGGTGTCAGATTCGGAATCGATCTCAATATCATTACTCTTTCCACGTCTCTTCTTTCCCATTGCGAGCGGAGTCTTGAGTTCGGTTAAATATTGCATCACTTTTAACAGCACATGCGTATAGTCAATGGCCTCTAAAGCATATGAAAGCGATATTTTATGAGCATCTTGGGGTACATGGAATAGAACCTCAATATCATCTTCGGAGGAGAATATCAATCTCAACAACTGTTCGGCAGACGCTTTATATGCTTCTAGTTCTTCCAAATCATCAGAATCCAGATTACGATAATCATCGGTCCTCAACTTGTGCATATCAACCACTGTCAATAAAATTTCTCGGAAACAGCTAATAGCCACCTTTAATAGATTATGTTCGCGGGCCTGAACGTACAATGGCAAGTTGTTTTTGACTACCAATCTCAACATGTCTTGAGACAGAGCTTCCTGCAGATACCCTAATCGAAAGACCGATTTTGAATTGGACTCCCTGCCGAGTCGTTCGTATTTCAAAACCCAACCAACCACATAGAAATAATGGAACTCCAGAAATGCAGCAAAAGGAGTACGCTCTCCAATGAATTCCTTGCGAATGGCAGAAAGAAGAGGACCAAGTCCGGCTTCCACAAAATCCTGACAAAACTCATTCAAAATTGTTTGTGAGTGCGAGTCCAAGTGCTTTGGTTTTTCAACCCCAAGTCGAGTATCGAAATCAGATCTTGTACTCTCATTCTTATTGGCTGTCCATCTGGTGCCAACAGCCTTTTTGGACTTGCTGGAATCCAATTGTTCCAACAAATCGGCATGAATCAACCGGTTTTGCCCTGAGACAGTTACCTGACTCTCTTCTCCTTGAATAATACTTAGAAGAGTACCAAAATTGGCATGACGGGTCACGTTGTTATTCAAAAGTCGTTTTTTCATCTGTTTTTCTTGGTCTAAAGCCGCCCCCAGACTTGATCCTGGTTTTGCACCGCTATTTGAAACTGTCACTGCAGTTGGGTCCAGACCATAGAGCAAATAGAAATACGTGTCCAAACACACGTTGGCCAATACCTTGGCCTCAAAATCAACACCTAGACCGGTTGTGATGGTCTGAACGAACTTGAGAACCTTATTCTTCTCAAATACGCGCACCAGATGCGAAAAGCTGATATCATCTTTATTAACCCCTGGTGGCATGTTATCATTCAATTGCTGGGTTTTCGAGCTGGATCTCGTGGTCGCAATGGTTACATCTGCGGGCTCGATTCTGATGATGTTTCTAAATAGATTCAAACACAAATTTAATATGACTGTGTCCTTTAGACTTCTTTGATCCTTGCGCATGTTCAAAATTGGAATCGTCAAACCAACAACACTTTTCAGACACTTCCCATTGTTTGTGTTGAGCACACAATCTTTATATTTCACATGAGACTTCTTCATTTTGATGTATAGATCGATTTTAGCCGGAGAAGCCCGTTCTGTATCTAAAACCAGAGGTCTGGTCAAGGCAACCAGTAATTCTAATGAAGCAAGCAAAATGCTTGTGTAGAAACTCCGGTTGGAATCATTCATTCTAGCAGGAAGTTGGACCAATATTGGAATTAAATCGTTCAATACAAGTCCATTGTCATCACAAGCCGATGCCACATTCCAAGTGTCTGAGGCATCATCAACAGCCTTGACCCAACGCTTCAAATCTTTGATACATGCTAAAGCATCAGATCCAAGAACATAGTTGCCATTGACGTCAGATCCACCTAAGGCAGAGCATAAAATAAGAATCTGAGACTTGAGTGCTTGTTCTGCCTCAGATTCGAACTTGGACGCGTCAAACTCAACAGAAGTCTTGTTGTCGACTGGATCTTCCACTTCCGATAACGGAGTGTTGTGTTCGTCCTGTCCAAACTCCAAATCGTCCTCGATCTCTCTATCTGAAGAAGAATCCATAACGCGTTAAAAGTTAGAGCACAGCCTGGCTTTTGTCGAAAAAAAATATAATTATTCTACAGTAATCAATCATCGGTGGAGTCGCCATGATTAACCACGACCGGCTCGTCGGCCTCCAGACGACTTTCCGTTTCTGAGGCATTAATCTCCTCAAAAGTTTCATTGGCCTTGTCCGTCTCTTGTTCAAGAATGGAAGCCTCCTTGTCAAAGTTGATGGCAGTGTCGATCTCTACTGGTTCCTCGGGTTCCATTGCAACCAGCACCGGATGTGAAAATGCGCGTTCACTTCGCATGGTACCAATACAAGTATCATCACAGTCGTCTAAAGCGTCGTACTCATTCATTGATAAAACGCCAAGGTCCACAAACTCGCTCTCGTCCATGGCTCCTGAGCCTTTGGAGATCATTGAGGGTCGCGAGACGTAAAAGTTCAGAAAACGTGAATTTTGGTCATGAGAATTGATCTCACGCTTGAGCTCATTGTATGATTCCCTATTCTCGACCAGTAGTCCAATCAGCATAGATGGATCCATTTGATCCAAATGCAATTTTCGAATCTTGTTTGTATGCACAGATTGGAGATTGAGGGGATATTCGATTTCTCGGACTGTTTCTGACGATGCCACCAATGCCTTCTGGGGCACATGTGGATCCAAGTAGAATAATTGATCTCCTTGGAAACCGAAAAAATAATGGGATGAAGACGGCCGTCCGCCTGCAATCCCCACAGATTGAGCCCAACTTAAAGTCTTCTTGAGAAAATCCCAGTATAATGGGTTGACATTTTTCACTCCAAGTCTTATTCCTGCCAAAATCAGTACCGGCTGAAACGTACTAGAGGCTATTTCTAGCAATTCATCTTCGTATAGGTCTCCTGTGGAGGTGAAATAAACTTTGAGACCTATTTTTTCGTAATTGTCTTCACAAAGTGCCTGAATACTTCTTGCAGCAGCAGAAGGCCCAAACCATTCTCCAGGCTTTTTATTCGAACATTTAGCACCTTGTAGAACGAAATTGTGGATAGAAAACGGCGCGATTGGAATATCCACAAACCATGAGACAATCTTCGCGTGTTTAGGCGAATCTTCAGTAATATCGTATCTCCAATCTCTACCAAGCTGCAAATTCAACAGACTATTGGCAAGTAACGATTGTGAAGTTCGAATCATACATCCCCAACCTGCATCGGTGGTAAATCCCTTGGTAACAGTCGCCAAATCAATTGTTCCTCTTATCAATGACCCAAAGCTCAGGGGACTGGGTCCATCTTCTGCACGTTTAATTATCGGGAATCCAGACCTATAGGTGAGCCATATTCTTGTATACACGTCTTTTAAGAACTCCAAAGGCCAGGTAACCTCGTATTCTGCCAATTGATCCTGTTTGAGCCGCTGGAAGATGGATTTGAGGTCACTTGATTTGTCTTGCTTAGGGGGCGTTGCTGGTGGATACGTCTGCCCTAGCACAGTGAGCGTGTTTTCAAAGTCATCATTAATGCAATCGCGATCCCAAATGTATTCAAACACTGTGTGAAAAGTGTTCAAGCTGTGCGAAGCCATTTAGAATAAGACCATACACAAGAGAAATTATTTCCTACCTTTGCCCTTGTCTTTTTTTGTCACGAAAAATACTTGACAGCATGAGAAAGAAAGGATTTGGGAGAGGACGAGGAGGCAAGAATCGAGGCCGTGGTGGTTCACGAGCGAGAGGTCGTGGAGGAGGACAGATGAGAGGTGTTCGTAGAGAATTTAGTGAGTTGATGGACTTACATTCTGGACGAATGGCCTTTGAGGTTGAGTTTACAGGCAGAAATAGAGAAGAGACTTTGAGACGACCGTTGCGCAAGATGCACATGGAATTTGTCGCGGGTGGTGTCTTGAATGGTATGGATGAGGAGGAGAAAGAGGAGATCGATGTTGAGACTGAGGAAGAGATTGAGGTGAAAGGAGAAGCATTTGAGATGGAAGACCAGCAGGATAGTGAGACGACTGAGGAGATGGAAGTATTTGAGTCTGACGAAGAACAAGATCTGGAATCAGAATCGTCTGACGAAGAAGTTGAGGTGGAGTCGGAATCGTCTGACGAAGAGATTGGGGTAGATTCCGAATCTTATCTTTCTCGCTCTCCATCCCCACCAGTTTCGCTTTCTGCTAGACCAGAGTCCCCCACTCCTTCGATATCATCACCACCACAATCACCAGGAACCACTCCATTTGGATTCGACCCCGAAGACTACTCATTTAATGTTAACCTTGTTCATATCGACAATCTTCGCGTGGGAGTTTCTGCTACCCAATATCATGCCTATTGCTCCTTTCTTCCTGACGAGACTAGATGGTGGGAAAAGGATGATCTTGCAGACGTGCTTATAGAACAAGGTCTTCCAGAACATCGTGCCGACGCCTTTTTCGACTATGCCACGGAGCATTTGCGTGAAGAACCAGAACCCGAGCCCCAGGATGAGCCAGACTCGGGATCGGACTCTGAAGGTTCGGGAGTCGACGAAATGGTTGCCTTCTACTCGTCGAGAGTCATTGATGATCCAATCATGCTTGATAATCCTACTAGATCTCTACAAACCACCGGAAAAGGTAAGAAGAAACAGTTGATTTTGGATGACGAGTTGGACGAGGACTTGCGTCAATCATTACTTGAATCCTTCCAAAAGCGTACTAGATCCAAGAAGAAGGCCAAGAGTGTTGAGACTGGCACCAACGAACTGCTGATCAAATATCCATATGAAATCCATGTTCGCGACATGAAAGAAGAATTCGATTTATTTTATCATGATACAGGACGTGATACTCTTCAATGGCCTCCCTTGGATCCACATGGGCTTCGAACTTTGCGAAAAATTGCAGAGTTCTACAATTTGAAGCCAAGGAGTCTCGGTAATGGGCCGAAAACACATTTGGTGGCTATTAAAACCAAACATACGTACAAAAGACGACCGAACTACGAGCAAGTTGGTAAGATTCTGCGTCAAAGGCCCCTCTTCCGTCGAACAGACGTTCATTTCTCCAAGGAGGAGATTATGGCATTGAAAGACAAGCGGAAGAAGAGTTCCAAGGAACATGGACAGGGCCGGAAATGGGCACCGCGCGAGGGGGAAGTGGTCGCGGCAAGTGCCCCGGAAATCGGTTCCGACAATGTGGGGCGTCGTCTATTGGAAAAGCTGGGGTGGCAGAAAGGAGATGCTCTTGGAAAGACAAACCAGGGTATTGTCGAACCAATTCAGGCTACTGTCAAGCTTTCTAAGCAAGGAATTGGAGCTTAAGGACTTTGATAGATCTATATATATAATTCAATCACTTCCAATGGGATTTTTGTTGATTAAGTTGCCAATAGTGAGGATACCCGAACTGCTAGAGTTATCTTTCAAAAGTTGTGGACGCTGTGTGACCTCTGTTCTATTAAGTACATCTTTGGCTCTCTCATCAGGGCTATTTTTTAATTTTCTGTGTAGCAATTCTTCGTCCAGCTCTGCCAGACCACGGATCATGGAACTAATAGGTGGGAGATGGATTTGTTGCGAACTGTTGGACATGGTTGTAGGTTTGAGCGTTGGCGATTGCATTGGAGTACTCAATGGAGTCTCTGCGGGAGACGTGATATTGAAGACTGCCATCGACCGATCGATGGACTCTGCTGAGTTGAAGTTTCCATTGCTGTGCAAAGTGGGGGAGTTTGGTCTCGATTTCTTCTTGAGTGGATTGTCTTCATGAACTAGTGTGGCCAAAGAAGCAGAAGAAACCGGTCGAGAAAGTAGAGAGGAAACACGTGGTAACGAACCGCTTGAAGACATTCGGATTGGTGTCATCCGCTGCAAAGAGGACAGTGACGTGAGTTGCGGCATTGGCATCTTATTAGCGGAGTTTGTGGAAGAAAGGGTGGTACTTGAGGAATTTTGAGCGGAATCTAGTGAGCGGAGCGAATTGGAAGAACTAGTTCTGGAAGGGAGGTTTGAATGCGGGGGAGTAAAGTCTAAGGAAGCTCCAAAGTAGGAGTTCAGCGATGGTGTCGACTTGGCCGAACCCAAATTACGACCTTCCGCAGGCACTTGGAATCCAGGACTAGTGGGAGAACTTTGCATTGTTGTCAGATTTTGCGTAGGAGAACCACTCAAAACTATCTGAGGTTGTATTCCTGAAGTGAGAGGAATAGAAGCACCCTGTGGTATAATGTAAATAGGTACTGGCTGTGGGTAAACAGGCTGGCCCATTACATCGTAACCTATCGGCATTATTAACTGTTGAACAGGTGCTTGGGGTATTGATTGATTGGTTTTAAGATTCTTGTTTTGAGACCGTCTCTTGCGCACAGTTGGGTTGGTATGAATCCGTAAATGTCTTGTTAGTTCGTCAGATCTTGAAAACTTTTTAGAGCATCCGGGAAAAGTACAGTTATGAGGTCTTTCTCCAGTGTGAGTTCGGATGTGTCTGGTTTGGTGCTCAAGCCTATGAAAGGCCTTGTCGCAGATGGTACACTTGTACGGACGGTCGTTATCTTTTTTCTGGTCGTCCATGTTGGGGGAAAAGAAGAGGAAACTTAATTAATTAATGGCAATTAATTTATTATTTAGATGGTAAAATTAGTTCGGCCCCACTACGACCCGCAAAAAGAATACCGCGAGGGATGTAGGCAAGAGCGGGATTTTGCTACGGAGGCTACGAGAGTAGAAAAGTTTTTCCGGCTTGGACAATAAAAATTTTCCGTAGACTGCTGGGTTTTAGATGTTTCTTTTGCGGGAGCTCGCCTTCTAATTGGTACGGACATCCGTAATGGATTGAGCCATGGTGCAGAATTAGAGATTGCACTGTTTCTTGTTACCCCATACCCCACGTTCATGCATAAGATATGGAGATATAAATTCCTGTCATCCGCAGTAAACAATCAAGTGCCCTTATCCCGCGCTAGTTATCTGCGGAAATGTACACTATGGCTCACAAGGCTCACTCTCACCCTAGGCTAAATTTCCCTAATTGGATGCTTATCTGGCGCGCGCTGGAATTCCGATCTGCGAATACCCGAAACCACACCCGAAACCATGCGACAGGTTTGTCTGTTGTGGACCGGATCATTCGGATCACCTAATAGCTTAGGTAAGCTTTCCTATCAAACTTTTGTTGGAGTTTTCCCTTAGTACAACAAAATCCAACAGTACTTTTAGTCTGAAAACTTTTTTTCAAGCAAGTATCCTGTTTGACCTAGTTTGAAACCATCTTCCCCGATCATGGATGCCATCAAACAGACATTGCCGCGTTTGGACACCGCAAAGCACAAGCTTATCGCCTGGAAGCTGATTCCAAACTCAGATGTTTTTCGTCTGCCCAGCATCTTCAGCACTCCAATCAAGGATTATCCATTTGAATTTGACAATCATTTCTTCAAGAATCAGGTGTATCCCGCTTCATTATACTTCTTCACTCCAGTTGGAATTGCATTCGCGTATTTCATTTCTGCACACCGAATCAACAAGATGGTTGCTAGCAGACAATTAAAACAATTTCAGTTGAAAAATCCAGGAGCCAAGATCCCAAAACGTCTTCCTGCTGCTCCATTTGCTGTTGCCAACTGGAAATTGTTCAAGCTCTTTGTTCTGTTTCACAACATTGCTCTGTGTGCCTATTCTGTTTGGACTTTTGTTGGAATGACCTGGACCATCTACGTCTATTCCCATGATTTGATCCCGGATCTTATCGGAAAATATTATTCCTTATCTCAGCAACTCTCCCCAACCGATTTGTTCTGGCAAAGTGTCTGTGATGTGGACAATGGCATTTGGTACAACAACCAAGGACAATCTTTGAAAGGTCTTTCTTTCTACTCTTATTTGTTCTATTTGTCCAAATATTATGAAATTTTGGACACGGCCATCATCTTGTTGAAAGGAAGACCTGCTTCGTTGTTGCAGAGTTACCATCATTCGGGTGCTATCTTGTCCATGTGGGCGGGAACTAGATTTGCATCTCCTCCAATCTGGATTTTTGTTGTTTTCAACTCTTTTATCCATTCCATCATGTATTTCTATTACAGTTTGGCGTGTGTTAAGATCCGTTTGGGTGGAATTTTCAAACAGACGCTCACCACTCTACAAATTTGTCAATTTGTTTTCGGAGGCTCATTGGCTGTGGTTCATCTGTTCGTGAGATACTTTGATGTTCTTAGCGGAAGCTATAAGAGTTGTATCTCCACTAGTGAAGAGGCTCTTGCCCTCTTCATTAATGTGTTTTATCTCACTCCATTGACAATGTTATTCGCTGCCTTCTATCTGGACAGCTATAAAAAGAAGGATAGTATAAAGAAGGCCAAATAATTATTAATATGATTTATGATATTCGATTTATGCCGTAAGCATTGTCGACCCACTTCGGCCAGCTTATTTTTCTTGTACTTTTAATTGGCTTTAGGTGTGAAAAATTAATCAATCTCCAATTTGTTCTTGTCGTCGTAATGGTTCTTTACTTCCACAATTCTCATGTGTATTCGCATACCTTTGAGACGGTTACCTTGGCTTATTTTAATAGATATCCCAACCCGTATTCGTCCCATGTGTTATCGATTGATACCCTCGACAAGCACATCGATTCCGAAGGCCGTCTTCACCAAACAAAATTAATAATGAAGGCCGGTCGCTTACCACAGTGGGTAAAGCCTTTTTTGGGTAAGATATCTACTTCTTGGATCATAGAGCGAACAATTGTCGATCCAATTAAGCAAACAATGCGAACTTATACTCGAAACCTGGACCATACTAAAATTATAAGAATCGAGGAGTATAACCAATACGACTACGATCCAACTCAAAATCAAACCACAAACAAAATCACAGTCAAGTTTTCCTCGGGATTCAAAGGATTGGGAATCAAAAACAGAATTGAGAATTGGTCCAAATCCAAGTTTCATGAAAATTCACAAAATTCCCGTCAGGGCCTCAAATACGTGATGGAATCTATCAGAGATAGACTTCAACTTCTCCAAAAAGCATAAAATATCATTATTTATTACGTCTATGCAAAACTGAGGTCCCACCCGAGCTTACGAACAATCTCGTACCAATCAATACATAGCTCTCCTGTTGGGTTCATACGCCATGCTTCTTTCATCACTAAACGACATCTGACCACGTTCTTCCAGCGATATCTGTTGACATATTCTTCAAATCGATGATCCATCTGTTCCCGGGATCCAGGTCGAACACTGTTCATTCCTGCGACAAAGATAGGGAAACAGATACAGGCTTCCAATCTGGTTCCCAGTAATATATCCAACGACGAGACCAACTGCTCGACTAGATGTTGGATTTCCACAGATGAAGAATTGATTTTCAAGACAGATTGACGCAAATGGATTTTGGCAGCCAATTGATATGTCTCAAACATTGTCAATTGCAATTCAAAGTCCGTTGGATCTAACCCATCCATTAATGAATAATTCGGGGAAGCGTTGTCAAGTTTGGCATCCAATGCGTAGTACTCACCCATCATTTCGTCATATATTTCGGAAATATTAGCATATTTCTTTTCTTCCACAGATTTGAGTAGCTGTCTTCTGTACCAATCTTGAGGGGATTCCAAATCGCTGAACTCATTACTCAATGTAGATTGTTGCTTCCTTTCGAAAATTCTAAGGAGAATTCTGGATTTCATAGCCAACTGGTTGATTTCCACCAAAACCTTAAAAACCGGAGATGAGAGTCCATACAGAGGATCGAGGAATCCGATTCTATTCGAAGTGGACCACATATCCTCGTACTCCTGAAGATCAAAATGTAGCTGGCGTTCTTCAGAAACAGCAGATGTCATATCGTGATACGCATAATTTGTCACCAAAAAATGTTCGTCTTTGCTTTCATTGAATCTGGTAATTCCACCTTTCGATTTGATCAGTTTCGCACCCCAATCTAGGTATTTAGACCATTTACTCACATCTCCTTTGCAAATCTCCGCTCCACAAAGAATCATGAATGCTGCAAGACGAAGATTGATATGATCTGATAGTTGCAACCGGGAAATGATAGGAGACTGAGAACCCTTGGGGACTTCCTTCACCAAATTCTCATCAGTTTCATCAATTTCTTCAATCATAGAACTGTAGCTTTGCTCGGATTCCTCTTCAAACAATGGCTTGTTGACAAACGCTCGAATCGCCATGTTGATGTAGTATTGGCCTTGTTTTTCCATTTGAGGCTCGCCCAAATGAAATGCGCTCCACGCCAAAATCCCATACATCACACTTTCATCAACATGGGCCATCGGTAGAAATGTTCGCAAATACATGTTCTCTTTCATCGGAACCAAAGAAACCACTCCAGATAGCTTATCTCGATAGTATTGATATAGTTGTTTTCCAAGATCGGATAGAGAGGATAACGGAGAATTTACCACCACTGACGGATTCATAACTATTGGCTGGTCAAAATGATGAACCCACATCCCATCATCTGAATACTTTCTTTGAAGTTCCTCTTTGGAATCAGCTTGAGGACTCGGCTCATTTAAAAATTTTGTGAAGTTGGGCGAGAATGAATCGGGAGTAAAGATCATATTGCTTTGGGGGTAATTGATAGGGGTGGATTCCGGTCGTTTCGGATAGGCGGGAACTAGGGTATTTTCGAACAAAGAGCCCCAAAACGATTGCTGGAAATCCGCAGCAGGATAATCAACTGCTGGTGTTTGCTCCAAGCTCACAGGACTCATTAACGTGAATGGCTTGAAAACTACCTTATCGTTGGTGTCTTCTTGTTCTGGCTGTGGTTTGGGTGTCATATCATTTGGAAGCTTAGATGTCTTGGGCTTACGACGACGGCATTTTCGATCGTCCTCGATTATTTTGCACTCGATTCGTAGCTTTCTTATATCCTCGGCAGACATCTCCTCGGTTATATAGATGCACTGTTTCTTAAGCCGTTTGCAATCACCACAGGCTGGCTTCATTTCATCACATCGCTTTTTGCGAACTTTGCAAGTCATACATCCAGATTTTGACCTTTTTCGATTGTTCAAAGTCAAACTGGATGCAGATTCATCTTTCACAAACTTTGGTGTCCGACCTACGTTTATCATAAAAGCCATAATCTAGCTCAACCCAGTAGAGCTGATACAACCAACCAATTTTATTTTTTTTAATTTAATACTTTAATTTTAATAGTCGTGCACTCAAACTCACCCCACAACAGACCTTATGATAAATAATATACACTAAATGATGGACTGGTAATACAGGACAAACTCCTTTGTAACATATTCCCATGACGTCGGGTCGAAGAACACGTAAGTACCATATTCTGAGGCTGGACCATTGATAGTTGGTTCCACATTAGAATCTTTAGTCAACCAAACCTGTAAATCCTTATGATATCTCCAATTTCTATTGTTCAACTCCCTTGCCACCAACTCTTGAAGCACATCTTTTGGCTTGGAATAGAAAATAAAAAATAGGGTTTCATCGTTGAAAGAGGTGATTCTTGATTCCACGGAGACCAATTCGTCGCTATTGATCTTGAAAGATTTTGGCACCGAAAAAACAGGCTCCACTTCCGAACGACTAGTTTCCAGCCAAGGTGATGCAAACGTTTTGGATATTTGAACGTTGTCATTCTTAGGAGTCAGATCTAAACCCATCATATTCAAATCTATTCCAGTAGTGATTGTGTTTAAGTCTGTATTTTGCATCTTTAATAATGGTAGCAGTCCATTCAATCCATATTTGTCCATCTCAGTTAAATGCTGATCCCCGTTACTATCTCCATTCAATCTAGGAGCAAGTCCTGGTGGTAATGATGCATTATTTCTATTGGCTTGCTCGATGGCGTTCAAAACAGCCTGAGTCTGACTAATCTGTTGTTGAAGATCAATAACATCTGGTGTTTGTTGTGTAAAAGGCACTTGATCGTTCATAGCTCCCAGAACAGGGAATTGATCGTTATTGCTCGAATTAGTTATACCATGTTCGGTACCTATACTATTCCCCCAAGCAGCTGAAATCGTTAGCACAAGTTACCAGTTAGTTACTTACACATGCCTGAATTGTCTAATGCAATTGAAAATGCAACACCTGTAAAAATTCTGTGTTTGAGGCCAGTTTGAACGTCTCTCTTTGGTAAACTATTAATGTTGGACCTTTTACTAAAAAGTGTTCGGCCGGGTAAAATATTGCATAGGAAATTTTACTAGCTGAATATATTCGATTGATCCATGTCAAGAAAATTGCCTAATATAATCATCACCGGAACTCCAGGATGCGGGAAAACTTCTCATTCAGAGATGCTTTCTGAGCAAGTGAAGGGATTGAAACATATAAATGTGAGTGAATTCGCCAAATCGAACGGCTGTATTGACGGTTTTGACAAAGAAAGAAATTCAGCTATTGTTGATGAGGACAAGCTCCTAGATGCATTAGAGCCTTTGGCCGCTAAGGGTGGACTCATCATTGATTGGCATTGCTGTGAGATTTTTCCTGAGAGATGGATCGACCTGGTAGCAGTTCTACGGTGCAATAATACTATTCTGTACGACAGATTGGCGAAACGAGGATACAAGGAGTCGAAAATAAGGGAGAATGTTGAGGTGGAAATCATGGAAGTGCTTCTAAGTGAAGCTAGAGATAATTACGATGAGAACATTGTGATAGAGTTAAACAGTGAAGATGTTGATTCCTTAGATGACAACGTCTCAAGACTTGCACAATGGGTTGATAACTGGGTAAATGATCACCCAGATGGTATAGAAATGGACCCCTGAACGATTGTTGTATAATAGTGTTTCTTGTTTGTATGTACAATTATTTACCGATCTTGATTCTCAAAGCTCTTTGGGCCTTTCTTCTTTTTCTTAACTTATGCTTCTTCATTCTGAGTCGTCTTTTCCGCAAAACTGATGATAGCACAAACTCTGTAGATTCTGTCAGACCTGCAATAACTGGGGTCACAAATTTGAAACCAATTAGCGAAAGAGGTTGAGAATTATTTGAATACATCGAGCCCGGAATCGGGGATCTGACAGGCGTGCTCAAAGTCGAGGCAAAACGACCCCTTAAACGAGGAATCATCGTTCTAAACACACTGAACATATTGAAAATGAACAGGCCGGCTGATATCAAATAGGTTTTGGTCAAGAAGTTGTTGAAATCACGAAATTTTTTTAGAATATCATACCGACGCGTCGATCGGCGTCGTATGCTAGTAGCTTAGAATCCTTGGATGAACAAGTGCAGCACTATAACGTCATATAATACGTTAAACGTATCTATGTATTGCAAAGTATGTAGTAAGTTCACGAAGACTATTACTAATAGTATCAATAATCAGCTGCAAACACCTCGTCCGGGTAGCAACTATCGTTTCGATCGGAATCGTGCTTTTGTTCAGATGAGCAATCTGAATTCCTTGAAGTCTTATCCAATGAAGCCTTGTCATCATCAAGTATGATATCCACAACCTCAACGCTTTGAGAGCCGTCTTTGAATTCGTCGGGATTTAGCCCGGCACGTACTTGTTGGTACGACGATGCGAACAAATCCTGATTCCAAATAAACCCTTGTGATTGCGTCAGATTAATGGAAAAGGAGGGAATGCGAGCTCTTGAAGAGTGATCATCGGAAATGAAATATGATGAGGGAGCAGAAGAAGAAAGTTCATATATCTGAAAGTCATCATTTTCCAGCATTGCCTTGGAAAGGAAAGACCGTCTTCTAGCGTAAGGAGATGATGATGTTGTAAAGGAGGACTTACGTCTCCTCACAGGTGGGGATTGAGACGGAAAAGATTGTTTGCGATTGAAAGGGCTGGATGAGGCTTGGTTGCTCCGTGAATTTGGGGTCTCCATACCGTAATTTTGCTTAAACATTGCTGGAGAAGACATAACTTGCGATCACTTGTATAAAGCTGACTGTGTGCTAATTCAGAGACTCTCGACTTTGAGTAGTAATATATGACTCAATCAAGTATAACAAAACTGAAATGGGAAAACTGTGCCAAAAACTAAGATCGATAGATAATAGTCACAATCCTAGTTTCTGGTCTTTGATATGTTTGGTCTTGAGACTGATTTAAAGTGGATCAAAAGACTATTTGAAAGTTGGGCTTGTAGGTTAGGCTTGAAACGGGTAATCAGAAATTCCTTATTTTGACACAATTGCGATATAAAAAACTGTGGATCGCATAAAGCTTATCTGACGTAATCGGAAATGAAAATTCAATTTATATTAGCATACGACGGTCTACCTATTCAGTCCTTGGACTTCTTCTTCTTCTTCTTTTTCTTTTCTTCTTCTTCAGAATCCTCAGCATGTCTCTTCTTCTCTTTCTTTTCTTTCTTTTCTTTCTTTTCCTTCTTTTCCTTCTTCTCCTTCTTTTCCTTCTTCTCCTTCTTCTCAACCTTTGGCTCCTCAATCAAATCGGAAATAGAACCTCCAGCAAGCTCCAAAGCCTCTTGAATGGCTTCGGAATTCTTCATTGGAGATTTTCCTGTATCGTAAAACTCTAATCTTTGTTCCACTTGTTTCTTCAGAATTTGTCCAAACACATTGTTTGGCTCATCAGAATAATTATCTATTCGAGAGGCAATCGAGCACTTGTTGGCCAAGTATCTCGATATTCTACCCTTGTTCTTAGCGGAAGCCTTTCCAATAAATGAAGAGTGGTAAATCAAACCATATTTAGGAGTGTTTCCTTTGGTCTTCAAAGCTCTAAACAAAGCCTTTTCAGCTCCCAAGATTTGCACAGTAGAGGCAGCTTGTTTAGACAAGTTAGTGAGCGATCCCGCGTGCGAAATAAGTCTAGCACCAACGACTTCTCCAATCAACTCAGACAAGTTTGGTGCAACGGTGTTCATCTTATCAGTCAAATATCTGTAAAGATTCTTGCGGTAATCAGAGATGGAAACTGTTCTTTCAGCAAATGACAAAACGTTAGCCATATCTTGCTCGGAGATGTCCTGACCCATAGAAATTCTGGCAGCATCAATAATTTGTTGTGCAACACCAGCATCCTCGTTCAAAATGGCAGCCAAGTCGTGCAAGCTGTCCTCTGTGAGCGATGTTTTGTCTTTGATGAACAACACAAGTTGGGCGTATTGGTGGTTGTCGTTACAAATCTTGGCAAGTTCTGGGAAATGCCATCCGTACCACTCTTTAACTCTCATAGAGTAGGTGTTAATGTCTTTGTCCAATTGATCAAGCAATGCAATGGCTTGAATAATGTGATTGTCGTTCTTTTGGACGGAAAACTTAACCTTGGCTCTGGAATAGGCGTGACCCAAACCAAGTTGAGCTCTTTCTAAATCACCCTCCTGTAAACCTTTGAGTAACTTAGCACCGAAAACACGAACACCTCTCAAAAGATCTTGAACAACCTCATTGGAGTGACATTCAATGTAAGGGAAAACATCTTTGATGGAAGGTCCCAAAACTTTGTCAGAAATTCCAAGTGCAACCTTGTTCTTCTTGGATCCTTTTGGAATGTTCAACTCAATAACGGATTTCAAGTAGTCTGAGACCAGACCTTCACTGATCTCGTTCGCATTCTGTAAGGCTTGGGCAGCACCTTGGAAAGGAGCAAACGAAACCAACTCAACCAATTTGGAGAAAGCTCCCAAATCATTACAAGCAGCTTGAACCTCCTTCAATCTAGAGCCAATCTCATCTTGCTGAAGTTTCACCTTGAAGACGGCATAACCAGTGGCCTCTTCGAAAAGCAAATAATCGAGTCCTGCCATGTTGCTTATCAAGTATCAAAAGCTAGAACACAAAGACTAGCTTTAAATCTAAATCTGAAAATATTTACAAGAAAATTTTTTTTGGCTTTAGGCAGTGTAGAAAACAAGTAGGGTAAATAATATATTGATTGTATTTTCTCATATATACAAAGCGTTGCTTCCACTTCCAGTCATTTTTAGTTTGGATAAAGTTTCCAAAATCTTGATGTATTCTCCTTTAAGCTCAAAATAATCATCAATAACGTAGGCTAAATCTATGAGGCTGTCGTTATCGTATTTCTCCATATCTAGTTGAAAGGCTCCTTCCGCAGAAACTAACAAGCCTGCAACCTGTACTTGGCGCAGATTTGCCTGAGAAATCATTGCTCCTGTTGCACCAGTTACTATGCACGGAGGCTTCATGTTTGGAACTTTGTTCAAGAGTAGATCGCGATGTGGAAGCTGATAATTTGTAGAGAGAAGTTTGCTGATGGTTGCTGTTCCATTGAGCTCACTCGTCCCAAAACATAGCATCTTGGTAATATCGAAATGTTTGAAGATTTGTGCTGCTAAAAGGTTGAATATGAGTTTGTTTCG
Source organism: Ogataea allantospora (assembly GCA_030572655.1). NCBI lineage: Eukaryota > Fungi > Ascomycota > Pichiomycetes > Pichiales > Pichiaceae > Ogataea > Ogataea allantospora. The sequence continues at coordinate 514,855 of JAJMAM010000005.1, forward strand.
AAAGATTGGAACAAGTAAAAAGTTCATATGATTCTCACCTATTATTATTTGGTGCAATTCAAGTGTTTTCGAGTCCTGCTGCAGCAGGACCGCGGTAGATGATTTATACAATTGTTCCTCGTCGTCGAACTCGTCGGCTTCCTCGTATTGGTCCAGCTCTGGAAATTCAATAGTTATAGTTGAAATCAACTTTGAAGGTTGTAACTTTAAAAACGCCTCATAAGTGATCCGCAACACTTCTGGAATCACAATGAAATGAGAGCTATGTGTCTTCAAGTGATGATCCACAGATATTGTGGGGATAACAGGTTTTCTCTCTGAAGACGGATCGCTGAATTCGTCCAATTGAGAGTCCTGGATGATGTGCCTCGGAGTGGGTAGATCCTGGAATGGTCTCAGCTGGTTCTGTTAGTCATTACATAAGAATTCACTTACCATAATGAATTTAATTAATTGAATCGAAGGCAAATTCAAACAAAGTGAAGTAAATTATGAAATGAAAAAGGTTCCTAGTATTATTTGATTTTTCATCAATGTCCACACAAATCAACGTCGAAGAGCTCTCAAAAAAATTTACAAAGCTACAGTCTGAACTCACAGATCTGGTTCGAGCCAGGCAAAAGCTTGAGACACAATTCCAAGAAAACAAGATTGTCAAACAAGAGTTTGACAGATTAGACGACGACGCTAAAGTCTTCAAACTGGTGGGGCCGGTTCTCCTACCGCAGGATACAACTGAAGCCAACATGAACGTTGACAAGAGAATAGAGTTCATTTCTGGGGAAATTGAACGGGTTGAGGAGAAAATTCAAAAGCATCAAAAAGAACTAGACACTATACAAGGACAGCTACTTCAAGCACAAGGCGCATCATAATTTTCCAAATGGTCTAACCTCTCACTACTTGACTCTTGATGAGATTCACCAGACTTATTGCGTTGAAAAGGGCCCATTCCTCGACAGAATTGTAAGCATATCCAAGATTGTCAACGTCTGTGACTCTATCGTTCATAAAACTAATGGTGGAGCCAAAGTCAGCCGAGCTGTCGGCAAGCATAAACACTTCGGATTGCACAATAACCCCGGATAATGCAAGTCTTTTGGAATACCATGAAAAATCATTCGATTTATCGCCAGAGTAATAGTTAATATCGTCTGAAAGATTGTGTAGCTCAGTAACAAATGTGTTCAGATTTGTTGGTAGAATCATTCTTCCCAATGCCTGATGATAATGCTTGATAATTGGTATGTTATCCAGCAGTCTCTTCGTAAGGTAGAAGCGAACTTTTTCAGTTTCAGTCTTCAATGTCTCGGCCTCTTCGTGATATTCTGTCAATTTTGCTCTGGTGTACTTTAAATGATAAAGTATAAGCTCATTGATCAAATTTGACCCATTCATTCCAACAGCAAATAATCCACCAATGTTGTCGGGGTTCAATTTGAGGTCAGAAACGGCTAGATTGATGGATTTCTGAGTGAACCCATGTTCCGGAACAAATTTCGTGTAAGCCTTAGACAAGATTTGATTCTCTAATTTAGATTCATCTATTATTGGTGTCTCCGCATGATATATCGACTTGAAAGTTCTAGTTGCGTTCAAAGGTCTGAATAGTCCACCAAATACAGGTGCAATCCTTGTGCTTCTGGACAACATCGTTCGATAAATTAACTTTACAATAGTGCTATTTTTTGGTGTACAGATGTTTTTACTCGTCTATGGTGATGAGTTTTGAATATGTGAACTCTTCAATTCCCCAATGAGAGTTGAATCTTCCATAACCTGACTGGTTCACCCCTCCATGAGGTAAATGGCTTTCATCGAAAATTGTGGGTTTGTTGATATGAACAGATCCCGATGAAATTTGGCCTGCCATCTTATAAGCTCTCAAATGATTGGAGCTCCAGATAGAACATTTTAAACCGTGATCCAAAGCATTAATTTGCTCCACCATCAATTGGGAATCACTGTACTTCTGCACACAAATAATTGGAGCAAAAGTTTCTGTCGAGTAGACCTTCATCTCGGGTGTCACATCACTGAGAACTACTGGACTAAAACTGCTATCACCAGAAAAGTCAGACTCTCCAGCTAAAATTTTGGCTCCCTTCGAGATAGCATCTTTAACCAACTCCCTAGCAGCCATTGCATGATGATCAGTTCTTTGCAAAAGTTGGAGATCTTCGTCGAATAGTATCATCTTAGTTCCTAATTCTCGTATCAAAGTGACGGCCTCCTTGAATATTTTGTCGTGGATAAAAATTGTGTCTGTGCACATGCAAATTTGACCTTTGTTGGCCCATCCAGCCCATATGCTCACTTTTAATGCCTGTTCAAGATCTTTCACATCAGGCTCAATAATGGAGCAGTTTTTGCCACCCAATTCCAACAGCACAGGTTTCAGATGTTGTCCTGCTACTGAAGCAATAGCAGAGCCAACTTTTGAGGAACCCGTAAAGTTGATTTTCTTAATGTTTTTGTTAGCAATCAAACTCTCCACCACAGATTGGGAAGACTGAGAGTCAGAATGGATCAAACTCACTACATTTGGAGGTAATCCTGCATCGAGTAATGCCCTGACAATTAGATAGGATATCTTCGGGGATAAATCATTAGACTTCACAAGCACTGAGCATCCAGCACTTAAGGGAGCAAAAATTGATCTTGTAGTCAGTATTCCTGGAGCGTTCCAAGGTGATATACTCAGTACAGGCCCTAAAGGCTCTCTTTTCACCAAAGACAAATCTGTTGGGTGTTCCCTATCAACATTTTGAACAGGAATTGTTCCAATCGACTTACTGGCAATCAATGCTTTATAATGGTTAACGTTATCGATCGAGCCAGAGAAATTGAAAGCTGCCATCCAGGCTGGAATTCCAATTTCTTGATGAGCCTCAAACAGCTGTTGTTGTTTAGAATAGAGCTCTTTGATGACATTCTCATATATCTCAACTTTCTCCTTCGCTGGCATACCGCTCCAAAGATTGAAGCCCTCCAAAGATTTCTCGCATATGGGAGCTATCAGACTGGTATCAGTTAAAGCAGACACCTTATAGAGAAGCTCGCCAGTTGGAGATCTGACATCGTAAGTGTGTTCATTCTTAGCCCCTAAAAAGAGCATTGGAATAGTAGATAAAAATCTGGTCAATTTTGCATTGGGACTTCTCGACAACGTCCGTGATGATACAATACTGGCCATTATATTATTCGAGTTCACCACATAAAATCAAAGCACTGCCATATTTTATTGTAATTTGTATAGGAATCTGATCCGCACAAAGAAATTCTGGTAGCATGCCCTTTATGCCGTTTTTTTCCAACTTCGAAAATTAAAAATTATTCAAAGAATTCTTGATCGAATCGACAAATTATGATGAACCATCTGAAATGGGGGAAACGGTGTTTGGCTACCGCTTCTTCTTTACCACTTAAAAATGTGCATGTTGGAATAGTGGTGTCAAGAATTCCTCAGGTTTCAGCCGATTTGACTGAGTTTGAAAAGAAATTCTATAACTACCAAGACGAGATGGAAAGAAGACTAATGTGGACGTTTCCTAGATGGTTCTACTTCAAAAAAGGAACTGTTGCAGAGCGAGAGTTTTCTGAAGCGCAAAATTACCCATTGCAGTCAAGAGATGGTGTGTGGTTTCCTAAAGGGCGGCCAGAAATCAGACATGGAAGAGATAGAAGATTCAAAGAGACAGTGATTCTTCCTAAAGAAACTAAGGACAAGAAAGTCAACGAAGCTGGTTCAAAAGCAGAAGAAGATCTTGATGATGCAAGCAGGCCAATTAAAAAAATTTCAAGAATCACAGAAGCAGATAGGAAGAACGACCAGGCTTCGTTGGACAGAAAACTGGCGAGAACTTTGTATCTGCTTGTGAAGCAAAACAATCAATGGAAATTTCCAGCATTTGAAGTTTCAGATGATGCCAAACCTCTTCACACAATTGCGGAAGAAGGACTTCAACTCATCGGGGGAAAAAACATGAATACATGGACTGTCTCCCGCACACCTACAGCATTGTTGAAATTCTTAGATGACAAGCTTGTGTCTGACCAGGAACATGATATAGTCAGAGAGTATTTGATCAAATCACATATCGTCGCCGGAACCTTTAAACTGAATAAAGTACAAGGATGTGAGGACTTCAAATGGCTTACAAAGGAGGAAATTCAAGAGCTTGCGGATCCCGCATACTTTGACAAGATTGAATGTTTACTCTCCAAAGTGTGAGTCTTGTATATAGATTACCCGGTGCGAGGTGTAGATAATTAATATACACTAACTACATAGAGACAATCTTAAGATCGAGAGTCCTTCGTCTATATCGGGATCTCAATTTTTTAGCTATAATGGAAGGCAATCACAATCGAAATAATCTAATTGGATCTCAAACATCTCCTCCCGCGGATCCTAACATACATCAGTCGGCAGATCGGATCTTGAAGTTAGTTGCTGTGGGACTTAAAGAAGCTTCCACAGATTCGCCCAGTTTTCGGGCATCAGCTAATTATGTGGATAAAGACATGCGTGAGTACCAGCTAGTATTGAAGAAATCAATTGAGTACTTCAAAAGATATGCTTCTGCCCGTTCCGTTATTGAACGATTAGGTTCAGAATTCCCCGATATCATTAACTCTTTAAACCGTCAGGGTGTGCTGAACAACGACATAGCTAAACCGTGCTTGGGAAATCTCTCCAAGGGTATGACAGTTGTTTTGAGTTCTACTGCGAATGCTTTTCGATTTAACTTAACAAATATTCAGCATCTTGAAGGGCTCGTCGAGCGTGACTTCAATGCCTATTTCGAAATGCGATATGCTTTTGAGACCACCCAGGCCAAGTATGATACCTATCTCCAGAAATACATGGCACTTCGTAAGACCCTCGATCCGTCTGCTGCAAGGGAAAATGCTTTACAGTTGTTTGAGATCAGAAAGCAGTATATTCATATATCCCTAAGTCTATGGATCTCGATCACGAAATTGAAAGAAAAGATAACCGTTTCACTTGTGGAGCTATGTGAAAATTTGTGGAATACTACTGACCACTCCAAGACCGTTGCAGAGTTCTTGGGGTTGAAACATATTTTTGAAAAGGTTGAACGATCTAAATACTCGATCGATTTACAATCTAGATCCTACAAATCTCTTATGAAAGATCTCATTCAAGCCCGGAAAAACTCAGAAGAAGGGACAGTGAATCTATTTACTCCTTCTAACGACCTTGAATCTTATGATTCGGCAACTATTGATCCTTCGAAATTTGCCGAGGCAGATGTCCGTCAAAATGAGAAGCATGGTTGGGTTTTTATGAAGAGTCACACAATCGATACCAAAGAAATAGTGTGGGTCAAAAGATGGCTTTTCGTAAAAGATGGACTATTTGGTTTTCTTTCCGTCTCCCCATCTGGGACCTATGTCGAGGAATCGGACAAAATAGGAATACGTCTCGCTAACATTCGATTTGAACCAGAAGAGGATCGCAAATTCTGCTTTGAGATCAAGACATTACAAACTCAAATCACGCTTCAAGTGGAAACTGTGAACGAACTTAAAGAATGGCTGTCGCTCTTTTATAAAGTCAAAGCCATTGCTTTGGAGAAAAATGATCCAATGGCGTTATCACGTTTTCAACCGATACTAGATCAATTCAAATTGACACCACAAGTGGAAAAAGATTTCGAGCTTATAGATCTTCCCAGCCATGAGCAGGAAAATGCACAAATTATCATCAACCAAACGCTCCCCCAATTGACCTTGGATATTGATTTTAGCCCCCCGCTGACAACTGAATTGACTAATCTTGCGTGTCTTTCACATTTATATATTAGTTCAGTTCAGATCCCCACTGCCTCCACCGCCAATGTTTGGGGATTTATTAATTGGGGCAATTACTACAGCATTGGTCCAGAACTCCAAAGCGAAGAGCCGACTACCGACTTCTCCATGTCGAGCACTCTGTCATCCGTTAGTTTGAGATATCCCTCTTACTATCCAGTCGAGCTTAGGAGGATGGATTTACAGCTAAGATCTCTTTTTGAAATTCACATTAGCTCGGATGAATTTGTGTTGGTTTCTTTCAAGGCATTTTGGTCTGCCAACTCTAAACAGGAACTCTTTTGTCGTATGTTCATCACTCAAAAGCGAATTTATGGGTATACCTCCAACTGTGGTCTAGTGTCCATAACTTTTAACAACCTGTCCAACTTTCTACCAGCCGACGCCATCGAGAAGGATAATTATGACATGATTCGAATGTATGCTGTAAGTGGTATGTCTAGCAAGATGAGATTGTTTCTTGAATCGGGGTCGCTTGTCAAGGATCAAATTAATTACTTGATCTCGGCAACCAAGTCTATAAAACGCAGACCATTGGAAGTTATGATCCGCGATTTGATGAAAATTAAAGATGTACATCGAAAAGTGGAGGAAAGATCATCTCCGATTATGCCTCTTACTCTTCCACGGAATAGCACGCAAGATTCGTCAATTTTAACGGTTGCATCATCATCAGACTTGGAAGGTGAATCCAAGCTCAACTACAGTGATGAAATGATATTGTTGAGAGCTGAAAACTATAAATTACCTGCAAAGGCTTTGTTCCATGTTCTCATGGGCGACCAGTCATTTCTCCTGCAATCAATGTTACCGTTTGCGCATCACTCCGGTGATTCTGGAGCCAATCAGACAGTTTGGAGATGTGACTCAAAGCAACGATTGACAAGAACTGTTTGGGGATCGAATGTTGAGTTTCCTCTAGTTCAGCAGCAAATTGAGGCGATGACAAACAGTAATTACTACAATTTCACTCAAACAACGCCGATGTTGCGGTTCCCCTTTGGAGTGTCCCGACAACTATTTCTCCGTTTTATCATTGTTAGTACTGACTCACGTGCGTGCAGGTTCCTCGTTTACTACAAAATTATACAAGATGCCAGAGTTTTCGATCTGTTCAATTCCTTCTGCTTCAAGCAATTGTTACTGTTCAAGATGGACGAGTTCCATAAAAGTATAATGCTTTCCATCAGCAGCCTGGCAAATGAAAGTAAGAAAATTGCGTTGTCAATTAAGCTGTTCGGTCCAATCACCAAATATGACAGTGATGAACCACATGAGAAAGAGTTATTATTCCAAAAGGACTTCAGGCCCATCGAAGTTAATTTTTTGATGAGAGTTTTACTCCTAAAATTGAATGTCGATTTCGACAGACTATTCCATTCCATTGTCAGGCTCTTCCTTCAAGTAATGATGTCTTTTATTGCAAACATGCGCTTGAATTGGATGTTATTCATTGCACTTGTGATTTCATTATGTCTCAATGTTTTTCTATCCGGAAAGACGTCATACTCGTATTGGCTTGAACAAAGAACAGAGAGTTATGTTAATTCTCTTGTGGAGAAGCCTGTACTAATGCAAAGGGTCATATCTTTGAGCGACATACAGGAATATTCAAAGTCGCCCAATTTGCAACTTTCGTTTAATTCATCTGAATCGTCTTGTTTCCAAGAGTTCACTAGACACACCGATATCATGATCCATTCCGCAAACTCTTATTTGAACGATCTTCAAAATCGTCTTCTCGAATTTGGTTTGAAGCGAAATGAGCTTTTGGCCGAGCTGGGACTTCTCAACACTGCAGAATCATCGTTTTTGTCATCAGAATGGAAAAAATGGGTTCTTCATGAGTATAATAACTGTGAAACAGTACGTCTGAATCACCCAAAGAATTATACTGGTCAACTGGAACACTATTGCAATTCCACTCAAGAAGAATTGAGATTTTTGTCTCAGAACCTATTTTGAGCATCACCTGCAAGACCTGTATATATTCTAATTAAAGGCCATTCTTGGCTAAATTATCCGCCACATCTAGGTAAAGCGCAATTGGATTGAAACTTCCCGTCCCCAGAGCAATTTTTAGTCTCTTTGGAATATTCATCCAGTTAATCAAATCTAAATGATCGACATTGTCAAGGTGACCTAAATATTGTCCCCATTTTGCACTTTCAACACTGACCAATCCATCATTCGGACCTTCTCGAGGATAAAGTATTTTCCAGGTGGGATAGAAAAAGCTGAAGATGTTAGGCTTATATGATGCTCCGTAACTGAAATATTGGACACCGGGGTCATCTGGAATGTTTCTATTAAACTCTTCACAACTTTCAATAGTCAATTCTTTAATAGAAGGAAATAGATTGTCGATGACTTTGGCAGGTAACATGTCAAGTACTAGATTCGCAACATATGACCCTTTATGAGGAGTAGATATTGTCGTTAATGAAGCCACCTGAAATTTCTTTGGCTTTAGAGCAGATATTAGATATCGGCAATCTAATCCACCCATCGAGTGAGCAATCAAATTAACTTTCACAGGGCCATTTGAATCTGCATAATTCTTGTCTATTTGTTGCTCTATGAATTCTTTCAAGATTTTTGATCGAGTTTCTAATGTTGCGAATGGGGGGACTTTGGCAGCAAAAACTTTACAACCTCTAGTGAGAAGTTCCCGGCGAATTCCATGCCAATATTCGAAAAATTCAATAACTGTATTTGTTTCTTTGGCCAGCTTTTTAGTTGAACTTGAAGTTGAGTTATTGCGAGCCCAATGAAATAAATGCAATGTAGGGAGAGTAATTAAACTGTCAAAACCAGAAAGTCCATGGCATAAAATCACTGGATATCGAGGAACCTGATAGTCTTCCTTTAATTTAGCATATTTCGATAATTTCAAGGTCTTGTCCCGCACATTTGGTCTCGTTCGTTCAAGCTGAGGTCCTCCAGATATCTGTCGGACAACGGAGAAGCGTTTAGATACCGAAAGGGCTAGACGATAATGGCTATACATTGGATTGAAATCGAGCAAATTCCTGTAAATTAATGTCAAAGTTGGGATTTCGATATCATTTGAAGACAAGCTTGCGGAAGACTCAATATAAGGCAGTGAAATTTTTGAAATGATAGTTAATTGAGCTCTAATATCACAATGACTAGGAGGTTCGGATTGGCCAATTTCTTATTTGTTATAGCCTCATGTAAGGTGATATTGGACGAATATATTCCTCAATATGAGATGAAGATGCATTCTATTTGGCCTGATGATCGAATCAACGGCGAGAACAAAAGTCAGACAATTAATGTTAAGCGATACCAAGATGATTATATTTGTCAATTGGACAGTCTCAACAACCCTACCGAGTCATTTTCGACTCCAATTAGTAGCGAATTTACTCTTGCGGAAGTCATACACTCGGTGAAATCAATAGGTGAGAAATACATCAATAATAACCAGCGATGTTTTTATCAACAAGGTATTTTCTGGATCCACCGATTCTGTTTTGAGGCCCAAATTAGTCAGTTAAGGAGTCTCAAAAATCCGATTGAACTGGTCGATGGAATTCCTCAAATTGATACTGATCACCCTCATTTTACTCTAGCTGATTTTACTACAGCCGATTGGGACAATCACTCAGATTTCAAAATTGTATCAAATCAAAATGGTCAAAGATATCTAGAGCAGAAAGTTCGTGGGGGTGATATCTGCGATCTCACTGGAAATGAGCGCACCACAATAGTTCGATATATGTGCGATTCAAGTCTACCACATGGAATCGTAAGTGAGTTTAAAGAACTCAAAACTTGTCAATATGAAGTTCAAATCAAACTACCTGAGTTATGTAAATCACCACTATTTAAGAGTCACATTCAAGATGATCCAAAAGAGATTATGTGCTGGCCCTTGGAAGAATTGGGAATTAAGCAGGATAATGTTGTGTCCGTGGAATCATTAAATCATTTGATGCCACTGGGATTCAATCTTTACATTGGCTCATATATGGCCAATCATGAAAATTACTACGTTTTAGTGACGAACAAACGTTTCGAAAGTGAAATCGGTTATGAAGAAATCCATGAGCTTCTCTCAGATGCTCTCAAAGCATTTCTGAATATGGTGAAAAGCTCTGTTTTGGGAAGCCCCCTAGAGCCCGATCAAACGGTACTCGAGACGGACTCCTTTAAATACGCAAGCTCCCTATATGGTCCTGATGGAAAACACTTGTTTGATTTGATGATTGAAAGCTCTTCTCAAGGCTCGAAAGCCTTTGTTCTTGTGGATGGGGTGAGACCTGAAAATTTTGTCGAGTTTAACGATGCGATAATCTCTCGCGGCAAAACACCTGCTATATCGCACAATGGCAATGACCATAGTCTTGAAATGACTCCAATAATGATGGCTGACACATATTTACCAACAAATTAAAATCATACAACGAAACCTACTATTTTATTTAAGTGATAAACAGTATGTATTTAAGAACGATTTGGGACATCCAAAGACTAGCGACGTCTTCTCATAGGTTTATTGTAAGCAGACATTTGTATAGCTTGCGAATTGTGTGCGTCACTCATCATGGATGATGGCAGTGATCCGCTATAATTATGTTGTAGAATAGGAATCTTAGTGCTCACCCCTGAATTGAGATCCTTAGGGTGTAAGTTCTTGTGATGAATCAAACCAGTAATTAGACGTTTTAATTGATGGAATTTCTGGATCTCTTTTTGGCCAGGTTTCACAATTTTGGTCTTTCTGGAGCCACTATCACTGAACCTTGATCGTCTTAACTGATTCAATTCCAAAAGAAGCTCGGTGATAGTTTCCTGCGTTCTATTATTCTTGACAGCATCCAATTCCACCTCATCAATTACGTCTCCGACGTTCCACTGTATCACCTTATCCAAATCAATCGGCGCCGATCTAAAATCTGTGACGTCATCCTCTTCATCTGCTTCTTCTTCCTCTTCCTCGTCGTTTTCTCCCTCCGCTTCATTTTCATCTTCATCCTCTTTAATCACACCATTTCTGTTTCCGTCTTCACCTTTCAGTGTATCTTCAAATAGCTCTAGGTCGTCGGCCTTGGAATTAGAATCTGACTCGCCACTATCCGTTGCCATACAGGCTCCAATATCTGCGGGATCCTCGGATTCAGCTTTTAATTCCTTCTTAATCTCCATCACTCTTTTGAGTCCGTAATGCTGAAGCCACATCAACCCTTTCCATTCGTTGGTTATGATCGATTGACTTTCATCGAACATTGGGGCAAAACTGAAATCAGACTCATTTCTTCCGTGCTTCAACCACCGAGATATAGGAACGTTGTACCAATTAGGATGAAAATATTGCGCAAGAACCTCGCTTGGGAGCTGCTGTTGAGGAGGTCTGACCAAGTTAGACAGCTCTGAAAGATTTTCGCTTTTCAACGATGTGAGACTTGGAACGACAGTAAGAGATTCAACTGCAGCGCCGTCCTCAAAATTTGGTTTTCTATCATCAAGCTCAGAATTGTTCTTGCTTAACGAAGAGAACAGCGGCACACCATTAGACACTGACAACAGTAATGCTTCTCCAGATTTGTTTATGTATGAAGTTGTGATAAGCTCAAAGTCACGAACAATGAGTTTCCTCAAATATTGTCTGGGATCTTCATCGGCATCATCGTGCTTTACCGGTTTTTGTCTGTCTGACCTTAGGGATTTGGGTTGGAGTCGTTCCGAATGGACTGCAACCTTGTTATCCAATCTCAAGCTTTCCTTAAGAAGTAATTCAACCGAAATCCTGAAAAAACGATCAATTTCCGCACGATCATTCTCTAAAATCTGCTTTTCAGAGTACCTGATTATTGAAGCAATTTTCAAATCCTGGTAAATCTGATAAATAGACTCATACTCGTGTCTCTCAAACCTAAAGCTGATGCTACTTCCGCCAGGGAAATTTCCAGCAGTGGATTCAAGATAATCTAAAAACTTGGAAGTTAACCGTTTTCGGTCACTCTCGAAAAACTTCTCTGCCTTGGGAAGCTTGGCTTCCAGAACTTTGTGGGTATCCAAGGATCCCAGCACTCGCACTAGATCTGAGAAAAATAGGTTAAAACTCGTTCTCTCTTCTTTTTTCATTATTGCCCGTAATTAGTGATGTAGCATCAATAAAAACAACAATCAAATCTAATTCACAAACGCGTGTATAGAGAAATTTGGCTTTCGTTTTGATATCCGAGGAATTATCTAATAATTTTTCAGCTTAATCAAGGTAAAAAAACTATACTGATTCCGCAACAAACCTGGAATGTGTTCTCTTCCACACTTTTTAGTTTACCTAGCTAATTGCAAATTTATTTTTCGACGCGAGCAATTACCTTACATCAGCCACATCCTCAGCCCAAAAAATCTTAGAAGCACCATTCTTGCAAAAGAAGAAAATTGTTGAGCATTGCCCTGGTTCCATATGTGGGTACGCTGACCAGCCGCTGTATATCCTAGATCGATGGTTACCTATGAACCCTAGTGGTGGTAATGGTGAAATGCCGTCAAATACTTATTTGTTCCAAGTAGAATAAGTTACACAGCCTTGAGATTACTTGAAGTAGGAATGATCACAACCTTGTTGACAATTACCAGAGTATTCCATTGGTATCTTCCAACCAATGTAAACCCTTTTCTATAATTCAAACCAGAAATGAATCTCCTCGGGTCACTATGTATATAAATTTGGTTGTTTGTGATTGACTATTTTACTGTCCATATGCCCCGCACTTTGGTTTGTCTGACCTTGATTGCAGGCAAATCCCATCCAACACCCCCTGTTCCAATACTTGCACCTATTCTTGGAACCACATAGCATTCTCTTTGAGTAGGTGAGATGTCTTTTGGAGCATACGGGTGCCCTAACGGCTTGGAATAAGTTATCAATCCAGATTTGGCAGCAACGTTTGCAAGAGCTCGAGCGTTGATATCATTCAAAGGCTTCATCCTTGTTTTCTTAGTGACTGACTGACTCGAAACATTAAGTGTCTGATAAACCAGATATGAAGGGGGGAGCTCGCCGCACTTACAGAGCACGGAGCTAGGATGAATATAAGCATATATGTCGCCCCCTTGGTCATTTGTAGGCATTAATGTAATATACTGAATCGAACTGATTGAGGAATTGTTTGAGATTTTCACTTCCTTGTCCAAGAGGTCTGCTCTGATAGCTATCTGATCGATAAAGCCTGCAGTAACCATTTGTTTTATAGCTTGGACTTGAGCCTTTGATGGGGGCTTCAGCTTGAGATCAGCATCTTTTATAACTGATGATAATGCGATTGATTCCTTGCTGGTATTGATCTTCACAATATAGGTGAGTTGCTTTCTTAGTTTCAAAATCTCCTCCATAATTTTAGGCCTCAGAAAATTATCTTCAAAGAACTGTTGACGGTTGGTCGCCGAAACATGGTCCTGAGCGCATATTGCAGAAAGAAGCTGCATAGAATCACTATATTTATCCAATTGTGAGAAAATTTTCCGTGATTTGTTAAATTTGGAAAACAGCTGTCTTCTATGATCCTTGTTATCTTCGTCTTTTTCTTCTTCTTCGTTGCCGCTAAACCCAAGCTCAAACTCGTTGATAAAGGGATCACCCACCGAAAAGCCAGATACCATTGCCACCATGTATGGCAAGCAGTCTTGTTGATTTCCAACAATCAGCATTTTCGCAAACCTAGGACTCAAAGGAAATACACTCATCTTGCGGCCAAGTTTGGAAATTGCCTTTTTCTCATCAAGTGCTCCCAAGTATTGAAGTAATTTTTCAGCCTTGTTCAGCATCTGTCTCTCTGGAGGAGTGACGAATGGAAAGTTGACAATATTATCAATGCCCATACTTTTCATGGTTAAGACGACACTTTCAACTGGCATTCTTAAAATCTCAGGTTTTGAGAACTGTGGAAATTCACTTTCGAAAACGGCAGACGAAAATAGACGGTAACAATGACCAGGACCAGTTCTTCCTGCTCTTCCCGATCTTTGGTCAGCGCTGGCCTTCGAAATCCAATCAATTTCAAATGATTGGACTCCGGTCTCATCGTTGAATTTCCTTTCCTTGGAACGTCCACAATCGACAACATAACGAATGTTTGGGATGGTTAAAGAAGTTTCAGCAATGTTTGTAGCCACCACACAAAGACGTGTTCCCTTTGGGGGCTCCTGAAATATCTTCATTTGCTCTTGGGTCGGAAGCAGAGAGTAAAGGGGAAGGACGTATAGCGGATCTTCCGTAGTCTGGCCGTCCTCCAAACTTTCTTCAAATCCTTCTTCAGTTTCCTCGTCATCTGTGTTCTCTTGTGTCCCATCGTCAAAATTATCAACCATTTCGTCAACCGCAAAATCAATTTCCTCAACCTCATAGTCCGCGTTTCGAGAATCGATCTTCACTTCAGCAACATCTTGGTATTCTTCTCTTCTTTCAAAAGGGAATCGTTTACGTAGCTTTCTGACCATTTCATTAATCTCAGCCTTTCCAGTCAAGAAAACTAAAATGCCACCTGGTGGTAACTTTGAATGAATTTTGCAAGTTTTCCTAAACGCTTCTTCATTGTAGTTGAAAGCAGTCCTTCGATTGAAATGGACCGATACTGGATACTGGCGTGCCTCCACGTTTAATATAGGAGGTGGAGATGAAAATAAGGTGGAATTTTCACTGAAGTCAGACACACGAAGGGTAGCAGACATGATGATAAGCTTTAGAGGTTTGTTTTGAGTCGGTTCTTTTTCGACTCTTTCTCTTCGTAGTTTAGTAACCCTGCTCAACATTCCAATCAGTATATCCGTATTGATGTTTCTTTCATGAGCCTCGTCTATTATCAAAGCTGAATACTTTGTCAGGAGAAAGTCTGACATCATCTCTCTTAACAAAACACCATCTGTCATGAATTTAATAGCCGTGTTTGCTTTCGTAGTTGTATCAAATCTAATTTGGTAACCAACTCTATGACCATGATTTCCAAGTTCCCGTCCAACCCTTTCAGACATTGCAACCGTAGCGACTCTTCTAGGCTGTGTAACTCCAATCATTCCAGGAGTATCGGAATCAGCGGTTCCATAACCCGATTCAAACAAAAACTGGGGAACTTGCGTTGTTTTACCAGAACCAGTAGCACCACAAATGATGACGCAGTCATTATGATGAATGGCTTCCAGGAGTCGATGTTCCTCAGAAAAAACTGGAAGCTGCATCCTTGCCCGCTGAATTTCTTCGTCACGTTCAACGTCAACAGTCACAATGTTTCTTTGGAGTTTGTCGTTGACTGGAATATAATCTTTTTCCAAACCATCATCTAGGTCCTCCTCGCGTAAAACTGGAGTATACTCCATTTGGGGGACAACTGGAGCAACAAACTCGTCCCTATCTTCCAGCTTTCGCACTTGATACTCAGCCCATTCTTTAAAACTTTGGGCACGGCTACTCTGAGGTTCTTCTTCTTCTTCTTCTTCTTCTTCTTCTTCTTCTTCTTCTTCTTCACTGAGCACATCGGATTCCTCAACATCCTCCTCTTTATTATCTTCGATATCTTCATTGCTTTCGTCATCACTATCACTGTCAGTGCTATCAAAATCCAATTCGTCATCTTTTCCTCGCTTGGTCTTCTCTTCTTGTTCCAACTTCACTTTCCAGCTGTAACCTTTGGGTTTGATTTTTTTTGCAGTTTTATGAAGATTTGAAAATGCAAAGCCCCCAGTGAGATCCTGATGTGGTATATATGTGACTGGTTCCTTGAACTCTGGATGAGATTGTTGAGGAGTGGCAGGTGCTATTTTTTCTTCTGTTTCTTCGTCCCATTTCTTGACTATCCTTTGGTCGTACAAAATGTTTCTGGTTTCTTCATTTCCTTGTCCATTTCTTTCTTTCTCCATAGCCTCGAGGAAGATTTCTCGTTTAGTCTGATGTGTTCCAGTTCCTATAAGTTTTGCAGATTTTAGTATGGTTGAATCAATTCTTGTCTCCCCTAGCTTTTTCAAAAGTTCTTCCTTTTCCTCTCTCTTAAGCTGACGTTCAATGTACTTATCAAGACGTTTTTTCTTCTGTCGACTAAGCTTTTCTTGCCGTTGCAAAAGTAACGTCTCTTTTAACTTTCTTTTCTTCGTATTTCTCTCATCATCGGCACTTTGAGCGACCTGCAATTTCTCGTCCACCACACCTATGATCTCGTTGGATTCAGTGTCCCTTTCTGTGGCTTTACCATAGAATTTACGACCCATCTCAATCTGATCAATGAAATGAACGTTTGAATCCTTCTTCAATTACAATATCAAAAAATTTTTGAGCCGCTTAAGTAAGAGTGCCCGATCAATTTTAAAACTTCAAGATCATAACATAGATTCTCCATGACAAATGAAGACGATAACTGCGATTATGGATCACTCAATTATCGAAATATAGAAAGAATACAATTAGGAAGTTTTGAATTTGATACCTGGTTTGGAAACTCGGTCGTCTTTGTTCGCACAGAGCCACAGATACTAGGTTATCAACTCCTGGAAAAGAAACTGAAACATTCAACGTCAACAAAGAAGATTGATAAGCTTAATAGATCAAAACAGCCATGGCTGAATAAGATATATTTTTGTCAAACGTGTTTCAGATATACAGATAGCGCAGATGACGTACAGAGGCATTTATCATATTGCACTTACAGGAGAACTCTACCAGGTCAAGTGATGTACCAAGATAATACTTATACCATTCGAAGGGTCAACGGTAAACACCATAAATTGTTCTGTCAATGCATGTGCATCCTCGCAAAGTTCTTTCTGGATAACAAGTCCGTTTTCTTCAACGTAGATTACTTTGATTTCTATGTTATCTACAAGATCCTGGACGGAGTTCCAACGCCTATGGGTTTTTATTCTAGGGAACTTCTTTCATGGGATCAAAACAACCTTTCGTGCATTTTGGTGATCCCCTGTTATCAGAAACAAAAATTGGGGTCCAAGTTGATTGAATTCTCCTATCATTTATCGAAGCATGAACAAATCATTAGTGGGCCTGAGAGGCCCCTTTCTCCCTTTGGGAAGATGACATATTTGAGCTATTGGACGAAAGCACTTTCACGAGAATTTCTATATGGTAAGTTGGGTTTTTTGAAGCATGTCACACTGGAGTTGATGAGTCAAAAAACGGGTTTTAGATCAGAAGACATTCTTCTTACACTGGATTACATGCAAGCTTTATATGAATTAGGTGAAAAGTTCATCTATACAGATTATTACAGTACATCATCATCCATAGACACTCGCTATGTTTTCTTAGAAGAAACGGATCACAAAATGTTCATTGATAAATTGAGGATAAGAAAATGGGTGATCGAAAACAAAGTTTCTGCAGAAACTTCTTTGGACCCCAAGTGTCTGATTCTTAATTGAGAGTCTATTCCGCAAAGAGAGTCTCGATTTCTTCAATTCTTCTCTTACGCCTCTCGTCGTCATTCAACGATAACGCTTCGCCAAGTTGGTTTTTCAGTTCTTGGATTTTCAACATGCGCTCTTCTATGCTGCCTTCCATTATGAATCTAATGATTTTAACGTTTTTGACTTGCCCCACTCGATGTATACGATCTATAGCTTGAAACTCTGTGGCATTGTTCCAATGAGGATCAAGAAGAAAAGCTTTTGATGCAATTGTCAAATTGAGACCAACCCCTCCTGTTTTTAAGCTGAGTAGTAATATAGTGAGCTTCCCTGAATCATGATCGTCATTAAATTCACTCAACACTCGCTGTCTCTGCTCAACATTAAGCCTCCCATCAAACTTGAGCACTCGAAAACCTGTTGTATACTTTTTAAGTTCTTCTTCAACGAGATCAAGAAAACTTGTGAACTGAGAAAACACCACCACATGATCATTAGGGTTTTCCTCTTGTATTTGCCCAAAATGGGATAACAATGCATTGATTTTTGAAGATTTCCCATATGGGTTGAAAGGACGAACATAATACTTCCTGTCACTTGATACTTCGTGCTGAGTCATGAGGTAGTCCTGTTCCTGCGTTGCTCCCGTAGACATTTTAAATTGAGACGGGAAACTTCTAAATAAACGAGTTTTATGAATTTTTTGTCGGCAAACAGGGCATAAAACCTCCTTCGAGGTAGCAGCCTCCTCTAGTCCTCCATTATTGTCGGATATTATGGTATTGTGTAGTTTAGTCTGGAAATTGAAGTGCTCCATCAAACAATTCAGACAAAAACAATGTTTGCACTCGGTAATTGTACAGGTATCTATCTCAATTGGACTGGTGCAAATGGAGCATTCAATATCATCAAAATTGGGATAAAGGGTATAGATCTCTTCTTTGAGAATGAGCATTCTTTCTATAGGCATTTTCCGCTTTTTCTCTTCGTTTTCAAACTCTTGAAGAACTTGGAAACTCTTATCATCTCCAGTATCTATAAACAACCTTTGGTTGTTTCTTAACTCTTCCTCATCATTAACCATGTCCTCGTAGGAGTTTCGAATCAAGTCCACATGGCAGCAAATCTGTCTTAGACGAAGTATATGAGTCAAAATTGTTGAATAATTCTTCAAAAGTAAACCCTTTTTCATATTTTGATTGAACGTATCATGGGCTCGAGCTTTCAGGTATTCATAGATAACCTCTTCCTTCTCGTTGAATTTCAATCTTTCAATCACCACCTCCTTCGAAGGCAAGTTGACAAGTAGATTCCCATCTTTATCTTTTTGATTCTTCGTTCTTCTTAATAAAATTGGGCCCAAAATTGCTTTAAGGAGATCAAACGCTTGTGTATGATCATGGCCCTTATCAAATGGCGACGTAATGAAGTGTCTCCAAATAGAATATTTTGCCCATGGTTGAATATTCAAAAATGATATGAGTGAGTAAAGATCATCTAATCGATTAACGATTGGTGTTCCGGTTAAAAGCCATTTTCGACTAGCCTTTAAATTGTTCGCTGCCTTTGACGTTTTAGTCGACTTATTTCTGATACTATGACCTTCGTCCAAAACAACACGAAAGAATTTGACTGAAAATAAACCAATTGGGTTACCTGTTCTCGTGATTCGAGCAGCTTCGCTTTGAACAGTTCCATAGGTGGTTAAAACGACTGTGGGTGCCTTTGGATTATCGCAAAGCAGCATGCTTAGATCCCCAAACGTATCATTACCATAGTAAATAAAGCACTTTTTTTGAGGATTGCCATTGGCTTTTTCAAATTCACTTTCCCATTGAGAGAGAAGAGTCATCGGGAGGACTATTAGCGTGGTCCTGCTTGCATATTTATCCTTCCGGGAAGTTACGTTATACTCAAGATCCACAGGACAACTTAAAACTAATGAGAGGGTACTAATTGTTTTTCCTAGTCCCATTTCATCAGCCAAAATACCTCCGAGAGTATTATTGCGTATCAAAGGCCTTCTGTTAGAACAGGTTCCAGTGTATAGATCAAAATAAAATGTCTGGCCAGATGGCATTGGCTTTTGGTTTTCGTCGTCCGACCGCTCTGCTGGCCATCTAAACTCTTTCCATAGAGGATTCGGTATAGCGTCTCTCGCGTTTGCTTCCTTGAACAAAGTTTCCCTGTCATCAGGAGTAAAATCTTTATTTCCAACACCAATCAAACTGTATTCACGTTCTCTGAAAAGCATCCAACTCAAGGCGTATTTTTGGTAAGGTCTTAACTCTAAAAGGAAATTTGAAGGGGTAGACTCTGGAAGGGAAACATTATAATCATGGGACTCTGTGGATTGATATAAGTCTTTCAGCTGATTTGAGTTCAAAGTAATATCATCAAGTTTTGCACCTACTTGTTCAGATGTTTTTAGTTTATTCTCTGAGTAAGACCATGAATCGTGCTCAACATCAATTAAGTCAGGTGACACTTTGTGCTTGGCATCTAGGGGGTACAGGTTGAGTTTCTGGAAAAGAAGCATTAAACTAGATCTCTTATTCCCATCATCCCTATCATCCATCGTAGAATGACCCCTTTTCAAGAAGTTTTCTATGTCATCCTCTTCGGCAAGGTTGTCACTGAATATAGTATCGGTTAGAAAAGAATCAAGCTTAATGAAAAATGAGTCTCCTGTTCGAAGTCTTTCATCTCGTAGATATAGTAGGGTGGCATTGAAGAGAATAGAGTTGGTTTCCAAGAAAGGAGCCAATATTTTGGAGATTTCCTCAGTACACCTTCCAATCTGCCTCTTTTGACCAGATGCTTCCATCACACTGACGTAAACAATGTGGCTGTTATCTGGATTCTTGCTCAGATAGAGAGGCTGATTGGTATCAAGTTTACCAAAGACAAATCTAGTACACCAGCACTCTCCCGTGAAAGAACCGATATATTTGGACCAACTATCCTCCGATCGAGTTCGTTTTTCAAATTTTATAGGAAGACTGGCTTTCTTTCGTTTTCTAGAGCTGATTCGCGGCTCCTGTTTAAAGAGGTTAGTTTGCGATTTGGGGGCAAAGTTCAAACATTGATATTTATCTGGTCGATCCAAATATGCATTTATGGCGAACGCTAATCTGTCCTCCGCAAATCTACTTTCTTCGTACAGAAGATGTATTGTGTCCAGCCCAATATCACCGAACACTGACGTCAAATTAGTTTTGAAACTGTTAAAATTGCTAGGATCAACGTCCTCATGTTTAATTACGGTCAAGTCTTCAGCATTTTCCGATGCTCCAATCGTATGATCAAAGAATGGAACTCCCTCTATTTTCATTCCGAGATCTGAAGTCCAATATGGGTCTCAAAAAGAGTCACTCCCTTTGTGATTAAATAATGAATCAGCTTATCAGATTCTCGAGTCCCCGAAAATATGAGTATTTTACTTCAAACGCGTATATTACGTACAAAATTAGATAATGGTAATAAGAAATCAGCTGTGATAGTATCACTTTACGTCATAAACTAACATGTTATCGTATCATCTACGGCTATTCTACACAAATATAGGATACTCGACTTTATCTCAAGTGAATTTTCAATTTCTGAAGAGTGAATGCCAGGAAAGCCAAAGTAGCCTCGTATGCAATAAGAATTGATATTGCCTTCGTGTCACTTGCCTCTAAAGTATTAAAAGAAAGGTTTACCAATCCAGTCAAGAGGTTAGCAACGAGGAAGACAACCAGGCTGTTATAGTTCACAGCTGCTAACGATGCGGGAACGCAGTTTTGGTACCATTCCTGCTGGTCAGATGAGCTTGATCCGTCTTTCTCCACTAAATCATATTGAGGATCTCCCCAGACGAAATCATTGACAATCTTGTATCCAAAAAGGAAGCTGTAGTTATAGGCAGAGACCCATATAACATATAAAGTGTTAGCCATTCTTCGTGAAACCCCATAGACGTAACATGTATCAATCACATAGTACATCAGATGAAACATGATGGCTAATATTAATAAGCCCGTAGTAGGTGCGACACTTGATTGATTCTTCTTTTGGATTGCGCTAATAATGGCATTTTTAGATTTGCTGATCCGAAATAAGTTGTTTGGGGTTGGAAATAGTGGAATCAGCATACATCCCAACGACATACCATTCAAATAAATTGCCAGATAGCCTATCAAGGAACAAATTCCTTCTCTGTTGGAATTGATCAAATTTGTTCTATCACTTGCAATAATGTACGCCAACAATCCAAAGTTAGACAGTGCGATTTCATAGGCCAGCATGATCAATAGACTGAAAACTAGAGGTGAAATCCACTGGATTAAAGGCATCAAAATATTTGCTATAAGCGGTACTAAGCTTAGAGTGAAGAAGAAATTCCAATGCTTCCCGTATTCGCTCACATGCTCTTGATATTCTAATGACTTCACGCTCGCAAGTCTGATCATTCCTAGAACGAGGAGAGGAATTGCATATTTGATCGAGTGTACAAGATTTCGGGAATACCTATTCGTGGAATCAAAATTCTGCTTGATTAGTTGCCTAGCACTAACCAATCCCATAGAAAACACAAAGGATCCAACACCCAAATCCATTAAACTGGTGCCCCATGTTTCTACTTTGGCAAATCTTCGAGGAAACACAGGGAAATCAACAGCCAATATGCATATGCACGTGATTACCATCATCTGCGCTCTATAAATTGTAATATATGGCTTGAAAGGAACAAACTGTTGAGACGTTAGCGTATGAACGTTAATTTTTGATTTCTTGAAAGGATTTGTTTTGGACTTGTTGAACAGTGTCAGAAATATAGGTAAGGCCAAACCTGAAACCAATGCCTTCATGTTATGTGAATAAGTTGTCACGGATATGAGTAGCACGGTCCAGTTGATAAAGAAGTCGAGGATATTTCCTGACAGGCTTTTTGGCGAGTCAAAAATTGTGGACTTTTTCTTGAGAATTGACCACATCAGATAGGATACGACAGACATTGATGTCACCATGTATATGTCTATTGTAGACCCTCCAGTAAGGCCCGACACAAACTCCTCCTTACGTGATTTTAAGGATGCTGACATTGAACAAGTAGCTTCGGATCGCAAAATTTGTTGAAGATTATAATACAAATTCGCACTTAAATTTCTACGCAACGCTTTTAAATCTCGTTCAATTGATTAGTGACAATTTTAAAATTACAATGACACCAATCAATGAGGAAGTAAGTTTAGTGTGATTTGAGTTTACTAACAGCATTCAGCTTTTGCTCAAGACTGCTTTCAAAATGACCAGTTCAAAATTGCAGTTCAAGATCGGAAAAATGAAATCTTTAAATAAAGCAGCATTATTTCAGCTATCTAAAGAGCTGAGGTCGCTCAAAGATAGTACTGGACCTCAATTTGATAGAGGTTTGACTTTAGCCCAAATAAAGATTGGAAAGGTGATAAATGATGATAACATGATAGATCTTTATGAAGTACTCGTGATAGATTGTGAGATTTTACTGTCCAAAATACATCAGCTTCTAGCGAGATCTGAAGACGAAGGTATTGCAAAACCCTTGCGGAAGTTGATGTATGCAAATTCATTCGTTGATATTAAAGAATACAAGCGACTGATAACCTTACTAGCCCACAAATATAGCAAAGAATTCTATGATGATGCAGTCGCTAATCCTGTTGACTTGGAGCTGGCGAAAAAATGTCGAAATGACAATGTGGAAGACCTCATCGGCCTATATTTAAAAGAAATTTGTGAATGCTATGGAATTAACTTATTTGGTCGATCACAGCAAGCTGATGAACCAGGCGATTCAGATAGCTCTATCCTGGTGAGCACAAATCCACAACATTCAGAGATAGATGATCTTAAGAAAAGATTTGAGGCTTTAAAGAAGAAGTGAATACGTCTTGTACAAATCATTAAGTAGATATCGAATTAAATCGCATTGTAGTTGTTCTCACTAATAAACAAAAGAGATAGAGAAAACTAAGATTGTCGAACGAACTGAAATGAGCTTATTAAATCACAAAGTCATTCAATTGAAAAAGAGAGTCATTGATCACCATCTCGCAATGGTTTCCATAAAAAAGCGCACTTTTATTCAATGGGCCTTTTCCACTTGAGCGCTTACTTTCAGTCTGAAACTTGATGTGATCAATGAGGGCAAGGTTGATTTTATCATGATTGTAGCGGTATTCAAAATTTTTGATATGAGGAAGAGCTTCGTGTGATTCTGTCGGAGTCGATGGCGCAGATGAATTTGATGCCTCAGTTTCAAGGAAATCAGAATCAAGGTCGTCATCCAAGTTCAGGAAATCATCAAGGGAAACATTTAAATTTTCATCGTAAACAGTAGTTTGATATTCGTGGAGAAATTCTTGTGAGTTAGACTTTCCCTGTTTATCGTCCACAAGAAGACGGAAAGATGATGTCTCAGAAATCAGCTGACAATTTTCCTTGTCGACACTGGCTATCCTTTTGTTCAAGATATTGCTCAATCTGCTATTACTGTCCGTTGACTCTGGCTCAAAATCAGATGCCTTGAAAAGAAATTGATCATGGGTATTTAAAATTTCATTGTCAGCATTTGTATCTTTCAATTGCTTGATTAAACGATCCACCTGTTCCAAACCTGTTGTCAAAGATTCAACAGTTAGATTGTTTAAACCAACTACGTTTTCGATCCTCGTAAGCTGATGTAAATTTGGAATCCTCGACTCAAGGAATTCATCGTCTTCTGATGATGGGAAACTCAAGAGATCGTCCTCAGAAACACTATCGTCTTTCTCATCTCCAAGTTCTTTAGCAAGTAAATTATCTAGCTCAATCAATCTTCTCTGTCTTTGTAACTTCATTTCACTATCCATGTCGATGGTAACTCCAGACGGATGAGAGAAAAAGGGCTGTTGATTAATAATATTAGAAAAATTGAATCTCAAATCCCGCTTCGTAATGATCTGATTCGCCTCCTCATCCTCAGTCTCTATTTCATGACTTGTTTGTTCTCTTTTTATTAGGTTATCATGAAGCAAGGGACTAGATTTTTGAATCTTTCTCTTTTTCCTTAATCCTAACTCAGATTCATTCACTCTCTTGGCTTGCTTTTTTGAAGCAGTTGATTTCTTATTCTTTATATTACCACTCATCGTGACAATGCATTCGCTGAAACACTCCACAGCTCACAATTATCTAGAGGAAGAATTTTGATTTCAAAGTTCGCCACCAACACTGTTTAAATTTATGATAATTCGTTACTGGGTAGTTTCTGTTTATTATACTACTAACTGACATGAAATGAAAATTTATGCATACCTGTAGTTACTTTCTATTGTCTAAAGCAATATCATATGCAAGTTGAGAAAAAAAATTTGATACTGGAAAAAGAAAAGGCTTTATTCACCTCTGTTTTCCAAAGATTGAGCTGTAGTCAGTTTTACAAAGTGGTTAATTCTCATTGAGGCGCTTGACTCCGTGTTAATCCTGCTCAAAGTCACTGGCAATCAATGACGGAAAATACAGGCATGAGGGACGCTTAGTTAAATATTGCTGGGGCCAACCAACAGGCTTATTATTTTTTTGCGCGTTGTCTGATTTTGATTACAATACAAAAACACTGCCTGGTTTTCTTAAATATTTTAGTCAATCAAACGTTGCGATTCTGTAATCAATTTATTATTTACTACCATTATATATACATACTTTTAAGCTAAATCTCACTTTGATTCCATAGACTCTGAGCTAGCATCAGTCAATATTGCTGTGATAAGCAAATCTCCCTCTGAAACGTCAACATTTACCTTAGAATTGTTCTTGATTTCCCCTTTTAGCATCATGGTTGACATTGAATTCAAAAGTTTTCTTTTGATTAATCTGTTCAGTGGCCTAGCACCATACTGTGGTTCATAGCCGTGAGTAGTGAGCCAAAGCTTAGCCTCATCCGTCAAGTGCAACTCAATTCTTCTGTCTGCCAACCTATCTTGGAGTTCGTCAATTCTCAAATCCACAATATTTCTAAGCGCTTCTTTGGAAAGTTTGTTGAATATGAGTACTTCATCAATTCTATTGATGAATTCTGGAGGGTAATAACCTCTCATGAGTTTTAAAATTTGTTCTGGATTTGGATTATCAGAGAGAATGAGATCTTGTCCAATATTTGAAGTCATGACAATTAACGTATTTCTGAAATCCACTTTGTTGCCTTGTGAATCAGTCAATTTTCCTTCATCTAGAACTTGTAGAAGAAGCTTTGAAACGTCAGGATGTGCTTTTTCAAACTCATCAAATAAAATGACGGAATATGGCTTTCTTTTCACTTTTTCAGTGAGCTCGCCCCCTTCTTCATAGCCAACATACGAGGGTGGAGCTCCTATAAGTCTCATAATAGAATGCTTCTCCTGGAACTCGGACATATCAAATCTGATAATAGAGTTTTCATCGTTAAACAAGAACTCTGCAACCGCTTTTGTAAGCTCAGTCTTTCCAGTTCCTGTAGGTCCCAAAAACATGAGCGAAGCAATCGGTCGCTTTTCATTGGTAAGGCCCGCTCTTTGTAATCGAATGGCATCAGAAATCGCATGAATCGCCTCATCTTGTCCTATGACTCTACCTTTGAGGGCAGCCTCCATGTACAACAATTTATCTTTTTCCACGCCTCTCATCATATTTTGGACGGGAATTCCAGTCGCCTTGGACACAACTTTTGCAACGTCATCTGAGGTAACTGAGTCGTGCAGAAGATTCACCGTATTACCTTCTTCATCCAACTCAGAACCTTGTTTTCTAATTGATTCTTTGACCTTTGTCTCAAGCTCAGGTATAGTGGCATACTGCAACCGTGAAGCCTGAGCAAAATTTCCCTCTCTTCTTTCTTTTTCAAGGGCAAGCTTTGCCTGTTCAAGTTCTTGTTTGAGGCCGTTCACATATTCTATTTCCTTCTTTTCAGATTCCCAAATCTCGGTCAATCTTTTGAGTTCATTTTGTTTTGATTGTAGTTGTTCTTGAAGTCTCTCCCTTCTCTCATTACTGAGAATATCGGATTCTTTCTTCAAGGATTCTAATTCGATTTGTATAGTCATAATGGACCTGTCCAATTCCTGTATTGAATCCGGCTTTGACTCGTGCTGCAATCTAAGAACTGAGCAGGCCTCATCAATGAGATCAATTGCTTTGTCAGGTAAGAATCTGTCCGTAATATAACGGTTACTGTAGACAGCAGCGGACACTAATGCACCATCCGTGATTTGTACTCCGTGATGTACCTCATATTTTTCTTTCAAACCTCTGAGAATACTTATTGCATCCTCAACTGTTGGCTCATTTACCATTATGGGCTGGAATCTTCGAGCTAAAGCTGCGTCTTTTTCGATATACTTTTTGTACTCGTCAATAGTAGTGGCACCACAGCATTGAAGTTGCCCTCTAGCCAACGCAGGCTTCAAAAGATTAGAAGCATCTATCGATCCTTCTGATTTTCCAAGACCTAGGAGTATATGTAGCTCATCAATAAATAAAATGTGATGATCATCTAACTCCTTTAATACTTGCTTCAATCGCTCTTCAAACTCACCTCTGTACTTTGCGCCACTGATCAAAGATCCCAAGTCCAACGAAATCACTTCTTTATCCTTCATACTCTCAGGAACCTCGCCTTTGATGATTCTCTGAGCGAGTCCTTCCAAAATAGCAGTCTTTCCTGTTCCTGCATTTCCGATCATAACGGGATTGTTCTTGGTCCTACGTGATAATATCTGAATAGTCCTTCTGATCTCCTCATCTCTTCCAATGACAGGGTCGAGCTTCCCTTGCTTTGCCAAATCAGTCAAATTAATGGCAAATCTTTTTAAAGCCGGTTCCTGGTCCTGCTCTGAGTTCATCTTCATTTGGATCAGTCTGGGTGTAGTGGTTGAAATATTACGCCTGACCGTCATTGACAGGTTTTCATTGATAGGTCTAGCGAATGACGCATTAAGTCCTGAGGAGTTCGAAGTCAACAGCGATCGCGTAAGCAGTGTAAATAAGACTGGGGTGAACCTTGTACCGGGCGTGACTGACAACCCACTATAGTTCCAAACCCGATGAGTCCCCAGCGGTATAGCATGTTTTTTCATCACAAAGGGTATAAATTTATGATCTTAAAAGATAAATGCTTGCAATATATATTTGTCTTAACTTGAAGTTTCCTTTCTCCTTACTAGAATTTTCTAGTCAACCCCAGATTATGTAATATGCAGGTCGATTAATATGACCCGCAGTTTTAACAATTTGACAGTTTATATCGTGTACGGACGGACACACAGGTAGGTTGGTCGTATTTAAGATCATAATAAAGGAGGCAGAGAGTCTGGAATAGGCTTGTCATCTGTACTTGAGAGAGGAAAATGTTTTGCAGCTAATTTACTTGTTGGGGTAAGGTTCTCGCATACTGATGTCATTTTTAGGCAACAATCCTGATTTATAGTTCAGGAGCCGGAGACTCAGATGTAGTCGGAGTCGGTGACTTCAGTTTGCTCGCTGAAGTTAACGAGCTATGACTTCCAGTTGGCATCTTCGGAGCAATCTTGAGTAATGGCGATCCTTCCGTCCTCTTGTTACTACTTGAGGAAGAACTAGCTTTCTTCTTCTTGCTTGACGAAACGGTTCCCGAAGTATTTATTTTCCGTTTACTGGAGCTTGTAGTTGAATCGTCAACTATAGGCCCATAGTAGACGTAAAACCCATCCTTATTGTTCTTTGTCTGCTCTTCGAAAAGTAATTCTTCGTCATCAATGAACGGATCAAGAAGATCGTACTTTCCAATTCTCTTGTTACTTTCCATTTTCTTCCGGTGAATTTCTTTCAAAATCATCTCCTCCTTTTCATCGTTTGTCATGCCGGCTTTGAATTTCATTCCCAACCTTCTCGTGATATCGTCGTCTTCTTCGACATCTGCACTCTCCTCCTCGTTAATTTCTTGGTTTTCATCCTCAATTATATCTTCATCCACATCCAAAGTATCAAATGCAATCTTTCCATTAGGGTGCATAACTTCAAACCCGTATTTATCTTCATATATCCGCATAACATTGAAGATTGCTTGTGACTCTCCTGGCTTAGTCCCGGGAGGGACCAGTGGTATATGTAGTGCGACTATAGGCATTTTAGGATTAGGCTTGGTTGTCTGCACCGATTCATCTCCCGCGACAGCTAACACAGAAGGTTGAGGAAGAGATATCATGTGCTTTTGGGATGTTTTTCCGTCTTCTTGCTTAGGAGATTGTTTTACGGCACTATCTGTGGACTTGATGGTTAGTTCCAACTTTGAGGAGCTGCACTTCTTCTTTGATGTCCTCTCTTCTTCCTGATTCGATACCTGAACAGATTTAGTTTTCGATCCTCGGGACTTTGTCGTTTTTGCGGCATCTTTTTCAGCGTTGGATGATTTGATTTTAGGCCTGGTTAATTTCTTGGTTTGTTCTGCCTCTTTCTTGTTTGAAGCATATTCGGAAATTGAGTCATTTTGATTCTGGATCAAGAGGCCTCCTACTATCAGTCGTGATGAAGTATTTGGAAGTAATTGTGAAGTAGGCTGGAAGGAAGTCATCTCTTCAGTGTTGATCATGGAGCTTAGTGACATGCGGTTTACCGGTTTCATTTGTGACATTTGAGAAGCTGGTAACGTTTCAAGCTGTTCTGCTAGCTCATAAGTTTCCACTGGAGTTTCCAAAGGTTGAGATGGTGATTCACTATTTGCTCCGATGATGTGGGGCTTACTAGAACCTCCAGTTGCAGTACCTTCGGTATCTGTTGTTTCATCTAAGAGAGACGAAACCGACACTTGGGATACCACTCGATCAATTTCCTTAGTTTCTAACATTAGTCAATCAATAAATATGACTTACCAGGTGATGCCATCTTGTTATAACCACTTTGATTAATTCACTGAGACACGAACTAAATCACTCTGCAATTCATTTTTGTTGAAAGTCTGCCAAAAAAATTAGCGTGTAATAAAGCTAGTCGAGAGTTCAAAACTGTCTTGCTGCTGCTACTTAAAGGACAAAGAATTATACATAAACAATAAATACAGCATTTTTTAGTGTATCAACATAAGATTGAAGATTGAAGGGTTCGATGTCTCATCAATCGATGAACGCAGTTCCTGCTCTCTGTAATTTGGTACGACGGCAACAATTCAGGTCTAACCCTACAAAAATATTTTATAGTCATGTAATTAGGTCATGATCGCAATGTTCGTGCTTAATATCTAACTCGCAAACTCTATTTCCACATGCAAGCATAAGGAACTCTCGAGCATAATAATGAAATTATTCAATAGCCGATTACCAACAAAGAAAGCTCTATGTAGCTTTGTAATATGTCTTGAAACTGATCAAGATAAAGATGCATTGATTCAGAGACATTTTTTTCAGACGTAGAGAAGGACATGAGTGAGAATTTACGCCTTGTCCAATTGAGGCTTATCCACATTCCCTAGTTTTTTCAATTGTAAAAAGACGTCGGTGCCAAAACCCTCCACTGACTTCATGTCAAGCTCTCCATTCCAATAATCCGTGTACACCTTACACATTGGCATCGATATTCCAAGAGTATACTCAAAAGGTCGCCTCACTAATGAAAGTAGGACTGAATTTTGTTGGCGGCCTTGCATTGAGTCGCCAGTCGCCTCCATCTGACCAATATTCTGTATCATGCCACTCAAATGACCAGAACCTGCAGAATGACTGGATGTCAGTGGAGATCTGAAATCAAAGTTTAATCCTGGCATTCGATGGAAGTTTGAAAGATATTGTTCGGCAAGTCTTGGTGATTTGCCAAAAGACCAAACTTTTGCTAATTTTTCCAGCGACATCCCTCCCCCTTGGTCAGAAAACTTAAAGGTGATGTCTTTCTTTGTTTGCGTGATCTCGACAATTATGTGCGGGGGATTAATATTGATCAGCTTAGTGCGATCAATTCCCTCGTGTCTCAGTACAAAATTCTGAATGGTTGACTTCAACGAATTTCGGAGTATCTCAGCGAAGATGTAGTTCAAATGATTGGTCAGAAACTGAAATTTCACATCCTCTCCGTGAATAATAAGCTCCGGCATTTGGAGATCAGGGTAAATGCTTTGTAGAAAACTGGCCGCTATGTCCTTGCACGTTTTCAGCTGTTCGTGAGCCGACAGATACTGGAACGCTGCACCAATGTAGTTAGGGGGTTTCTGAATCATATCCTCCTCATCAGCTTTGAAAGACTTCGAAAGAGTAGTGTGCTGCTCTATGATAACACGCCGACTAATTCTTGATCTCAGCATTGACGACATAAATTCGTCGAGTTGCTCTTGTGGCATTTTTCGTAAAATTGAAACTTCAAGAGCTCCCATCATTAAATGCGGAAGAACAAGTAAGTGATCATCCAAAACTTTCCTCAAAAACTCGCAAAACTGTTCATTTTCTTCCAGAGTATCAATTCGACCCATTTTCCTGAACGCGTTAAAACAGTGATAGTAACTTTGATAAACTTGATTGATATGGTGGTTATTGATAACACTATAGTCCAAATTTTGTAGTTCCCTGATTTTCATGCTAAGCCTTACAGGTAATTCTGTTCGAACAAAATTGGCACTGCTTATAAGCTTCTCTTTTGTCAACTTCTTACCAAAGTTAGCAAGGTGTCGTAATGTTACAGGATGTGCATTTCTTTCCGACCAGCCAAGCAAAATAGAATTCTGGTAAAAGTGTTGTTCATTCAATAATAAAGAAGATTGTGTTTGGAAGGGTGACAGAGATGTAACCTTGGAGGCAAATTCGTCAAGCCTTATTTTCCTGACCATTTCTATAATTTGGAGATTTTCCTTCACCCCAGATTTTTTAAAACAAATTAGTCACTCGACCAGGAAAATATAAAACTGTTGGCTATCAAATTTTTCA
The DNA here is from genome assembly GCA_030572655.1 of Ogataea allantospora. Lineage (NCBI taxonomy): Eukaryota > Fungi > Ascomycota > Pichiomycetes > Pichiales > Pichiaceae > Ogataea > Ogataea allantospora. Next base: position 545,997 of record JAJMAM010000005.1, read on the forward strand.
ACCAAAAAGTTTTCTTATCAATAGCAGATTGCTCTCTAGGGGAAATGCTTTTATCAACTTTGCTTAGAATCTTATGCCTGACTTCTGCGGCATTTGCGACTCCAATAGATGATCATGCTGACTTCATCGTAGAGCCTAATCAGCATCCTTTGTCATTTTATCCAAATTCATTCATGGATCATATATTCGGCTCATTGGTCTGCCCAGGCTCCGAGATTGACCAAAACTCAATGCACAAGAGAAGGTCAATGCTCCAAGTTCCCAAGATTTCTACTTCTTCCCTACCTTATGCTCTAAACAGTGTCCGCTTTCCAGATGACGATGACCTTTCAGATATCCAGTCATCCTCACCACTTTACGCTGGAATTGTAACTTTTGCACACCTTCCTTACGAAGAATGTTTTGTTGATCTGGGGGAGCCGATTGATATTGCGATTGTTGGTGCCCCTTTTGATCTGGGGGTATCATATAGCCCCGGTGCAAGATTCGGCCCTAATGGTGCTAGACAAGGTTCCAGGAGACTAGGATCTGGTTATAGTCCAATCAGAGGAAATTCTAAGTTCTCAAAACTTAGAGACGTCGATCCTTATCACTCTGGGTTAAAGATTGTTGATTGTGGTGATACTCCAATGACCCCTTTTGACGCAAGAATAGCTCTAAATCAACTTTACAGGGCTGAGAGAGCAATTCATAAACACAGCACACTAAACTCCACTCTATATGGACATCCACGGATTATAACATTGGGAGGTGATCACACAATTTCTCTCATGAATATACGGTCAGCCTTTGAAACATTTGCTGCACACGATGAAGGTCTTGCAATCATCCATTTTGATGCTCACATCGATACTTGGGACCCCAACGTTCTTGGAGGTGGAATTTCAGACTATGCTGACCTCAATCACGGGACTTTCCTCCATTATGCGGCCGAGGCCGGTTATGTCTCTAAAAACCACAGCGTTCATGTCGGCATTAGAGGTCCATACATTTCAACAGATGATAAGAGGCATGATCTTGAGGATTGTGGATTTCAGACAATTACATCAAAAGATGTTGATTCCTTTGGACTGTCTGGTGTCATCAAAAGGATCAAAAGTATTGTTGGCAACCGTAAAGCTTATGTCACTTTTGATTTGGATACTTTCGACGTTGGATATATTAATTCAGGAACATTAGAAGCTGGAGGGTTGAGCTCGAGAGAAGTGTTGACGATTCTTGACGGTCTAGAAGGAATTGAGATTATTGGGTGTGATGTTGTTGAAGTGAGCACAGCTCCCAATACCGTCAACAGTGCAACTACAGAACTAATTGCCGCCCAAGTTGTTGATTCACTTCTAGGATTGATGGTGTTTACAGAAATTACTCAAAATTGATTTTACAAACGATGGACCCAAAAGCCAACAATAACTGTTGTTAGTTCGATATAATCGATCAACTGAAATGAATATCACAGCAGGTACTGATTGGCACATTCAGTACAGTATTGCCTCTCCACTGTTTGGTGCATATTTATGCCGCCAACCAAGGCAACTAGTTTTTAAGCCAGACCTTACTGATTTAATGAAAAATACAACAAAAAACTACTTTTTAAAAAGAATCTCCAGCTCCATCCCAAGGAATGTTGTAGTCATCAAACTTAGTCGGAAATGGACATACCTTCCACGACAAACAAAGAAAAATTGTAGAATTAGATTCCTCAATACCCTTATACCAGGGATAAAAATAGTCAGATTATATTCATATGGGTCACGGTATAATAAAATAATATAGCGAGTTACATGCTAAACGCACCTCTCTGATAAAGAGTATTTCAAGTAAGTGCTTGAACCAAATTTTTATACCTAAGAGAGTAGTGCACTGACCACCTTCAGCTCATAAGTGTTCATAACCTCATGCAATTTGGCAGACAAAGCAGCCACATAATAAATTATTAGAACAGAATCGTACCTCCTCTGTAACTCTCAAGTGACCCATATTTACTATCACAAGGACATTTGCAAAATGGTGAGTTATTTTTTACTTCTTTGCCGGCTATAGATCAAAAATGGAATTGATGAGCGGGCAAATTCAGTACTATGAGACTGTTTCAAGAATTTGGAACTAACACTCTATACCAGGCTGGTGCTTTAGAAAATGCGCGTAAGACCATTCAAAAGCTATCTTTGGATGCTGAAGAATCGCTCTATGGTCAAATCTATTCGGTTTCGGGTCCCGTTGTTGTGGCAGAAAATATGATAGGATGTGCCATGTACGAACTAGTTAGAGTCGGGCATGATAATCTTGTTGGTGAGGTCATCAGAATTGATGGTGACAAAGCGACAATTCAAGTCTATGAAGAAACTGCTGGTGTGACTGTTGGTGATCCCGTGTTGCGAACCGGAAAACCTCTTTCTGTGGAATTGGGACCAGGATTAATGGAAACCATTTATGACGGAATTCAAAGACCATTGAAAGCCATTAAGGACCTCTCGCAATCAATTTATATTCCTAGAGGTATTGATGCGCCTGCATTATCGCGCACAGTTGAGTATGACTTTGTTCCGGGAAAATTGAAGGTGGGCGACCATATCACTGGAGGAGATATTTTTGGGTCCACGTTCGAAAATTCTTTGGTGTCTGATCACAAAATCCTTTTACCCCCAAGAGCACGTGGTACGATCACTTGGATTGCTGAGGCAGGCCCATATCATGTTGATGATACAGTTCTTGAAGTTGAATATGATGGCGTCAAGCATCAGTATTCAATGATGCACACTTGGCCTGTTAGAGTTCCTAGACCAGTCGCACAAAAGCTGTCGGCAGATTTTCCTCTTCTTACTGGACAGAGAGTTTTGGATTCTTTGTTCCCCTGTGTTCAAGGAGGGACTACTTGTATCCCTGGAGCTTTCGGTTGTGGTAAGACTGTCATTTCGCAGTCTCTCTCCAAATTTTCGAATTCGGATGTGATCATTTATGTGGGTTGTGGAGAACGTGGTAATGAGATGGCCGAAGTTTTAATGGAGTTTCCTGAGTTGTTTACTGAGCACAATGGAAAGAAAGAACCAATCATGAAAAGAACTACATTGGTGGCTAATACATCTAACATGCCTGTTGCAGCAAGAGAAGCTTCCATTTACACCGGAATCACTTTGGCAGAGTATTTCAGGGATCAAGGAAAGGATGTTTCCATGATTGCAGACTCCTCTTCTAGATGGGCAGAAGCTCTTAGAGAGATTTCCGGTCGTCTAGGAGAAATGCCTGCAGATCAAGGCTTTCCAGCATATTTGGGAGCTAAACTTGCTTCTTTCTACGAGAGAGCAGGTAAGTCTGTGGCATTGGGATCTCCTGATAGACTTGGATCTGTCTCTATTGTTGCTGCTGTTTCACCCGCAGGAGGTGATTTTTCTGACCCTGTGACAACATCAACTCTTGGTATCACTCAGGTTTTTTGGGGTTTGGACAAGAAATTGGCCCAGAGAAAACACTTTCCATCCATCAACACTTCAATTTCATACTCGAAGTACACGAATGTGCTCAACAAATACTATGATTCCAACTACCCAGAGTTTGCTTCCTTGAGAGACAAAATGAAAGAGATAATTTCCAACGCTGAAGAATTGGAGCAAGTGGTTCAGCTTGTGGGTAAGTCGGCATTATCAGACTCAGACAAGATTGTTCTGGATGTTGCCACGCTCATTAAGGAAGATTTCTTGCAGCAAAACGGGTACTCTACTTACGATGCTTTCTGTCCTATTTGGAAAACATACAACATGATGAAAGCGTTTGTTACGTACTATGATGAGGCACAAAAGTCGGTGGCTAATGGAGCACAGTGGTCTAAGCTTTCAGAGGCCACCTCAGATGTGAAGCATTCTGTTTCCTCCGCAAAATTCTTTGAGCCAAGTAGAGGTGAAAGTGCTCTGACTACTGAGTTTGACAAGCTTTTGAGTAACATTTCCGAAAGATTCCAAGAGGCAGCTGAGTGAATTCATATAAGTATGATAAAATTTAAAACATCGATTAATAAATTTGAATTATACTCGAATCGCGTAAAACTAAAATCGAGAGTGATTTTTGTTTATTTTTTTTAAAAATTCAATCTACCATTTGTTGTGCATTCGATTGTTGCGTCTGATTTGCTGAGACAACAATTGGTACGGCCCATCAGTCCCATTTATTAGTGCTGAGATGAACTTTCTAGCGAAAACTTTCAATTCAACGATCGAATCTCTTACAGGGACTGCAGTTCCGTATACTTTTGACGAAAAGGTTGTGGCTGATGTCACGAGTGATCCAGCAAGATCAACCTCGATTTGGAATATTTATGATGGTGTCTCACACAAAGATTCGAGTCTCAAGGTTACCATTTTCGAATTTAATTTACGGAATCCGCAAGCAACCAATTTTCATCCGCTGGCAAGAAATTCATTTAAGAAATTAAAATCCTTAAGCCTCCTGCCAGGGATTCTTAATACCATCGATTTCATAGAGACTGAATCTTGTCTCTATATAGTCAGCGAGAGGGTCAGAACACTCGAGGACTTCTTGAATTTTGAATTTCCTGAATCATCTGCTCCAGTTGAGTTTCTCATACTAGGAATATATCAAGTCGCTGAGGCAATTAAGTATTTGAATAACGAGGGTTCATCTGTTCATGGAAATTTGAGCAAAAGCTCCATATATGTGAATGAGGCTGGAGAATGGAAATTGGGAGGGTTTGAACTAGTTGTTGGCACTGGTGAACATGACACTGATATCATGCACTGGGCAGCATACCTTCCTTCTTACTTGAAATCAATGCTCCCTCCGGAATTGAATAAGGCCGGAGTTACATCTTACAATAGTTTCAGTCGAAGGCAAAGTCTGAAGATAGACGCATATGGACTTGGAATACTAATATATCAGATTTTCAATGTCAAAGAAACATCTTCAGATTTGATAAATTTGCCGGATACGAGTAATATACCTCCTGCATTAGCACCTCATGTCAAAAAGCTCCTCCAACAATCTCCTTCTTTGAGGTATTCGGTGGAACAGTTTCTGAAGGTGGGAGTCGAAACATTTTTCAATACTTTGCTCGTGAAGGTGTACAAAGAGATATCAGAGCTAGCCTTGAAGACAGAACCACAGAAGTACGAAATTTTTCAATCTCTAGATGATTTGGATCAGCTACCCAAAGGACTTTTCGAATTTAGAGTACTACCCGAGCTTATATCCGCATTCAATAGCTTATCGAGCAATGAAAACAATCAACAATCTGCACTTCTGCTATTGATTTTGAAACGTGTGACTCAAATCGATAAAATTATATTCTCGATTCAGGTAAAACCAGTCGTACTCAGTTCATTCACTTCACCTGATAGGGCTATACGAATGACTTTGCTCAATGCATTACCCTCCATGATAGATAACTTCACAAACCAGGAAGTTCAAGATCGAATTTTTCCCAACCTGACACAAGGGTTCAATGACACCAATTCATCAATTCGTGAAGAGACATTGAAGTCCATTCTATCGATTTCTGACAGAATATCTCCTAGGCAGTTAAATAATGATCTATTGAGGTATCTGGCTAAACTTCAGAGTGATGCGACGCCCGAAATTCGAACCAACACTATTACTTGTCTTTCAAAGATTGCGCAATTCATGAGCCCATCCTCAAGAGCGGCAGTTTTAATAACTGCATTTACCAAAGGGTTGAGAGACCCATTCGTTCCTGCAAGGATAGGCACGCTTCTAGCATTTGAGAACTGCATCGAATATTTCCCTGCAGACATTTGCTGCTCGAAAGGTCTTTCAGCGATAGCCCCAGCTCTTCTAGACCAATCATCGAAAATCAGATTTGAGGCTTCCCGGGTATTTGAGTTGTACATGCGGAAAATTCAGGAGACAGCTTTGAACTTGCCTCAAGACGATGAGGCTACTACTGAAAAAGAAGAAAAGCAGTCAAAGCTGTTAATATCACGATTGAATACGCTTTCTCTTGCAAACATTGGATTCAAAAATGCTCAAACAATGTTCAACTTGGGACCAGGTCACCAAAATGATGCAAACGCGACTACTTTAGTAGCTGAAAAGATTGTCTCAAGTGATCAGTTCACTCTTGATGATCAACCACGAGCGCAAAAATCGGACATTGATGAAAATGGTTGGAACCTTGACGGAGATTCTGTTGAAGTTAGTGCATCAACAAATACACAAGTTCACAGTTCCTTAAGTAAAGGAAGAGTAGCTGTGACTGGGTCTGGAAAATCTTTAAAACTTCAACCAAAGTCTAAACTCAAGCTCGATTTGAAGGTAGAAGATGAGGGATGGGGTGATGGATGGGACGATGGATGGTAAATAAACTTAAATAAATTTGGAAGCCTACAATGTCCTTCTGTGTGGGCCAGGTCTGTGTCTGACTATGGAACCATATGAATTTATATGTGAACCAGAAAGAGTATCACGACTTTTTTTTGCCAAAAAAAAGCTCCTCATCAGGGGCTCGAACCCTGGACATTTCGGTCGACTTCAAAATGGAAATCCTTAAAAGCCGAACGCTCTACCAACTGAGCTAATAAGGATGGAACTGCGGCTTAAAGCGATTTGTACTTATTCATAAAATGCACGTTCAGGGCTAGTAGGAGTAACCGAATGGTCTCATACATGCAGGCGGCGCGTATCAGGATCGAGCGAAATCAATACGGAGTGTTGAAATAAAGTTATAGCTTCTGATCGAAGTACAGCGTCTTTGGGCAACTCATTGCAGAAATGCAATCGACAGAGCAGCAGAACTTCACTCAAACCAGAGTGGCTTTTTTTAGATCAGGAAAGTATGTAATGAAAGCCCTATTTGATAACTAGCTTATGGTCGTGGCCAAGTTTTCAAATTCCTGGGGAGGAAGTTGACTAGGTGGAGGGGCATCAAAGAGGACTCCTTTGGAATAAAAGCACATATTAATAGTATAACATAAGTGCTCCCAGATAGTCTTACTAACTTAGAAACTAAAAAAGGGGAGAGCATTCCTTTCTCACTTCTAAAATGAAGCGAGTGCATTTGCATATACAGTATTTTATTGTCTGGTGCCTAATCACTCCGATAGTGTTATTACATTAGTTATGAAGTCTCACTCCTCACTTCCACGTAGCCGGATTACTCTGGTCTTAATTTGGTCTTTACCAAGTCCTGGATCTGGAGTCCTTATTAGCTTCGTCAAAACATTCTTCCGTGTGATATCCGTAGTTGGAAGAAAAAAGAGATTCACCCATCCACCCATCCACTTGAGCAACAGAAAAAGTTCTCGCGAAAGACACGCATCATATCGGAAGGATATGAAATTGTTGTCGAACAGCTCCGATAAACTTTCATAGGCTTTAGGCAATCAATGCTGGTTATTAAGGAGTACGAAGTTAGATGGAAATCGCCGGGTTATAATATAGTCGACTACCCAATCAAGTAACCCACTTAACCTTACTCCTAACTAGTTGCATATATTCTAAGTAAGAAAATTAATTGATGCGTAAAATGGTTGTCTAAAAGTAACAGCAGAAGAGTAGAGCAATCAACCAAGCGTTTAAAATGTTCAAGAGTTGAATGCAGACATCTAGCACTCAATACAAAAAAATGAAACAGAAAGGTCTATCTCTCTAACTACTAATTGTTTCAAACGCTTCACTTCATAATTACTGAGTTGAAGTCAACCAGAACCTTCCAAAAAAATTTATTACCTGATAATCATATTTCGAAAACCTTCATAATTTCTTCAAATTCAAATCGTTCAAATATCCCAATTCTTTGGTGATACGACTTACCACTTGTATGAGCTTCAGGAGTATGTATGTATTGAGAGGTTTTCTTGGGGAAGTTTCTAGTGGGTAATGCCCTATTGGATAAATGGCAGTGAAGAAACCTATAATTCGGAAGTCTTCCGCCTGTAATTTTCTCTTGGAACACCATTGATATTCTGCTACGGTTTATTATACCGCAATATATTTAACTATATGATTACGCGAATAAATTTACTTGGTGTAACTTTAGATCTCACTACCTACGTCCAAAGTTGAATTTTGACAGCTTTATTTTGGCACCCAGCTGAGATAGACCCAGTTTCCTAGTGTTACACATATGTTGAATAATAAGGTAGTTGCATACCGATATGATTAAGGCAGTCTTGGGCGATTCGGCTATGCATGATCGGTTATTTATTTATGCATGATCCGCACAGCCGTATTCTGAAAGAATATTTAAGAAGAAGGAAAGCCTCATCAAATAGCAACTTTGCAGACTGGAAATACCTATTGAAGTATTAAGTTTAGGTAAAATAACTTTGTGAACATTAAAATTATATCATCCACTATGACAGATATTGATAGGTAATTCAACTTTCTAATAGAAAGAATTCAACAACATAGATACTCTTTCCTGCAGATCGTCCATTATTTGTTATTTAGCCGCCTCAGCTCAGAAAATTATGCACCGGCAAACCACATATGATTGATTGGGTCGGAAGTGCCATTTGTTCGATTTAATCTTGTTGAGAAAGTAGTCAAAATCGTGGTTCATGTGACAAATGCAATATTTGCACGAGATAATTGTTGGAGTCTTTCCATTAGAAAGTTGAATTGCTTATCAATATCTGACATTGTTAATGATATAATCTTAATGTACTTGAATAAATTTACCTTAACTTAATACTTTGATATGTATTTCCAGTCTGCAAAGTTATCCCATAAGTGAGATCTTCCTTCTTCCTAAATATTATTCCTTGAAACAATACTCACACAAGATCTGCTCCATATCATATTAGATCCGGTGTTTCTCTAAAGCATGGGCTTTGCAGCACTTGGTAAGCGAATAACCGACACATACCTTAATCTTATCGGTATGCAACTACCTCATTATTCAACAATAATAACCACAAGCATCAGGTAAGCTAAGCTTGTCTCGCACTAGTTTCAAATATTAATATGAAGAGTTGGCACTGACTTCACTATAGATTGAATAGCTCTCTTTTTGAATACATTAAGTATAAGAAAGGACTGCATCTCATCAATGAGATCTCTAAACTTAATAAAATACAGACGACAGACTTTTACAGGACGTTTTTACTCTGACAGACACGCATGTGGATGGACGATCTGCACAATCTCAAACTAAAGCTGCTACAAATTCGTTTCAACATTAACCACAAAGATTGGAGACTTAGTCCTGGTTGATTTGAAAAATCGTGTGGTTACATATTTAGATATATCATAAGACAGTATAAAAATATGACTCTCAAAGCAATATGGCTGATGGGAACCTTCTAAAGCGAAGACATTTAGAGATATTTATTTATTTCTGAAACCAGCGTAATCTCTCATGTAGAAGCTATTAAGTTCCTACAAGTGATTTCGTCAACTCGGGGTATACGATCATCTTTGAAAAAAAGAATTACCAGTCTGCTTTTACTATTCAGTATTTGTTAACGCTTCAAAGCTTTTAAAAGTTTTGCTTTAGTCATTGAATAGAAGTTCAACTTCCATGGCGTGAAAAGGGTGCTTCTGATTGGTAATCAATCAACTTCTATTTCAACATCAAATCCGCAAGCTAACATGATCAGAGCAAATTTATGTGTCTTGATCTTGTAATTTACTTTATCTATCCTTAAAGGATTTTCGCAAAGGAACAATGTTCCGCGCGTTCTGGGCGTGTGGAAGACTCGTTTACTAGTTTCGACCAAAAAGGAGATTATATTTTAGCTCAGTACTTAATTCCGTTAATCAAGCTCACACTCGTATGAAAACTCCCTTTGCCGAAGTTAGATCCAGAAGGAAAAAGATTTGACCTAACATCAATATTTACAATTAAATGCGTCAAGGGCTCTCTCTCATGTGAGCCTTCGCATTTGTTGAAATTTTTTCTTTTCCGAACTGCAGCTTTGAGCAGTTGTAATCTGTATGTGGTCTGATCTTCTCGTTCTATATACTTTAGATATAGTGAAACACACAATCACTCGAACCAAACCGGAGTCCGAGTCTAACTGAATAATCTTATCAATTTTTGTAATACTTTGACACAGATCTCGTCGCCACTTAAGGATTGGGAACCCTTTTAGTTACTTAGATATAGTTTAATTTTCTCCTCTTACATTAAGTGTAGATAACCAATTAGATCCCACGTCCTCTATTTATAGTCAGACTGGTGGGTTGATCAAATCTATTCTTGTTTCCGATTCTGCCATATGCACGTCTTGCCTATACTTGCATACTTATTGTTAACACGCGATCTAAGATATCTACTACCAGATCTGAACTCTAATTTGCATCCAACCTTTACCTGAGGTAGGTCAGATATGCAATTAGTTGTACGTTTCTATGTCTGTATATTTCTCACGAATATTGCGATTCAAAATTCGGCTCACTCTACAGCAAGAACTACACGTGAACGAATAAGCATATCAGCACTAATTTTTCTCTCTTATAACCTGAATTCAGAATTCGCTCATCCAGAAAATTAATACATATATAATAGGTGTTGAAACATCATCACTACGATTCGAATCAATTGCAATCCGAGGTTACTGATCTTTAGGTACCTATCTATCCGCCATCTCCCGATTGTCTGAAGCTTATTAGAATTTTCAGATAATTTTTTCGTTTTTCAAGTTCTCTTAAAAGTATTAAATCAAAATTCATATGTTGGCTCTATTACTGAATGTTGAATTATGAGGTAGTTGCATACCGATAAGATTAAAGTATATGTCGGTTATT